>CM021110.1:22003980-22381445 GCA_007115665.2 Sequoiadendron giganteum
CCTCTACCCTCTACCCTCTGCCTTAAGCCCTAGTCCCTCTGCCCCTGCCCTCTGCTATGCATTGGACCCTCAGCCTAATCCCTTAACCCACATACCCTCAACCCTCCAACCCTCAACCTTAAGAGCCCTCAACCTCAACCCCTCAACCCTCAACCCTTAAACCCTCTACCCTCTACCCTCTACCCTCTACATTAAACCCTCAATTCTCAAACCTTAACCCTTAATCCCTCAACCCTAGGTAGGTAGGGAAACATAGGTGAGATACAGAGTGATGAAGGGAGAGGTAGGTAAAAAAGGGATAGGGGAGATAAATATAGGTAGAGAGGGTAGGAGATGTAGAGAGAGGAGAGATAGAGAGAATTAGAGAGGGGAGGGAGGGACAAGTAGGGGGGAGATATAGGTGTGTGTGTGTGTGTGTGTGTGTGTGTGTGTGAGAGAGAGAGAGAGAGAGAGAGAGAGAGGAGACACGGTTGAGATATAGAGTGATGGAGGGAGAAGTGGGTAAAGAGAGGGAGAGGGGAGATAAAGATAAATATAGAGGGAAGGAGATGTAGAGAGAGATGATAGATAGAGAAGTGGAGAGTGGAGGGATGGTGGGAGAGGAAAGGAGGAGATAGAGGTGAGTGTGTGTGAGAGGGAGAGAGAGTGAGAGGAGAGAAAATGAGGGGAGAGAGGAAGGGGGAGAGAGAGAAATAGATTAGAGAGGGAAGGGAGGAGAGATAGAGAGTAGAGAGGGAAGGAGAGAGTAAGAGAGAAAGAGGGGTGAGGGAGAGAGTGGTATGTAGTGGATGGAGAGGTAGGTAGAGAGGGAAGGAGAGAGGGATGGATGGATAGGATGGAGAGAGGGAAGGAGGGAGAGTGAGATGGAGAGAGTGGTGAGATAGAGAGTAGAGAGGTAAGGAGAGAATGAGAAATAGAGATAAAGAGAGAGAGGGAGGTTGGAGGGAGGGAGAGGTAGAAAGGGATAAGTGAGACATAGAGAGGGAAGGAGGGAAAGTGGGATAGAGAGAGTGATTATTTAGAGAGGAGGGAGTGAGAGGGAAGGAGGGAAAGTGGGAGAGAGAGAATGGTGATATAGAGAGGAGGGAGTGAGAGGTAGGGATAGAGATAATGGTGAGATAGAGAGGAGAGAGTGAGAGAAAAAGAAAGGGGTGGAGAGATAGAGAGAGGTAGGTAGAGGAAGGGGGAGGAGAGATAGAGATTAGAGATGAAAAGAGGTAGGGAAGGAGACATAGGTGATAGAGAGGGATGAAGAGAGAGTGATGGAGGGAGAGGTAGGTATAGAGAGGGAAAGAGAGAGGAGAGATAGAGAGGGGAAGGAGGGAGGGAAAGGTAGGGAGGGAGATAGAGAGAGAGAGAATGGTGAGATAGAGAAAAGGATAAATTGAGAGAGAAAGAGGGGGGAGGAAGGGAGGTACAATAGTGAGAGAGATTGGGAGGAGAGACAAAAAGAAGGGGAGGGATGGTGAGGTCGAGAGAGGGAGGGAGAGGAGAGATAGAGAGAAGTAGAGAGGGAGGGAGGGAGTGTTAGCGAGGGAGATAGAGGTTTGTGTGTGAGAGAGATAGATAGAGAGAGTGATGAGAGGGAGAGGAGAGAGTGAGAGGGGGGGAGGGAGGAAGAATTATGAGATAGAGAGGAGATATTTAGAGAGAAAGAGGGGGAAGAGAGGGATAGAGAGTGAGAGATATATGTAGGTAGAGGGAGGGAGAGGAGAGATAGCAAGTAGAGAGGGAAATAGGTAGGGAGGGAGACATAAGTGAGATACAAAGTGGTGGAGGGATAGGTAGGTAAAGAGAGAGAGAGAGAGAGGGGAGATACATATAAGTAGAGAGGGAAGGAGATGTAGAGAGAAAGAGATAGAGAGAAGTAGAGAGGGGAGGGGGGGAGGCAAATGTAGGGAGGAGATAGATGGGTGTGTGTGGGAGAGAGAGGGGAGAGAGGGAGGAAGGGAGAGAGAGAGGGAGTGGAGAGATAGAGAGTAGAGAGGAGAGAGTGAGAGAGAAAGATGATACAACTTGTTGACTACTAAAATTTGACCTCCTGATTACTGAAATTTGAACTGTTAATTACTAAAATTTGACTAAGTTTAAAAAATTTAAGATCTTCCAAAAACTAGAATTTGCATTATAATAACTCAAGTAGAGATCTGAAACCACTCTTAAACATCCTAAAACTATATACATGAAATATAACTTAAAGTATATAAGAAATTAAATGTCCATATGTAAATTTCAACTTGTACTTAAATGTTTATTTCATTTATATACATGAAATATAACTTAAATTTTTATTTCATGTATATGGTTTCCCTGCCAGAGAAAGAGAAAATGAAAGAGTTTAGAAAAATGCATTTCAAAGGTCATTGCAAAAAGAAAGAGTTCACAAGTTCATTCATTGCAAAATTCAAGTCATTTTTCAAGTGCCAAATGGTAAAGCCATTTGGAGAGCACCAAATGGTAAATCCATTTGTAGAGTGCCAAATTTGGTGCCATCCAAATTTGGCAAGCGCAATATGGTCTATTACGGGTTATTTTTGCAATTTGGCACCAAAATTGTCTCACATATCCATGCACTTACCCATAGGATATATATACATGGGTAAACCCACAAAAGTGGTTTATAATTCGAGTGAGGAAGGAAACCTTGAAAAAAATGACCCCATGCAAAATAAATTAGTTTTTGGGGTTCGAATGAACCCAAAGGTTTGAGCGAACCAGAAAAGGGTTTGAATGAACCCTGGTTTGAGCGAACCCGTTAAATACAAGGCCCCATCATTCCTGCCAAAAAACACAATGAAAAATATGTTTTGAGAGGGGGTTCGAATGAACCCTAGTTCGAGCGAACCCCTCGAACCCCTGGGGGTTCGCTCGAACCCCCTTTTTCCCTCCTTCTCCCCCTCAGGCACCCAAAAAGTCTAGAATTTTGTGCTTCGAAGCTCAAGTTGAGGATGAAAATGGAGGAGACTTGACAAACCCAACTAGATGATGGTAGTCCTCGAAATGAGCTATCCAACGAATATAATTTTAATATGTTTTGGTTTTATTATGTATTTCTTTTTTTAGTTTTATTAAACATAGGTTTTTCACCGAAAATCAAACTCTATGTTCTGTACATGTGGAAAAATAGAAGATTATCAAAAAAAATAAAAAAATATGAGTGCACCAGATATTGAAGTCCTTGATCCAACAAAAAAAAATTGAATTTCAATACATACGAAAGAAAGTTACATTTATATGGTCCGCCTATGTCTGAGTTGTAATTGGTTTGACTTCGAAACTTGATTAAGGAAAAAATATTCAATAAAAAACTATGAGACCAATTGGAACCACTAGATATCAGAGTTACAAATCTAAATTCGAAAGAATTAGAATTTTATCCTTCATGGAAAAAAAACATGATGTATACGGTGAGTGTCACTCCTTAAAAATGTTGTTTGTTGAAAAAAACTAGTTTTCGAAGGAGATGGAAAAATAAATGCAATCTAATTCCAAAAAAATTGAAAAAAATATATTTAGAATCTACAGAAAAAATGTCACAAATCACTAGTTTGCATCATCTTCAAATTCCTCACGATTTAGCCACTATAGGTGCCTGAAAGTGAAGATTTAGTTAGAAAAAAATATTTTTGTGTCTAGTTTGGCCAAAAATTGTAAACCACTATTGTGGGATCACCCACATGTGTTTATATACATATATATAAATGTATATGTAAATATATAAATGTATACATATATATAAATGTATTACGGTGTAAATATATGTAAATATATATTGTTTCAATGCATGCAATTGATCTTTATGCTCCTGAATGGGCATATGCTTGAGAATAAATTAACTTATACAATGCTTTGAGGCTGATTTATTAACATAAATATAGGCCTAATATTTAACACATATTGGAAATATAAAAAGGTTAAATAATGTGCAATATAATTCATAGCAATTAACTTGATTCGGAAAGTAAGACTTGGTCGATGCTATGAGTTGGAATAAATATCCAAAAGAAAATAAATGTCAATGCATTAGGAAATGATAAGTTACAACAGGTCGATGAAATAGTCAAAGCTGTTTTATGATACAAAGCAACTCATGACTTAGTCGACTGTATACAAGTGTTCTATATTGAGAATAGACCGATTCAAAGGAAAAAGTTGGGCCAACTGTAGGATGATGGTTGTTTGCTATGGCACCACAGTATGAAGTTTTGATTATTATAGAAGTGTATTTTGAGACCAATTCAAATGTAACCTTTTTTTATCATGTGCTGATATGAAATGGTCTTATGTTGTTGTCAACTAATGAGGTTGACCTGTAGCTTTATTTTGCTGAGTATACTCTTGTTTGTGCACCACCTTATAGCTGAGTTGAGTGAGTTGTTTTGCATTGAAGTTGTTATCAATTTTCATGCCTTTTCTATAGGCTAGGGAGTCTCCTTGTTGCTGTATAAATAGTGGAGAAATATCTCTCTTTTGGAACACATTCCATACACTTCTGCTCTGTAATTTATACACATTCTATTCCACAATTTTGATTTGTCTTATTCTACAAGTTTATTCTGAGTGTTGTGAGAAAGTTTTGAGTATTACGAGTGAAGTATTTTATCAACTTGAGGGAAGGTTGTATACAGGAATTTCTTGTGAGATCAAAGTAAATCTTGTTGCTATTATTGGAAGGTTGTACAACATCAGACAATTGGATAAAGCGTTTACAGGCATGAGGATGTTCTTCTGTTATTTGTCTTTGTTTATAAAAGATTGTTTCGTGGGTGTTTAATTGGTCTATTGAGATTACTTGCATTAGGGAAAGTTGGCATTTGATTTGAAAGGAAATTAGAAGTTGTTTTTTTTGTTTTATGTAGTGCTTGTAATTACTCCTTATTAAGGGGAATTGTTTGACATAAGTACTTATATACGAGTTATGATTAAACAAGGGTAGCTTAAAGGTTACTCATAGCTAAATTATTTGATTACTAGATAGTTAAAGGGTTACTTCTAGGATGGTGTGTCCAATGAAGGGAGGGAAATTTTACACTTACTTTAAGAGTATAAATACCCTAGAGTATGTAATATAAATGATAGGTGAATTATGGGGTTAAATATTGCCATGGAAGGGATTGCCTATGCATAGTTTATAGTGGACTTAAGTCAAAACAAGCTTAAGAAAGTGTAAGTGAATAGAATGACCTTCACTCAAAGTATTGAGTGAGAACACTTTTTCCAAAGTAGTGTGATTGCATTTGGCTCCACTGTTAGTTTACTGTGTCTATGTAGTACATGCTAGTTTTGGATTATAGGGTTACAAGATCTAGTCATGTAGGGAACAACACTAAGCTCAAAGTGGTTTGTCATACGAGGTTACTCAACCAATCTCTTCATTGAAGGGTAGGGCCATCTATCACATAATAGATGTGGGGGGGATTGCATATGAGTTTGTGGTTGGCAAAAAAGCGCTTGATTAATGATTCTCCTCCTCAACAGGCGACAAAAGACCAAGGTTTTGAAAGGCGAATCTTGGGTCCAATCTATATCTATTTCTTTGAAGGTCGATTGAGCTATGAATGTAATTTTGTACATTCTTGGAATATTGTAATTTGTAAAATTATTATATTGAAATGGAATCCTTGTTGTATATTATTATGGCATCTTTGTGCATTTGTTCTCAATAAATAAAATATTCAATACAATGATGTTTTCTTTCACTTCTTTGTCATACCCTCTAATAGAATTTACTATATCTTCAACTCTTGGAAGATAATCTTCAATATTCTCCTCTTCAATCATCTTTAGGCCTTCAAATCTAGCTCTTAGCACTTAGAAGCTTTTCCAAATTTACCTTTTCATCTCCTTCATATATGTTCTTCAATTTATCCCAGATATCACTTGCAGTCTTATAATGTATAATCTTTCCACACTTAGATCTAGATAAACTATAAATAATGGCATGCCTTGCTCTTTCATTTTTCTCATATTCCTTATTCCCAATAGCATGAGTGGGAGGAGTAGGAGGAGGAACATAGTTGATCTTGACAGACATCCAAACATAAAATCCTAGAGTTCCCAAATATGCCTCCATTTAATGGCACCAAAAAGCATAATATGTTCCATTGAACAAGGGTACTTTTTTGTGGATGAACCTTCCTGATAGTCCATAGTGTTCACACTGCCAAAATCTACCCAAGTTGATTAAGCTTCACTTAGGAAACCTGTGGCTCTAATACTAGATCTTTTGGAACACAACAGTCTACTGAGAGGGGGTGAATTAGTAGACCATGAAATTTTAAACATTGTACAATTTGTGCAGATTAAGACTTTACATGAAAATACATGAACATGCACACACACAATCATCACATAACACAAGATGTATGTGGAAAACCCAAGATGAGAAAAACCATGGTGAGAAATGTTGCTAGGAGCTACTATCCTAATCTAGCCTCACAATCAAGGTTATGTTACAATGTTCAATGGCACCAACCTTAAGGAGACACCAATCTCCTGATTTTAGGAGCACCCACTCCAAGGAAGCACCTACTTCCTATACTGAGCACTTACCCAGATATCTGATGGCACCCATCAATCAGATTTACAATAATGATAGTTACAGTTTGTTTGATAGAACACAATTCAATCTTGCAACTTAATTTGCAACTGCTCAACACTTGATTTTGACCTTTGTACAAGTTCAGTTATGCTTCGTACCTCTTCTATTATGCTCTTGTAGGTGAACCCTAATTAAGATTTATTGTTCTTTTTCTGGATTCATCTCTTTCACCCTACTACTGCACTCTCCTCTTTTTATTTTAGTGCATTCTTTGTTCGTCTCAAAAGACTTTTAGATGCACAACTCAGTCTTGTTGCACTTTCTCTAGGAGTGCATTCTTTGTCCGCCTTCAAAAGCTAAGCAAGGACATTTTTGTCCTTCATACTTATTTTCACTAGTATTTTCTTTGTCCATCTCAAAAGAAACTTATTGCTCAGATGCAACACACATTCTCCACTTCCTTTTGTATCATCATTCTCTCTCACATTGTTTCCTTCTTCTTTCTACTCTTATGTATAACCTTCATTTAGCATTGGCCTCAAGATGTGCATACAATATCTTTCCTCTGCTAGGGTTTGATATTTATCTTCTCCTGCAACATATCAGAACATTGAGCCACACCAAAAAATCAAATATTTTTCTATTCTAGGCATATCGAACAGCTAGAATTTTTAGTAACATTTAATTCATATTCTTTGTAATGAATCTAAATTAGATTTTCCACCACCTATGTGTATGTGTCACTAATCTAATCATCTTATCATCATTAGTACTAGTAGTTAAAGCGGTTGGGCCAATCGAATTTGCTCCCTAAGTTAGTTTGCAGTCGAAACCCTAGTTCATACTACCATAGTTGTTAAGGATTCTTAGTTTGAACCTAAGTTGTTGATCTTATTCTTTTCACACCATGATTTACCGATCAACATTCACCATTCAACCTTTTAAAACACGACCGTCAGATAATGATTTCTTTAAAGACCGTCGTCAATTTTTTCCATACACAACTTGCCAAATGTGTGTGCCTAAAGACACACATCACTTATCCATCATTTCGTGGGACTGGACACAAACACACTAAATCTACAATAGACTGGCAAATTGTTCTAGTACCATCTGTCATCTTGACATATCTACACAATTCACAACAGAGATGTGAATTGCTATACCAATAAATTATTCATTTCCATCTGCCTTCATGTCACCAATCACTCTTAACACATGTTCACTAATCTGGTCCCACAATGTACACCACTGCACTATTCTAGGGAACCTAGATGGGAATCTATAGTATTCGCATTAAGCTCCTGAAAAAGCCCTTAGATCTTCAATCCTCAATCACCGCTATAGATCACGCCAAGGACAAATATTCACCTCATGACTAGGGAAGTATTATGATTTTCAAATATGTTTTAAGTTGGTAGGCACAAGGAAAGAGGGTTGGTTGCCCCAACAAACTCAAGGGCTTAAGTTGTCACTTAAGTAACTTGCAACCGTCGATTGACAGTCATCGTAGAAATATGAAGTTCATTTCAGTGCCATGATAGTACACATTTAAATTTATCCCATCAGCTAAACATCACCGATCTCCCAAGCAGGATATCACACAAACATCCCCTTTTGACATCAATGGTAATAATATTCCAACAATTGTTTCCAAGATATGATGAATGTGGGACTTTGGATTTTTAGATTTTAGGTGAAATATTGGATTTTTGTGAGGGATGTGAGATACAAATGAATTACTTAGTAGTTTGGATGTAGGATTTTTTATTTCCCAAACTTGGAATGGTGGATTATGGAGTGTGATGTGATATTTTGAGCATTTGGGACCAGCAATTTTATACACCTTGTGTGTTGATATTGAAGTCTACTTTTATGGAGGTGGACACTTATGATAGTTTAAAGGCCTTTTTTGATGTGGCTCAATAGTTTCATTGACTATTGAATTTGGATTTTGATGTTGATTTGATATTTTACATGATCCAATTTTCTTTGAGATCCATTTTGATTGTATGTGTCCACTTTGATTTTTATATTTATTAGCTTCAATGGTTTGACTTTGATCTTTTTCTTTGTAAATATTATTTTCTTTTGTTAATCCATTTTATTGGATGGAAGAATAAGGGAATGATGGTCCATTATGTGGATGGGCAGAGTTTTGGTAGCAACCTTATGATAAGGACTATTCATAACACATATTTCAATGTTTTCATCAGATTTAGTTGCCCCTAGTATCGTAGAGGTACCACTAGCATTCTTAGATTTCTCGATTGATGAATAATCAAGTCCTTGATATTTAGGATTGTCAAAATGAATTACTCATTCCAATATACCCCATTCATGTAGGCATAATCATTTTCCTTTATACTGCATTCTTTAATAGGTCTTGTTTGCAATAGGACATTTTTTTTTTTTGATAACAAGATGCTAACTCTTCTTTATGTTCTTGGGAATCATCAATGGTTGTCATATTTTCACCAGTAAGAAGGCTTGCTTTAACAAAAGTGAGTGATCCAATTTGATAAGATATTTGTGCTTCCTCCATCTTTATATGTTTGTTTCTTCAACATTGTGTGAGATACTTTCATGGAGTTATGTGAATTCAACTATAACTTCATTCTTTTAAAATATGTCTAGAGAGAGAGATTCTTGTTTTGGATGTACAAGGGAGAGATCATCTATGTGTCCAGTGGAAGCAAGTGTCTCAGTGGAAGTGGAGGTTATCAATATATAGATAGGATCAACTTCAATTTTGGAATGATGAAAATGGATAATGGAATCTTGATCAAGGATAGAATGAAATCCATACATGACTTAGACCAGACATATTATGAGCTAAATCCATACATGACTTAGATCAAACATTCTTAAATATAATACTTAAATCAAATGTTGTAAATGAATTCAAAAGGAAAGAACAACTTATAATTTAACTTTCAAGAAAATCAATAATATGCATAAAATGCATTTATCTCATAAACTTGTGGAAGTGTGTGGTTTCTCAAATTATCATGATTCAACCACCATAATGTTATTATCTACCTTCCTCTACCAAATGATAATCTCCCTCAATGTGTGAGGGAAAACCTTATCCAACATCCACCTCATGTCATAAATTAGTAATTAGTATAAGTTGTTACTGAAAAATCATATTCATAAAAGAATTAAAATATCAATTGCATATAATTAAGAAACCTTCATTAGTTTATAACAAAAAACATTTACATTTATTATGTTCATTTCAATTATCAATTCAAATCAAAATCATAGAGATAAAAAAAATATTAAATTGTCATAAAATTATACAAATATAATATTATCATTTCAATGTATTTTCTTAAAACATTAATAACACACCTAAGTTAATCAATTACTTTTAAATAAATTTTCTCTTAAAATAAACAATAAAAATGAGATATGACAAATAAATTCAATTTGTAGAAATGTTGTTGAAACTAAAATACAAAACATGATTCTCACTAACTTTTCCCTAAATAAATTTGAACTTTGGAGACCCAAACCAAAATAGAGATCAATGATTTTAACAACTAAAAATTACATATAATATATTACGAAAAAGTGAAATTGAACCACATTTCTTCTCCTCTAACTCTCTATTATCCTCATGATGGATCAAAGTGTGATCTGAAATGTTAATGCAAAAACTCTCGCACAATTGAATCCATAAACAATATTTATCAATAGTAAACTTTCATGTGCTATATGGTAAAAACGACTCTCAAGTTTTAACAATTCGTCTATAATTATTAAGTAGTGGGAAGATTTCAAACAGTTATATTAAATTATTTGACAAATGTATGAATTAATCTAATATTTAAGATCCACATTATTAAATAAAATATCAAATCAACATATTTTTATGAAAATATTATTAAATTATAATAATCTAATAGCTATACATTAAATTGTCTTTTAATAAACCTTAATAACATAGTATAATTTATTGTTTTGATATAATTTATTCTAAAATTTTATTTTATTTAATTATAAAAGATAAAATAATAGATATTAATCATCTAATGATATCAAGTTTCCATAATTTATAACGTAGATTTCAGTATTGTTTCTGAATTTGATTGTGTTCGTGTTTTTTTATCAACGTTTCAGATCACACTTGTGATCCATCATCAGGATGCTAGAAAACAAGAGGAGAAAAAATGATGGATCATAGAATGTAATCGAAATGTTGATGAAAAAACACCAACACAATCAAATCCAGAAACAATACTGAAAGATTAATCCCTTAAAAATCACTTCTACTTTTCTAACATTGTAATACCCACCCACAACTATTAGAACTATAACGCAGTACACTCAACTATTAGAATCGTGATCGTTTTATTTGGACCGAAATTAGGTGCAGCAAAATGCTGCTAAAAATTTTATCATACACAAATGGCAGATATGTATTCATTTTAAGCCAAATACGAATTCACAGTTTTACGGTCCAATCACAGAAGAAAACGCAGATGAATCCTGTCGACTGCCCAGCCTCTGTTATAAGTAGTGTCAACGTGTTCAGTTTGCATCTCAATTCTACAACCGCGCGTAGATGCCAAACCCCACGTAGCAGCGCCAACATTATCCACATAACACGTTGCAATATTTCAATCCGTGAATGATCTTGGCCCTGGTGAATACATAAAGCAAGCATCAATCAGTCAGCCATTGAAGGACAGAATTCGACATTGGGATCTGAAGAATCAGTAGATCGTGAGTTGTGAGAGAGAAAAGCAAAGAAAAACGAGGTTGAAGATAGAGATGAGTAAGGCAGAGGAGGCGGCCCAGGCACAGGCAAGAAGGGGGCAACATGAATCGGAACCCATCACGTACGGAGATGTGTTCAAGGTGAGGGGGGATTTGACGAGGCAGCCCATCAGTCCAGGCGACGCAGCCCTGATGCAGAGCGCGGAGACGAGGGCGCTGGGGCAGACGCAGAAGGGCAGCGTTGCGGCACGCATGCAAGAGGCGGCTCAGCTGAACCAGAGGGCGGGTGTGATGGACAAGGGCGACGACTCTCTTGCAGCGGCGCAGGGAATGGCCGTGACAGAGACAGTAGTCCTCGGGAGGAAGGTGAGGGTGGAGTACGTGGGCGGACAGGTCGTTTCATGCGATGTTCAAATGGTACCCGCCCCTCATGATACTGCAGCCGCTGCCGACGTCACAATCGGAGAGGCGTTGGAAGCGGCGGCGCTGAGGTCGGGAGATAAACCAGTGGAACAAAGCGACGCCGCCGCAATCCAATCGGCGGAGCGACGAGCCACGGGGATTCCTCAGACGGTACCAGGTGGCCTTGCCTCCGCAGCTCAGTCTGCTGCCGACATCAATCCTAGCTTGCCTTATGAGGAGCGAACCACCCTGGCCGATGTTCTCTCTGTAAATGATTCAACACCACCTTAGTTTATTTTTAACACTGTTGATTAAAGCTCGCGTTTTGAGCATAAAAGTGTAATTTTGAATGCAGACTGCGACGCTGGATCTTCCTGCTGACAAGGCTGTGATGATGGAAGATGCGTATAAGATAAAGGAGAGCGAGGCGAGGCAGAGTGTGAGCGGACAAGTTTTTCCCGGGGGCGTGGGAGATACCATGGAAGCTGCCGCCCTAATCAATGAACCAGGCGACCTCGAAGTTGCTCACTAGCCCATTTTGTGTTTGTATTTTACCTATCATGGTGCTCTTGCAGACTGTAAGTAGCTTGTAGTTGTGAACTCAAATGTGAGCTTTGCACGTTGGATGTGGACAAATTATGTACAGTTTTTACTTTTGTATTAATGCCATTAGAAGCTGGGAATCGTCCTCTTTATAGAAGATCATCTACAGTAGTGGTGGCTACTTTAAAAAAGAAGTATTAGGAGGTATTCATTAATTTTCATTGAGAAACTTGAAAGCATTTAGTAAATATGTTTGAATAAGGAATTCAAAGGTATTATAAAGAAGAAAACAGTTTATGAGACGGTATTATACAGTGCCCGTATTATACAGTGCCTTTGGATTATGTGTAGAGGGATGAAGGTACCTGTTTGTGATTTCATTGGTTCATAATTTCAGATCAAAAGTGTAGATACCTAAAATTGGTCTAGGCTTGTGAGTGCAAATATTCAACATAATTTTTTATAGTCCGTGGTCATGATTAAATAATGTTAATTATTTAATTACCTTTTTTAACACATATTTCATCTATTAATTAAATATTCATTTTTAATTAATTCATTAATTCATTAAATGATTTTTATGCAACTTGATTAATTAAATACATCACAATTATTTAATTATGTCTCTAACTAATTTATTCTACCCCCTTTATCTATCAATTATTTAATTACCCTTTATCATAATTTTTCAACTATAATTAAATATCTTTATTTAATTATTTATTTAACCCCTTTATCTATAATTAAATATTTATTATTTAATTATTCATATTTATCCTTTTCAAACATTCATATTTATCATTTTCAAACAATCAAATTAAATAAATTACTTTATTTATTTAATTAAAAAATTTATTTTTGAATGTTGAATTAAATTAGCATTTAATTCATAGTTAATTATTTATGTCACATTCTTTTGTCAATCAATTGACTAGGTCATTCACTCACCTTCGGACTCGAGTTCTATTTTTTGTTTTCCAGTTATCTCTTCAGTTTAAACACCAGTTTAACTCTGTGAGAGAACTCTCTGTCACAACTAGTCAATTAACTAGTTCTAACTCACGTTTGCATTCGAATGCATTTATTCTCCAACTTCTAACTTTGGCTTTTGCATACAAAGTCTATTTCTTCTATTTTTTAAGATTAAGATTGAAACTCATGTTCTAACTCACGTTCTAAAATTAGTCTTTATCTTACAGTTGAACTCACGTTCTAACTCGCGTTCTATCTGTTACATAACTCATTGCATGGCATTCATCAATCTCATCTGTCGATCTCTCTTTCAATCTGAGTCGATCATTCGAAAACCTACAATCTATAAAATGGCTTGTCAATATCATTATTCCTCCTCCCGAAATTATACACTTTTGAGAAGAAACAATCTTCGATATTTTGCTTAGACATTCAACACAGCTATACTTGCATTCAAACACAGAAATTTGAGGGAAAAAACACTAAAAAGACAAAATGGAGAAGAGCAATGGAGTTAATTCGAAAGGGTGAATACATATTCGGTGAGATCAATTCAGTTTGTTAATTATTCATTATGTTTTCAATTTCATTTTTTATTGTTTGATTTTAGATTAGGATTAATATTATTCTTTCTAGTTGCAGATCTTATTAGACAAATTTAATCTACAGTTACATTTGGTGAACTTGATGTGAATCACACTTCAAATCCGCACATCTTTCCGTTTTTCCATTTTTTGTTTTTCATTTTTTTACAGGTTTTCCGTCCAGTGAACCGCATCTGTCAAAAATAGCGACGGTTCTGTCATTACGAACCACATCTGCAACGCCATACGCCGCATCTTCCTGTCAATCGCCGAATCTGTCTGTCAATTGCTGCATTCGCCTGTCAACGAATTACCGAACCGCATCAGACACTCCATTAACCGCATTCGTCTGTCACCAGTCGAACCGCATCTGTGGCTCCAAAAGTCGCATCTAGCTGGTAAATTTTTTTTTTTTTTTATCGATTTTCGTGCATCCATGTTTTCAATTTTCGTTAATGTTTGTTACAATTATGTCAAGGTGGAATAACAAGTGTTTGTAGGATGAAGCATAGAAGACAATACAAAAACCAAAGACAAACAATGAACTACTGACAAATTCGCATGCAGGACCTAATGCTTTTATCTTTTTAACAAGCTTTTTGTTTGATAGATAGATAATCGTCATGTGGAATAAAATAAACTTCTATTTGGTAGTGTAAATAATCTCGTTTGGGCTTAATAATTTACCAGTGTTTTTTGTGTCTGCATTGTTAGTTTAGAACCCCATGATTTAGTAATCGAAGTATCCTCTCCCCTTGCGCATTCATGAGATCCTAGGTGTAAGAGAAACGGTTATTGACTCTAGAATTTGGGCCTGTCTTGGTGGGAAAAAGTACTCACCCCAAGACGACTCAGACCAGTAGCACGCTAAAGCCAAGCGATTTCCAGCCGGTATACAAAAGTGGATTCTTGGGGAAACCCCAAGAATCACGCGCACTATTTCAACGAGATGGACAGAAATGGACTCTCGCCAACGTTGGATAGTGTCCCACGAACGGAATGCTTGAATTAAACACCTTGTTGTAGAGTTACCAAAATCCTATCTACTTGTTGGCGCAGCAGGGTCGGCCCTGTGAAGCCATCTTACAATCTTACGGTTTACGTGTAGAGTTGAAAGGTATGCCATGGGAGATTCATGGGTACTGTAGCTTGGCTACCCTATATAAGTGAGTGTCGTGGAGGGGAGCCAATGGGGTCAAGCTACTAATCATCCACTGTAAATATGCGTAGCTGGAGAAATCCAAGTAAGAATTCAACAAGTACTGTCCTAAAAGCCTAGGGTGTAAATGTTTTTCGAGTCTCAATAGTCCATCTATCACAAAACTGAAAATACTTTGAATGTTGTGTTTGTTGTTTGTTGTATTTGCTAAAATCTTGATCAAACAAACAAAAGTCAGTCAAACAATTTTTGAGAAAAATTTCAACTGTCAAAAATAGAGTCGCATTTGTCAGTTTAAACGCTGCATCTGTACTAGCAAGTCACATCTGTTAGGGGAAAAGCCGCATCTGGCTGTCAAACTTTTAACTTTTCATAGTCTGCATATCACGAGTCACACCTGTCACAGTCTGAGTCGCATATGTTCATGCAAACCGCATCTGTCAGTTTTTGAGTCGCATGTATGCATGCAAACCGCATATGTTAGTTTAAACGCCGCATGTGCATAGGTAAACCGCATTTGTCATAGGAAAAACCGCAACTGTCAGAAACTTTGCATGCACTGTCAAAAAGCCGCATCTGTAAAAATCTAAACCGCAATTGTTAGGAGAACCGCATTTTCCTGTCAACAGAAAACATCAAAAAACCGTGAGCTGAGTCCAGAACATCATTGTCATAATTTGTTGTGGGTTCTTAAGATCAACCTTAGATTCGAAACTAGTAAATTTTGCTCAAAACCTTGCATCGTTAGGTGTCATATACGTCTTAGTTACCATCATTAGGCATCATATACATCTTGGTCACAGTAAACATCCTAGTCATAGTCATCCTAAGTTGCATGCATATAGATACTCCCTAGGAAATTGCATATCACAAGATTAGATAACTTTCCTCATCATTGGAAACATTCATGTGTCAATTTGTCAAAATCATTGAACCTTGTCACTTTAGTCCCATCTAGTGGATCATTTCAGCTCATTTAGTCTAGTTTGAAAAATTCACGTTGTCACTGTCCTTGTCATACAATCAGGTTCCTTGGTTGAAAATGAGTCTTTGCATGCATTTATCCCATAGGTGGTAGGTTATACTGTCTTAGAATCATTTATCGTCATAGTCTACTCACATCTTGCATATTGTCAGTCTTATCATACGTCATCTTAGTGTACGTCTTTTAGAAACCATTCTAGCTACGTCATTTATCGTCAGAAAAATCCAAAAACATAGACGTAGGTCATATCAGTCTGTAGACATAGTCTGCATTACCCATTTTGAGCAACTTTTTCATGGTCGAAACAAGGTCCCAAAAGAAACACAAAGCAATGATAGACCCCAATGAATTCATCAATCCGTTCGCAAACCAACCATCAAGAAGTAAACAACCACACAAGCCTTTGCTAGAAAAACATGTCACTAGGGACATGCATGGTCAGATTTACATAGAAGACATAGACGCGGCAGTTCAAGATCCTGAATTTGCATCCTTCATGGATGAATGTTTGGCAAATGATCCCCAATGCTATCTATCAAAATTGCTAGCAAAAGGTGCCAAACTACCCATAGGATTTGATATTCATACTTTGCTAACACAGTCAACTCAACCATCCCAAACTACAATGTCAACAGTCTCTATTCCCCAAATAACCACAGCAATACCAACTGGTATACCAACTCAAACATCGTCAATTGTAAACACAACCCCTTTCAACATAACACAAGGTTTACAATTCACTGCGGGGGCAACTTCCTCCAACCCCTTTGGAACCAACACGACTGGTAAAAGAACCAAAGTTGGCGGAAATATACCTATACCAAGTCAAATCATTCAGACATCCAAATCAGACATTTCAGACAAGAAGCATTCCCATACCTACTCAAACCATTTAGACAGGGAATATCCCTATACCGAATCAGAATATCTGGATAGGATATATTCCCTCGCCTAATCACAACCCGTCACAGAACATGGCATATCAAAATGCTTACATTGATCCAAATATCATGAACACCATGTCCTTGATGCAAGTCGATGTCCTTCAAAACAAGATGAAAAATTTTCAACAACAGATGGACAACATGTCTATGTGCGAAAAATGAACTATCTCAGCACAAGACCTATGTCCATGTCCCTTTGACAAAGCACTTTACATGACACCTTTTCCCCATGGATACTTTATACCAATTTTGCCTAAGTATAATGGGAGAAAGAATCCTATAGAACACATTAGAGAGTTCTCAACAGCCTGCATGGACATAGCGTATGACCCCACATACTTGATGAGACTATTTCCACGAACCCTTGTCAGGATAGGACTGGAATGGTTCTCTAAATTACCATATGGTATACGATCTTGGGGCGAATTAGCTGAGAATTTTATCGAACATTTCACTTTTAACATAGACAATGAGGTAACAATTGCAACCTTGTGCCACACAACACAAGAAGATGGCAAAAATTTCACCACTTTCTTCCAGAGGTGGCGAAGTCTAGCTAGTAGGTGTCCAGTTGAAATACCCAAAAAATAAAAGGTCACAATATTCCTAGAGAACATCAACCCCAAATTGCGAAGTGATCTAAGGGTACACTGTAGTACTTCATTCTCAGAATTGGTACAAAAGGGAATCATCCTTGAGAAAGGTCTCATAGACAAAGGTGAAATGAAAGCACCAGGAAAAACCCCATTGTCCAAAATCAAAACGCGCCAAATGATAGAAGGCAATTCTAGTCTAGGAACAAGAATGTTACAAATGATGGCATTTTTGATGCTAAAAACATACATACAAGACTAGTTATCACACTTAGAGGGTACAACTCCAATCAAGACACGAAAGATAGTCCAGATCAACAAGCTAACTATGTCCAATATTCACAACAAAGACCACAACAAAGGAAATTTCTTGCACGTGAATTTACACCTTTAGGACAACCAATCAAGGTTATTTACAAAGAATTGATTAAACACAATCTCATCAAACCTTTGGAACCAAGGGAGTATGATCCGAGATAGTTTAAACCTTCTTGGTGGGATGACAAAGCCCATTGTGAATATCATCAAACCAAAGGGCTCAACCTCCAACAATGTCGTCAACTCGAGAACATAATACAAGACTTTGTTGAGAACGGAACCATAGAGGTTGGTGGGCAGAAAAACACTAAGAACAGTGATCATAAGGTCTTCAAGGACCCATTACATGACCACACAAAAGGAAAAGCCTCTAGTTTGGGACCTAAGACCGATCCATCAACCAATTATGCAAACACCAACTATGACTATGGAAAAGGAAAGATCGTATATAGCCTTCACGCGGCAAATGAGCATGTCGATACCTTCACCATTAAGAAGCATCTGGAATGTAGTGTAAACACATGCAGAACTAAGATCACTATTCCAGGTCCTTCTTCTAAGCCATCTACGCAAGCTTCCAAGTTCAAGTACAATCTTCTTGATCAATTGAGTAAAAACCCGCGCAAATATCTATCTTTGAATTGTTGACCTTATCACCTAGGCATCGAGCCATCCTTGACAAAGCTCTACAGAATACAACTGTTCCTATAGACTTATATGTCAATCATTTCGAAGAGATGGTGGGATATTTAACCAATTCGCATCATGCCACCTTTTCCCAACAGGATTATTCAACTGAAAAGTCAGATCATAATGACCCCTTACATGTTGAAGTCTTAGTCCATGAAACCAGAGTCAGACGAGTCTTGGTAGACGGAGGAGCAGGTTTGAACCTGTGTACCCTTAAATTGGTTAAGGCATTAGGATTCTCAAAAGACTGTGTAGATACCTCTAAGAGTATAGTCATCAAGGCTTACGATGATGAGGAAAGATCGTCTAAAGGAGTTGTCACACTCCCTATCTGAATTGGCCCAGCAATCATGAACACTAGGTTCCAAGTCTTGGATCTCACCCTCCCATACAACTTGTTGTTAGGTAGACCTTGGATACACGCAATGAAGGTTGTACCTTCAACATACCACCAATGTCTCAAATTCCCCTATAATGGCACAGAGATCACCATTGATGGTGATCCAGATCCTTTTCAATATTGTACAAGCCTAAAGGAAATTCCACAATGACAAGTGCCAGTTAACCAAGAAGCTTCTTCATCCACTTTATCCCAATACATTGACCCCTCACATCTCACTAAGACCCTTTCATTCAAACCACCATCATCCACTCCAAAACTCGAGATCCAAGACAAGGGTTGTGGCGAATACAAAATAAAGGCATCATACTGTGTTAGTGAACTGATTCCACCTAAGCCATATGGCCTACCCATGGCAGATAGAAAATAGTCAGTGGTCGCGTTTCATGTTCCCCCTACAATGACATTAACCAAATGGGTAGAGTTAAGCGAAGAAATTGTGGATCAAGGTGATTCCTGGTTGTATCAAGAAGAACATGAATACCCCTCCTCGTCTATTCAAATAGCCAAGGACCAGTATGGAAAAGGTTTTAAAATAATGCAAAAAGAAGGCTATGACGGGCACAGTGGGTTAGGTCTATATCAGAATGGAAGGACAGAACCAATTAATATCTACCCACGACCGAAATATCTAGGGCTAGGGTGTCAACCGCTTAGAATCGGGTTTCCTGGTACTTCATAATCGTTTCAAGAGGAAGTGAATGATTACGCAGACATCGAGACATCTCATGAAACACTTCCCCCAATTTATGACAAACCCCCACTTTACGACAAACCTCCAGTCTATGATGAATCCCCTTACTCTAGTGATGGTGAATGGGAGTCCCTTTCATCTACTAGTACTATGAACATAGATGCTTTATTTGGAGAATTGGACCTCAACGTGAAACCTGAACCAAAACTATCTAGTCCTCGTCCTAAGAAACACTTTTCCAAACAAGAATGGCAAGAGAACTATTATTGGGAAACCCTTGATCATGCATCTTGGGCACCTAGAAACCCATCTTCTGACGAATCTGCCCTTACTATGGTCCCGCATTAGATTATACCTACACCTATGAAGAAGAATAAGAAGGATTTAGTCCAAAACTTCTACGACCATGTCAACCACTCTGTATTAACCTTGTCAGCAGATACCTTTAAAAACTTCGATGATGACATGCCCCTTATATATCCCAAACTCATCCACTGGGATCAACAAGGTACACCTATCATAGATACATTCGAGAACGACGAAGCAATTGCTAAGTTCATGGGACTTAGAGAAGGCATACCAAGAGGGGACCATAACACAGGTTTTACCATAGACTTGGACGATAAGGCATACTTTGGGGAGTCTATTTGCACCTCTAGTCGCAAAAATGAAAATGAAAAGAAAAATGATGAGTCCCTAGGTGAAAACTGAAAGGCGCCTTTGGACGAAGAAAAAGACAAAATAAAGGACGTATCCGAGGGTGAAAACCTCTCAGAGGCACCCAAGGATAGAGGTTTAAATATTCTCCCCGTTGAACAGGAAAAGTCGTCGATGCTAGTGGAAGAATCTGTTGAAGTCAACATAGGTACAGAAGAGAATCCTCGAAAGGTATATTTTGCAGCTTCTTTAACAGAGATAGAAAAAAATGAGTTTAAGGACTTCTTCACAAAGAGACAAATAAACTTTGCATGGTCGTATGCTGACATGCCTGGGCTAGATCCAGACCTAATATTGCATCATTACCACTATAGCCAGGTATTAAGCCAGTCAAGCAGAAGTTGAGGAAGATGCATCCGCAAATTGCTCTATTGGTCAAGGTAGAACTTAAGAAACTTTTGGATGTAGGATTCATAAGGACAATAGACTATGCGGATTGGATATCAAATCTTGTACTAGTGACTAAGCCAACTAGGGGCATTCGCATTTGCACTGACTTTAGAGACATCAACAAGGCATGTCCTAAGGATGACTTTCCTTTGCCAAATATTGACATGATAGTAGACCTTATAGCAGGCTACGAGATGCTATCCCTCATGGATGGTTTCTCTGGATATAACCAAATTAAAATAGCACCTAAAGACCAACATAAAACAGCATTTACATGTCCATGGGGCACATACTGTTGGAATGTTATGTCGTTTGGCCTTAAGAATGCAGGAGCTACCTATCAGCGGGCCATGACTATAATTTTCCATGACTTTGTACATACTTTCATGGAAGATTATGTAGATGACATCATACCAAAATCAGAAACAAGGGAAGATCATTTGAAAGTCTTAGACAAGATATTCCAAAGGCTAGAGAATTACAATGTCAGGCTAAATCCAAAGAAGTGTGTCTTTGGAGTCAAATCAGGGAAACTATTAGGGTATATCATCTCTCGCAGAGGCATTGAGGTAGATCCAGAGAAGTTAAGAGCTATCATAGAAATGCCTCCTCCAGTCGGGATTAGTCAACTCAGAACCTTACAAGGGAGATTACAATCAATTAGACGTTTCATAGTACAATTGGCGGATAAAATACATCCATTTCAGCATCTACTCAAGAAAGGAGTGCCATTTGTATGGACCCTTAAATGTCAAGAGGCCTTCCAGCAAATCAAGGACTATTTGCTTACTCCACCAGTCTTAATGCCACCTATAGAGGGAAAACCATTGATACTTTACATCTCAGCAACTTAGTCAGCATTAGGGGCTCTTCTCGCACAACACGATGATCAAGGTCATGAGACAGCAGTCTATTATATCAGTCTCACCTTAGTGGGCTATGAATTGAATTATAGCAACATAGAACGTGCTTGTCTTGCGGTAGTCTTTGCTACCCAAAAACTTCGGCACTATATACTCAATCGACAAACAATGCTAATTACAAAGATTGATCCACTTAAATACCTCCTAAGTAAGGCAGCTTTAACAAGCTGATTGGCTAAATGGGTCATGATACTTAGCGAGTATGAAATTCAGTATGTCGAAAGGAAGGCTATAAAAGGACAGGTGATTGCAGATCAACTAGCTGATGCACCTATAAAGGCAAACCATCCATTAGTGGCAGATTTTCCAAATGAATTTCTCTTCAACATTGACATTAAAATAGAATGGAAACTGTACTTTGATGGGTCACACATAAATTGTGGTTCAGGAGTTGGCATCTTATTTGTCACACCTCAAGGTGATACCATTCCCAAATCATTCAGGATTGCATTTCCTTGAACCAACAATATAGCAGAATATGAAGCTCTAGTGACAGGGTTGAAAATGGTAGTTCGATGGACAATTAAGAGCCTACATGTTTTTGGCGACTCTCAACTTGTAATCCGACAGGTAAATGATGACTGCGAGACTAAGGATGAGAAGCTTGCACCATACAAGCAAATGGCAGATAGTTTCAAACAATATTTCAAAGACATAACTTTTCAACAAATACCACGTATCCAGAATAGAGTTGTAGATGCAATGGCAACCGTGGGTTCCTTGTTGGATATTCCGAGTAATGTTCCTAAGTTCGAGTTCTTGGTTGAACAGCTTTTGGTTCCTGCTTATGATGTCCCCGATACGGTGATAGTGTGTACCATTGTTGGTCCTACGTCTCCTTGGTATAAAGACATATTCGATTACCTCACTGACCAAACCCTACCTCAAGACTTGTCTAATAACCAACGTCGAACATTCATCTGAAAGTCAGCTAAGTACACCATCATCAGAGAAACCCTATATAGACGCACCTTAGATAACACCCTTATGAGATGTCTCGATGCTGAAGAAGCATAAACAACTTTGCGAGCGGTACACGAGGGTATATGCGGATCTCATTTGAGTGGTCCCACTCTAGCCCACAAGATTATGAGACTAGGTTACTATTGGCATACAATGGAGAAAGATTCATACGTCTTTGTAAAGAAGTGTAGACAATGTCAAATACATGGAGACTTGATAAGAGCACCAGTGCAGGAGCTTCGTCCAATTACTTCACCATGGCCCTTCGCCCAATGGGGACTTGACCTCATAGGTAAGATACACCCTCCATCATCAAATGGCCATAAATTCATCATCACTGCCACCGAATACTTCACCAAATGGATTGAAGCTATTCCCATGACATACATAACCGGCACGCAAATATCTAAGTTTATCCTAAACTATATCATTTTTCGGTATGGTGTACCACAATCCATAATCACAGACAATGGCCGCCCATTCAAGAACCAAGAAGTACACCATTTATGTGAAGAATTCCACATCAAACACCATTTCTCCACTCCGTATTACCCACAAGGTAATGGCCAAGCTGAGGCATCTAATAAGACTATTGTTAAAATCCTTAAGAAGACTGTCAATGACGCTAGCCGTGATTGGCACCTATAGCTTAATCCTGCCTTATGAGCTTATCGCACAAGCATCCGTACTCCCACCGACGCCACTCCATTTTCCCTCGTATTCGGGTTTGAAGCTATCTTACCTATCGAGGTTGAAATACCTTCTCTACGGGTATCCTTGAAGGGTCATGTGGACGATGAAGAGTACCGTGTCTCAAGGTTACAAGAGCTAGAATTGCTAGATGAACGAAGACAAAAAGCATTAGATCATTTGCAAGCATATCAGAATCGTCTTCGTCATAGTTACAATAGGAAGGTTCTCAATAGACATTTTGACATTGGTGACCTAGTATTAATAGAGAATCCTAAGAACCAAGATGAAAGAGAGAAACCAGGTAAGTTCGAGCCTATTTGGTTGGGGCCCTATATAGTCACATAAGCCTTTGGATCAGGAGCGTACCAACTCTCTACTTCTGAAGGAGAGCCGCTTTTGTCCCCTATCAACAGTCTGCATCTAAAAAGGTTCTATGCTTAGTCTCTGAGAATTTGTGTCTTAATCTAGAAAAATACAAAAAAAATGGTTACCTTGATGAAAACCTAGCAAACAAGCGTCTTTGTAACACCAAAAAAATTGAGAAAATCAAAAAAAAATAAACAGAAATAAATCCGTCCAATAGTGAAAACCACTTCGGTGGCGCTATGGATAAGTACCATGGTGAAAACCTAGCAAACAGGCGCCATGTGTAGTCAAGCTCGCTCTTCCGTCTACCATCATTCTAATCAGACTTTTTCATCATCATTCATAATAAATGGTTGTCTTATCCATTCCTTGAAACAATTGACATCTAGCATCCATTCTGTCACATTACCCACTCCATCTTCCAAATCTTATTCTTGACTGGGGGAAAATCCTTGTTCTATGCCCTAACACCTTGTACATTACGTCGCATCATCGAAAATGTCTTGAAAAATACCAAAAACATTAGAAAACTTCAAAAATCCAAAAAAAAATCAAAAAATGTCAGAAAATCCCAAAAATAGAGTCAGGTCATCATGTCAGGGCATCATGTCAAGTCACATGTCAAGTCATTATGTCAAGTTGGTCATGTTAAGTTAGTCATAGACATAGTCGAACTACGTTGCCTCTGCGACTGGGACGTAGGCAAGGCCATCAATCAATGTGCCCTCGAGGCATTAGGTCTGTCAGTCTAGGTTTGTCATGTATCACACATTTAAATCATGACACTTTGTATATTCAAAGTCATTGGTCATGTCGAACTATGAGGTCTCTGCGTGTACAACATAGGCAAGGCTAATCAATTGATGAGCTCCCAAGACCACACTAGGTCAGTCCAATAGGGTTCATTCACAATCATTATCACATAAGTTGCATATCATAGTTCAGGGTATCATTTCATGTCATACACTCTACACGCACACACTTGTATCAGTCAAGGAATCAAAACAAGTCATGCAACAAAAAGGAAAAACATCTCAAAGTTATCAAGTCAATATCCAACACATTGTCAAACGATCAACTTATGTCTTACACAAGATATGTCTTTCTTGTCAACAGACGTCATCAAATTGTCATAGTCTCATGTAGCTTGTCGCATCAACGTCATCAGGCTCCAACATCTTATACGGTACGTGTCTTACTGAAACCAGGCTTTTGCATGCCTTATACAAAAGTCACCAAGTCGAAACCAGACTCAACGTCTTATGCGGTATGTGTCATTCTCTCACATTACGCTGTGTCAAACATCAAACAATCCCACAAGATCAAGTTTTGGCGAATACATTTATTTGGCTTTAGGAATTTATATCCTATTTTGTCTTATCTTTTTATCGATTCGTGCAAGATCCTATTACTAGCTTTCTCAAGGATGTCCCTTGGAGGATTTAGAGAAGCAACGATGTCAGAGGACTCTTTTTCTTTGGTTGTTGTCTGTCAACTATCTTTTTAACAATGGTTTTTGAGTCATGTTACTAGCTTCCTAAAGGATGTCCTATCAAGGATTTAGAGGAGCGATGATGTCTCATGACCTGTCTTTTATTTGTCTGTTGTCTGTGGTTTGTCTCGACAAAACGACTGGGGCAATTTTGTCTTTAGTGTGAGTTGAGACACTCCTTGTCTGTGACTGTCTGTTTTTCGCAGATGGATGACTTTGTACACTATGGTCTTATCTCATATCATAGTGTGTACTATCCATCTGTGTCATGTCCCGCCCAGTGATGATAACAAGCAAGTATAGCGTATTTGGCAATATATCGAAGATTATGTCTTTTTCTCAATCAATCAAACTTTCATTATATCATTTTCTCCATCAATCAAACTTTAATTATTTCTTACTAACATTCTAAATTCATTTTCGTCCTAACATTTCTCTTCTTCGAGCATAAGGATAAAGTCCTGTGACACAATAATAACATTAAATCAATTGCATTAGCATACATTTCACATAGTTGCATTGCATTTCAACATATAGATAGTAACATTCATCTTCATTGCATTTCACATCATGACATAATAGGCATTGCATCATCATAACATCCATAATGTAAACATTACATGTACATATCACCATCATATATAAATTAACATCATATAGATCATTGCATCCGTTATCATAAGTAAATAGAATCATCCATAACATCATTATAAAATGCATAAATCATAACATATAGAAACATTTCATTCATAAAACATGTACATACATCATTTAGGAAACATAATCATCTAGAAATAAAGCATCATCCATAACATAAGAATTGCATATCATATAGAAGCCGCCAAAATCATATATATATCGCTCAAAATAGTGTGTCACAGTACAATGTCTGAGTGTATCAATAAATAAATAAAACATGAGCTCACAGGCTCTCTAATCAAAATACAATTGTCTACATAAGACCCTGTCATCATGTCCTGCTACCTCCGTTGTCATGTGGTGATGGTGGTGGGAAAAGGCTCGAAGGTGGCCTCTGTGAGGTAGAAGGCCTATCATATGGACCTATCCTCGATGGTCCTACCACCCCCTCGGTACTCTGTGTCCTCTGACTCCGAGTATGACTACTGCCCTGACTACGTACCTCTAAAAATGTAGGAGCTCGTCTATTTGTTGGCACAGCTACCTCATAAAGATCTCTGTAGTACGTAGCTCTCTCCACCACTCTGATCAACTCTCGTATGATGCCATCAGATGAGGACCCACTACAAAGGTGTCTAACCTCTTTGAATTGTTGCTCTATCTCATGTCTCTGGGCTATAAACTGGTCTCTCTCCATGAGAGCATTGTCCCTCTCTGTCCGAGCACTGTCCCTCTCTGTCTGAGCACTGTCCCTCTCCATATAAGCACTATCTCTCTCTAGTCTCATCACCTCAAACCCTGCAATCATTAGTCTGAGTCTCTCCTCCAAAGCCTCCTTGTCACCATCTCAAGGAGCATCATCATCCTGTCTCCCCTCTACAATCTGATCTCTGAGCTATCTCTCCTACTCCTCCATCGGTGCCTCCTCCTCAACATCATCCTCAATATCATCCTCTCCATATCCTACCGACACACCCAGTGGATCTAAAGCCATGTCTGCATTAGAATCCTCTGCAACATCTGCTACTCTGACATCTACCTCTACACGCTCCTCAACCACTACCTTCGTTGCAGCATGCTCACCCCCAGCCTGTACATCCACTCTCCCTCCGATGTCTGCCATCGGTACATCCACTGCTACTGCCTCCTAAATAGGTGCATGTCCACCTGCCTGACCCCCTCTTCGTCCTCTCTGTCCTCGTCTCCCGCCTCTACCTCCGCCTATGTCGTCATCTCCATCACCTCTACCACCAACTCTACCCACTCTGGTACCTCCACCTCTCTGTCGTCCTCTTGGCCCTGTGCCTCATCTCTCGACTGGTGCTGGCTGGTATGGATCCGTATACGGAACAAGTCGATGCACTGCCCACCATGCATCGTATGCAGCCATAGTCCCTAGATCTGCTGATCCATCTCTCCACCCCCACTGTACTGGTTGTAATGCCTGTATGGCTGCCTCAGCTGTAGTAACTGGTATCATGGGTCCCCACCATGGAACCTCTCTGGACGAATGAGCAAACTCTGCTCTGCTCAAAGGCACATCCTGAATCTCTCCGAACTGTCTCAGAACTCTGTCTGAAAAGTGTCGCTCAATTATGTGAACACTAGAAACAGTCCTCCCAATAAGGTATTGTGTCTATCTACAAAATAGAAAATGTATATCATCATCTGCCCACATCTCACAATCCATGTAAGCTCTCCATATAAACTGATCAAGTGTATCCAATGCATGTCTCCAGTATCCTGTGTCTCCAACATGTGTCTGTGTAATCTGTCCTGTATATCAGAACACATATGGAAGTCTCTCCTCTCTCTCTACTGTCATTGGAGGATGAAATACAGCTATCCTCTCAAAACCCCATATCATCAGCAATGTCATCCCACAACTCAATGACTGTGCATCTCTATATGCAATGTCATGTAGATGAAAATATAGCATCCTGAGTAGACATGGACCCCATGCATATCTCGTCTCACTCTCCAACATCCCAACCAACATAGCTCCCCATCCCACTGGAAAGCCATGACCTCATCTATCTGTAAGAACGATACCCCCAATCAGAGTACATAGGATACAATCAATCCTATCGTATCTATCTGCTAACATTGGCCATCTAATCTCGTAGTGCTCAATGCCAAGCCTACTGATGTCATCAACCTAATAGAACCACGCCAACTCAGTCAACCCTCGCTAGGGATCATATGTAACCCGCTCTCCTCTAATGGGTAGCCTCAAAATCCTGTACACATCCTCTAATGTGACAATGGCCTCCTCAGTCGGCAAATGAAACGACGATGCCTCAGAAGGCCATCGCTCGCACAGTGTCGTCAACATCCCCCTGTTCACCCGAATGGCAAGCATCGACAAACAATGTCATAGACCTAGAACCCATAGCAATTGAATCTCTGCAGAAGTCAAATCCTCTCTCAGATCAAACATATCTGGTCATGACTCTCGTGTATAAATCGGATATAAAACCACCTGCATTTAAACCATGATGTCAAAAAAATTTCAAGTTTTACTTCGCAAAAATTTTTGAAAAATTTTACCAGCCAAGTGCGGCTCACATTGACAGATGCGGGGCATTTTTTTCAAATTCGTTGCACAATGCCTCAGTTGCAGTGCATACTACATATGTGTCACATATTTCTTCCACACCTATTCTAATACATCACATGCGGTTCACTAAACCACATGCTGTCATTGATTACAAATTTGTTGCAGTTTTCTTAACCTACCTATGTTCAACACATGCAGTGCATTTTTCCTCAAATGCAGTGCATTTTCATAGTCTCCGTTTCTACTACATATGCGGTCATTAATGCATATGCGGTTCACTAGGTCACATGCGTTTAACCCCTCAGCAGATGTGTTGCATGTATACACATGCAGTGCACTAATCTTCAAATGCGTGCATTCCTCTAAATCCTATTCTAGCCTATGCGTGAATTTGCACATGCGTCGTTTCGCAGTCAAATGCAGCAAATACGACGGCATATGCGTCGTTCATGATGCACTGCATTGGTGAAACTAATTTTCTACGCCTAGAAAAATGTGCCAAAAATACATTTCAAGTTCTTGTTTTCGCATACATACCGGTGGTCCTACGTCGTCTGGCCGCTGGAAGGTCCGGATCCGATATCCTCGATGCCCGGTGTATGGAATAGGCGCCATTTCAACAGTCAGTCAGAGAAAATTCTTAGTTTTTTCTATCTCCTCTAGGTGCAAATGAATTGAAATTTGACCTAATTCCTATTCATAGGTGGGTTAAAAATGGCATTTCTTCAGCCCTACTCTATTGGCCACTTAACCTTTTGACTTCAAACGACCCGTACACATTCGTTTCAACTCCAAATTCAATTTCGTCAACTCCATAGCATTTCTAACTCTCAAATTGACTTATCAGGAATATTTCCTGATTTTTTTGAAACTTTTCAAAATTTGTCAATTTTCTTGAGGGGGCATACCTTACCTGTTTCATGCTGGGGCATGATCAGGGCATATTTTCTTTGACACAACGTTATACCAACATTGTATCAAAGAGGGGCAAACTGTAGATATCTAAAATTGGTCTAGGCCTACGAGTACACATATTCGACATAATTTTCTATAGTCTGTGGTCATGATTAAATAATGTTAATTATTTAATTAACTTTTCTAACACATATTTCCTCTATTAATTAAATACCCCTTTTTAATTAATTCATTAATTCATTAAATGACCTTTATCCAACTTGACTAATTAAATACATCACAATTATTTAATTATGTCCCTAACTAATTTATTCTACCCCCTTTATCTATCAATTAAATAATTTATTATTTAATTACCCCTTTATCATAATTTTCCAACTATAATTATATATCTTTATTTAATTATCCATTTAACCCCTTTATCCATAATTAAATATTTATTATTTAATTATTAATATTTATCCTTTTCAAACAGTCAAATTAAATAAATTACTTTATTTATTTAATTAAAAATCTTATTTTTGAATGTTGAATAAAATTAGCATTTAATTCATATTTAATTATTTATGTCACATTCTTCTGTCAATCAGTTGACTAGGTCATTCACTCACCTTTGGACTCGAGTTCTATTTTTTGTTCTCCAGTTATCTCTTCAGTTTAAACACCAGTTTAACTCTTTGAGAGAACTCTCCATCACAACTAGTCGATTAACTAGTTCTAACTCATGTTTGCATTTGAATGCATTTATTCTCCAACTTCTAACTTTGACTTTTGCATACAAAGTCTATTTCTTCTATTTTTGAAGATTAAGATTGAAACTCATGTTCTAACTCACGTTCTAAAATTAGTCTTTATCCTGTAGTTGAACTCACATTCTAACTCGCGTTCTATCTGTTACATAACTCATTGCATGGCATTCATCAATCTCATCTGTCGATCTCTCTTTCAATCTGAGTCGATCGTTCGAAAACCTACAATCTATAAAATGGCTTGTCAATATCATTATTCCTCCTCCCAAAATTATACACTTTTGAGAAGAAACAATCTTCGATATTTTGCTTAGACATTCAACACAGCTATACTTGCATTCAAACATAGAAATCTAAGGGCAAGAACACTAAAAAGGAAAAATGGAGAAGAGCAATGGATTTAATTCGAAAGGGTGAATTCATATTTGGTGAGATCAATTTAGTTTGTTCATTATTCATTATGTTTTCAATTTCGTTCTTTATTGTTTGATTTTAGATTAGGTTTGATTTAGATTAGGATTAATATTGTTCTTTCTAGTTGCAGATCTTATTAGAAAGATTTAATCTACAGTTACAAAAAGTTCTAAAGTCTAATCATACTAGACATAAGTATGAAGGATGAAATATTTTGTTTGTGATCTCATCGGTTCATAATTCCAAGGACTATGTGTAGAGAGATGAAGGTTCTCGTTTGTGATCTCATCGGTTCATAATTTTAGATCAAAAGTTCTAAAGTCTAATCAGACTAGACATAAGTATGAAGGATGAAGTCTTTCATTTGTGATCTCATCGGTTCATAATTCCAGATCAAAATTTATAAAGTGTAGAGGGATGAAGTCTCATTTGAAGTGTAGAGGGATGAAGGTTCTCGTTTGTGATCTCATCGGTTCATAATTTCAGATCAAAAGTTCTAAAGTGTAATCATACTAGACATAAGTATGAAATATAGAGGGATGAAGTCTCTCGTTTGTGATCTCATCGGTTCATAATTCCAGATCAAAAGTTATGAAGTGTAGAGGGATGAAGTCTCCCGTTTGTGATCTCATTGGTTCATAATTCCAAATCAAAAGTTATGAAGTGTAGAGGGATGAATTCTCTTGTTTGTGATCTCATCGGTTCATAATTCCAGATCAAAAGTTCTAAAGTGTAGAGGGATGAAGTCTCTCATTTTTGATCTCATCGGTTTGTGATCTCATCAGTTCATAATTCTGTGTAGAGGGATGAAGTCTCTTGTTTGTGATCTCATCGGTTCATAATTCTGGATCAAAAGTTCTAAAATGTAGAAGGATGAAATCTCTCATTTGTGATCTCATCGATTCATAATTCCAGATCAAAAGTTCTAAAAAAAATGATCATATAATCATACTACTGAATTGTGTAATCTCAGTATAGCTTCTTGATATGCAATCCATAATGTGATTGTGTGTGATTATGTGCCTACTATGAATTATTGCTTTTAAATTTTTTCTCATCAAAATGCACTCATTTTTTTGAACTTTCTCCTCCTCCTCGCTTCCTTCTCCTAACTTGCTATCTTTAGCTATCGATGATGCCACACTATAGATGATGTAAGAATCTCCATTTTTTTGGTTTTTTTTACAGTTTTCTTAAAGGTTTCTAATTTTTTAGTGTAACAAACCAACAACTGAAACACCCTCAATCATATTGAAGAATACAATGATTAAAGAATGTGCAAAAGAGATCCCCAAACCCTCTCCTTCACTAAAATATTTATTTATTTATTTCAAATCTCAAAATCAAGTTTTGATTTGGACCTCTTTCCAAAATTTAAATCTCAAATGAACCTCTTTCCACAAATGCCTAATCTAAACCATTAGATGTCACATTGGAATATTTGAGCATTCATGTTTATTTATTTACCATCAATAATGCATTCTTCTATTAATGCATAAATTATTTTAACAGAAAAATATTTCCAATGGTGTAAACTTGCTATATATTTTTTTTTTCTATTTATTTATTTTTTATTAAATTATAAACTATTTTTAATAGAAAATATTTTCAATGGTCTAAGTTTGTTATATATTATTTATTGACTATCTCAAGATTAATTTATTCTTCTTTTAAATTAGAAAATATTTTATGGCTTTTTATATATGATTTATTTACCATCTAAAAATTAATGCATTAAATTAGAAATTATACTAAAGTTTTTTATATATTATTTATATTCTAATTTTCTTTTTTATTATTTATTTACCATCTAAAAATTAACGCTAATTAGAAAATATTCTAAAGTTTTTTATATATTATTTTTTTACCATCTAAAAATTAATGCATTAAATTAGAAAATATTTGGTGGTTGATTGATTGGGAAGTGTGTAGAACACAATACATCAAAATCTCAATTGCATAGAGTGCCCATTGCATCATGGTTTCAAGAATCATGTCATGCAACTTAAAAGTGTCCTACTTAGTTTGTGTGGATAGTCTTTTGCATCAAGTACAATCCACACAAGATCCTATTACAAGGGTTACATAGATTAATGTTTATGTTATATCACCACACTTACATAAGTTTTTTATATATTATTTATTTACCATTTAAAAATTAATGCATTAAATTAGAAAATATTTGGTGGTTGATTGGGAAGTGTGTAGAATACGATACATCAACATCTCAATTGCATTGAGTGTTTGTTGCATCATGGTTTCAAGAATCATGTCATACAACTTAAAAATGTCTTACTTAGTTTGTGTGGGTAGTCTTTTGCATCAAGCACAATCCACATAAGACCCTATTACAAGGATTACATATATTAATATTTATGTTCTATCACCACACTTACATCCCCATGCACACAATCATGTTTATGTTTATCACCACACTTTCTTTTGCAAGGTCACATACAATTATGTTTATGTTCATCACCACACTTACATCCACATGCACACAAGTTAAACCCTTTAAAATAAGGATTCATACACACAAGGTACATAGTTTAAAATAAAGGTAAATAGTTTAAAATAAAGGTAAATATTTAAAAATAATGATATATAACATTTTAATTGTACACTAACTGTATGTACCATTTAATGACATGTTACTTTTTATCAAAATCCACATTCCAACCAAAAAAATGGCGTGCGAGCAGGAGGACATGCGAGCGAGCGGGCGGGAAAACCAGAATTTTGAATCTTCAAACAATGGTGCAGGTCGTGGAAGTGCAAAATCGAAAGAATCGTAGGGGGAATCGAAGCAAGATTCGACCGGAAAGCAAGGTAAGGATGATAAGATTGTTCCTGATCCCAGCGGAAACATCTTGGTGGACCTGGGAGGGAAAGTTGCTCCATCTAAGATTCCTTCTTGAAGAACCAAAGGACTTCAATTTGATAATACCAAAAATGTAGTGGGGGCAGCTGGAGGAGAAGGAGAAGGAGCCAACCCTAAAAAGTGGTCGTCTCTTTTTGGTGTCAAACCAAATAGAAAATCATATTTCCCTCTTGTGTGCAATATCTCTGAACTAGCTAAGGGTAAGTTCGCTATTTCTATCTCGGATTTGGTCGTTGATCATAATATCTCACAAATGGATAGAGTGTTGGTTGGAAAATTTATGGGGCCTAGACCAAATATTGAGATTGTTAGGATGTTTGTTAAGAAAAAATGGAGAACTAATGGCCAAGTTCTCGTCTCAGCCTTGCCTAAGGGTTATTTTTATTTTGAGTTCTCTTGTAAGGAGGACATTCAGGCTGTGAGGGGTGGAGGTCCCTAGATCATTGGCAAATCCTCCTTAGCCCTAAAGAAATGGTCCACTAACCTGGATATTTCAAACTCTATTTTTGAAATTGTTCTTGTATGGGTCAGATTTCCTAGGCTTCCAATTGAATACTAGAATGTGGATGTTTTTAGTGGCCTAGCTAGTTCTTTTAGTGAGCTCCTGTCTATAGACCCGATGACGGCAGCCAGGAGACGATTGGTGTTTGCTAGAATATGTGTGGGTGTTTCCCAGAATGCAGATCTTCCATCATCTATTGAATTCCAATCTAAGTTGGGCTCCTAGGTTCAAGCTATTGAGTTTGAAACAATCCCTTTTGCATGTTTCAAATGTAGGAAATCGGGTCATTGGGCTAAGAATTGCCCGCTTAATGCCAACAAGCCAAAGGGTAAGCCCCAACCTAAATCGAAGCATGTATAGCAAAATAAAAGTGAAGGGGAAGAGAAAAAAAATAAAGAAAAGCAGTCTGAAGATAATGAAAGCAGTAAGAAGGTGGTGGTCGAGGAAACCACCAAGAACAATGAGGACGAGGGGACTCATGCTGATCTAGAATGTAACAAGATGGGTTCCCATTAGCAAGAAGAGGAAGATGAAGAGAAGGAAAATATTGTTGGATTCCTGCAAAATGTAGAGGGAGACCTTGAGTGTCTGACGCCTTGGGACAGCATTCATGAGAATATTTGCTTGGGGAAGGACATTGCTAAGTTTGGACTTGATGAAATCCCTTCTTACAGTTTTAATGTGTCGATCAAGGATGTAAATTGAGATCCCCATTTTATCTCTAGTCTCTGGTGGAAGGGAAGAGTCAGCCCTGATTCCTGAGTTTGTTGATTCGTTGGAAAAGGTGAATAAATCTGTTGTGGATTCGAGCCAAAATGTAGAGTGTATAAATGTGTACCTGTCTCAAAATAACAATGGCATGATGGATACTCTTCCCTTAGACCAGAAAGGGTTTTACATGAAAGATTGGGAGTTTGGGAAGGAGGAAAGTCGAGATGAAACTGACAGAGAGGATTTAAGCTTTAATAATAAGAGTAGGAACAAGAAAAACCAACAACTGAGTACTCTGAAAGGGGTCACAACGAGAACTAGAGCAAAGGCAGATTGTGGAGCCATAAAGAATAGTCAAGGGAGAAGATCTGCTTGTTGGCACAAGGGAATGATAGCAAGCAGGATATTGTGGATGGTTATCAGAAGACCATTCCCAAGATTTGTAATCTCACTCCAGGTAAGAAATGAAGATCATGTCATGGAATATTCGGGGGATGAATAGCCTCCATAAGAGGGATGTGTTGCATAATTTTGTTAGGGATCATAAACCTGATATATTACTTGTTCGGGAATCTAAAATGCCTAAAGAAAAAGTGGAAAAGATTAAGTTATTTAAGTTTTGTGGGGTTCAAGGGAACAGTTCAGAAGGTGCCTTTGGAGGTATTGTCACTTTTTGGAATCTTAATCTAATTAAAGGAGAACCGTTGTTTGAAAGTGCTAACCATGTGGCCACCAGATTTACTCATATCAAAGACAATTTCATCTGGATCATGTCCAACATCTATGCCCCTAATGGAAGGGGGGCTAGAAAGCATTTTTGGCTAAACTTGGTTGCCTTTCGCTATAAACACATTAATGAAATCTGGGTGGTTATGGGAGATTGCAATACTCCACTGTAGGATAATGAAAAGCTAGGAGGTTCCTAGATCAATATGGAAAGCAAATTGGACCTTTTCGACTTCATCAACAATCAAGCGCTGATAGATTTAGTGCTGCAAGGAGCTTCCTTTACTTGCTCTAATCGTAGAGTGGGTAAGGAGTTGATTCAAGTAAGATTAGATAGAACTTTAATTTCTAATCAATGGTTTCTTAAGTATTTTTGCTCTTTAAAAGCTCTTTCGAGGGTGGGCTCTGATCATTTTCCTATTAGCTTTGTGGCAGATCCAATTGTGGCTAAAATAAACTTCCATTTTAGATTTGAACGTATGTGGTTGCACCATCCTATTCTTTGGGATGAGGTTAGGAATTGGTGGAATATTTCTGTTTCGGGGACTGCTATGTTTAGGATGGCTAAAAAACTAAGAGAAGTCAAAATCAGGATTAGAGTGTGGAATAAATAATCTTTTGGCAATATCTTTGGAAGAAAATATGAGCTAAAGTTGGATCTAAAGAAGATCCAGGAGATGATCCAGCAAGAGGGATGCAATGTGGAGACTAGATAGAAAGAAAATGGGCTTCTTGTGGAGATGCATGACATTATAGCTAAAGAGGAAGACTTTTGGAGACAAAGATCTAGGATCCAATGGCTCTCAGCTAGGGATAAAAATACCAGATATTTCCATATGTCTGCCCTAAAACACCATGCTGCTAATAGGATAACTTATATTGAGGAAAATGGAGTTCATTTTGAGAAGGAAGAGGATATCAAGAGACAAGTTGTCGAGTATTTTAGCAATCTCCTTTCGGCTAATGATGGGGTTGATCATAATCTACAAGATTCTCTTTCAGTGGCTATCCCCAGTCTGGTTAATGAGGAGGAAAATAGAATGCTCTATGCCATCCCTTCGAAGGAATAAATTAAGAAAGCTACTTTTTCTTTTGAAGGTAATAAAGCCCCTGGACCTGATGGCTTTCCGATGTTCTTTTTTCAATGGTTCTGGGAGGTTGTTGAAGAGGATATGGTGAATGCAGTTAAGGAATTCTTTGGATCAAGAAGCATCCTAAAGGAACTCAATGCTACCTTCATGGTTTTGATCCCTAAACGTCTTGGGGCTACGGATTTTGAAGCTTTTAGACCCATAAGCCTTTGTAATTTTTTCTATAAAATAATTTCTGAAGTCTTGACTTCCAGACTTTTAACTATCCTACCTTCCTTAATTTCCCCTCAGCAAAATGGCTTTGTTCCTGGAAGGCAGATTTTGGATTCGATCATAACAGTGCATGAAAATATGCATTCGGTCTTTGTTTCAAAGACTGAAGGCTTTCTCTTGAAGTTAGATATTTCCAAAGCCTATGACCGGGTTGAATTAGGTTTTTTATTCAAGATAATGCTAGCATTTGGCTTCAGCAAAAGAGTCATACAAATGGTTATCCAACTCATCTCTTCTGCCACTATCTCCATTTTGGTCAATGGGTCCCCTTCTCATTTTTTTAAGAATTCTAGAGGCTTAAGACAAGGAGACCCCATTTCCCCTATTCTATTTACTTTAATGGCATAATGCCTTGGGAGGAACCTGATCAGATTGGTTGATCAAGGAGCACTGATGGGTTTATGCCCTTCATCCAATAACCTTGTTTTCTCTCATCAACAGTTTGTTGATGACACCATTTCGATGGGGAGATCAACTGTGGTTGAAGCTAGAACTCTTTAAAAAGTTCTAGACAACTATGAAGGAGCTTCTACTCAAAAGATTAATATTCAAAAAAAATCTTTATTTTTCTTCAATACTCTAGTTAGAAGGAAAAATAGGATTGCTAATATTTTTGGCTGCAGGGTGGATGCTCTTCCTTCAATATATCTAAGCTTACCCTTGGGCCTCAAGCCCTCTAACTCTTTCTGAAATTCCTTGGTGGATAGATTCAATAAAAATTTGGTGGGATGGAAAGGTGCTCTTCTCAGTCAAGCTAGTAAGATTCAGCTCTTCAAGGCCACTCTTCAGAACCTTCTGATCTATGCTCTTAGTCTTTTTAATATCCCTCTTAAATTTGCAAAAGCTATTGAAAAAGTTTAGAAACTTTTTCTCTAGTCTGGGGTTGAAGAAAGGAAGCGTTTGCCCCTCATGGAATGGGACATGGTTTGTAGACCGAAGAAGCTAGGAAGATTGGGCCTCAGAAAAATCAGAACCATGAATAAAGCTCTCCTTGCCAAATAGATTTGAAGAATTTTCTCCTCAATCGGAGAATGGAAGAAAATCTTAAAAAGTAAATATTTGGCCAACATTGGCTCTCTAAATTCATTGTTGGATTCTCAGAGTCTGCCCCGTGGTTCAGCTCTATGGAATGATATCTTAAAAGGCAGTAAAGTCCTTCACTTGGGAATGGGATGGAGCATAAGAAATGGGAATCTTGTGAGGTTCTGGGAGGATAGATGGATCTTGACGGAACCTTTGGTTTCCTTTGACAGTTTCAAAGAATGGGTGGACATTTGTAAGGCTACTTTTGGTATCTTAGTTAAAGATTATTGGAGGGATGGGTGTTGGGTGAATCTTTGTCAGATCAATATGGATCTTGCCCCTATCCAGTCATCCCTTATGGCTTTCAGAATGGACATGAATTATCAGGAGGACATCTTGGTTTGGACAGCTAGTTCGTCGAGAAACTACTATGTTTCTTTTGTTGTCTCTTTGTTGTCTTTATCTCCTAGCCCTCCTCCCTTATGGGCCAAATTTTGGCTAAGCTACTTGACCCCTAAGGTTAATATTTTCTTCTAGATTCTTCTTCAAAACAAGGTGCTTACAATGGATAATCTTTGCAAGAGGGGTTTTCAGATCCCCAACCGCTGTTACCTCTGTAAGTGCGCAGCGAAAATGGCTAACCATTTGTTTATTCATTGTCCTTTTGTGAATTCTATATGGAATAGGTTCTACTCTCTATGGAGTATCTCCTAGGTGCCACCTGGTACTATTAAAGATCAATTTAGTCAGTGGGTTGTGCCCTCCTTTAATCTGCATATTCGCAAGTTGTGGTCTTTAATTTTCCCTTATATTTCCTGGGGAGTTTGGAAGGAGAGGAACAATAGAGTTTTCAAGGATAAGGAAACTACGGAGAAACTTGTGTTTGATATAAAATTTAGGCTTATTGGGGAAAACTTCAATTTGGCTCCTTATCATGAGCTGTTGATGGAATCTATGGTTTGTTTGGCTTATGACCTTGAAATGGCTAAAGTTTGGGAGATTAAAGGATATGTATCCTTTGCTTCTAAACCATCTAAAAAGAATCATGATAGTGTCATATGGTGTCACCCTCCTAGGGGTTGGATTAAAGCCAATTTTGATGGGGCGGCAAAAGGGAATCCGGGATTAGTAGGGAGTGGGGGTGTGTTACGTGATGATAAACACATGTTCTTTGCTATGGTAACTGTCTCTTTGGGGAAACAAACTAATCATCTAGTTGAAGCTATAGGAGCCTACCAAGTCATTATTTTGGCTAATAGTATGAACTTTAAAAATATTTGGATAGAGGGCAACTCCAAAAATATCATTGATTGCCTCCTTGGCTTTTCCCCCCCATCTTGAACTATTAAATACTGGATTGATGAAGCTAGGGCCACTTTCTCCAAGTTTGAGAAAGTTAAAATTTTCCATATCTATAGGGAAGGGAATGGAGTGGCAGACTTCTTTGCCAATGAGGGAATAAGACATAATAGAAAGGTGACATGGCAAAATTACAAGGATTTTCCTGCTAATGTCAGAGCCCTGATCAACTATGATTGCACTTATGGGAGAGAAGTTGTATTTAAAGATGATTAAAGAGAAAGGTACCAAGTACCATGGTTTCATAAGATTTGATGGCAGAAACGTAATGAATATGACAGATGGGTTGAGCTTGCACATTTTGTGGGTGCTTTGGTTTTGCTGCGAACTCATAAGTTTGTATTTTCATGGTGTGGGCTATCAGAACAAGAGATTGACGACAATGGGAGGAAGCAAGAAAAGAGTTGAGCCTACTGCATGTACAAAGAATAAAGATAATTCCAAGGTTTGGAAGAAAATTGAGAAGGGAGGGCTTGAACCGTTCATTGAAAGACTTTGTGATCCTAACCTCAGAGCTACTGATTATTTTGCCAAATATTGGAACAAAGGAGAGATCATCATCTTTGGGAGAAAGGTGTTGGTGGATGACGCGCTTATTGGAGAATTTATTGGTCTCTCTATTGATGGAGTGAAATTTTATCATGATAGGAAATATTTGAACAAAGCTATTATCAGTTTTCTTAAGTTGAAGGAGGAGAAAAAGAGACTAGTTAACGTCTCCAATAGCTATTTCGAGTCGAGAAGGATCAAGAAAATTTGGAGGGAGGTGCTCAGAGTCTTAATGGAATATATTACGTTGGATAGGATATTTACCAGAGTATACAGGTATCATTTCATGTTACTCAACCACTTCAGATATAAGGTTAGGGTTTCTTTCCCCTACTACCTATTGTGTTCTTTAAACAATAGTATTGAGGAGTTTAGGAAAAATCTTGAAAAGAATCTAGTCCTGCATGCTGGCTTTATTCGGCTCATTTATGAGCACTTCAAAAATATTTCGGTTGTCTCTAACCCCATTACTGCCTCGGCCTCAGAGGGCTACGACACAAAGTCTAGCTCACCGGAGGAAATCAAGGGCTCATACCCAGATTGGGTGGATGAGATTACTCCTCCTCCTAGTAAAAAAAGGAAGAATGCCCCTTCTGTTAAGCCCTCAAATAAAAAAGATTATCCTCAAAAAATTCCTCACGAAGCATTTGTGTTAAAGGACAAGATAAGGGATGACCCCCCTGTGGAAAAACTGGTGGCCTACTCGGAGGATTCTCTGGATGATGACATTGCAGAACCTTCTGGGAAGGAGGTCTCCTCTGGCTCTTTCCACTCTATTGACAGAGATGTTGGGCCCAGCTCTCATGTGCATCTGAATCTTGATGACCCTGCTTTTGAACCTGATAGGGACTTTAATGGTGACATCCTTTCTATGGCCAAAAAGGGAGCGATTGATAATTTTAAAATTCTGAAGTGGGCCTTTCATGAAATTAAGGACCTAAATCTTAAAAACAGAGTTATTACTAGTAAAATGGAAATCTTGGAAGCTAAAGTGGCAGAGCAGAACTCAGCTGAGGCATTATGGACTGCGGAATAAAAGATGGCCATGGCTGATTACTTCCAAAAAGAGGTAGACTTCACTAAAAACATTAAGAAAGACGGTGAGAACCTTGGAAAAGAGATTGATAAGATCAGGGAAGCCCTGAAAGCCATTATTGAACACAACCATAGAATTGTTAAAAACAACTCTACTGTCTTGAGAGCTTTGGTGGAAAAAATGAAGAACACGAAGCAGGGTCTTCTGATTGTGGATCTGGATGCTGAGAATAATAGAAACAAGGCGGAGAAATTGGGCCCTTCAAAGAGAACCAAAGCCAACATGAAGAGAAGACTGGATTCGACATTTGTGGAGACCCAAGATCTAAAGATGGTGGCTCAAGATTTGGACATCCTAGAAACAGAAGTGGCAGAGACCTTAAAGTCTTTGGGTTAGGTTTGGTTGTGTTTCTACTGTCGTAAGGTTTTTCGTTGTCCTTTTGTTGGGTTTTGTTGGTGGTTGTTGTTCTTTCTTGTTTATCTATGGTGTGCAGCCTGTCTTTACCTAGACTTTATTTTGATATATATTTTATTGGTCTGTAAACTTTGTGGTTTTGAGTCCCTATAAAACCTCTTTTTTCCTCAATCAAAAAAATATATGAGCAAAACATTAACTATCAAAAAATGACATTATATATGAAAAATTAACTAATTCAAAATCTTTATTCTATGATAATTTAAATTATAAATGTACACTTATAACATATTACAGAACATTAACTATTGTACATAGAACACTAACTATTGAAAAGTGAAGCATTATGTATGAAAAATTTACTAATTCAAATTTCATAATGACCTTTGTTTTATGATCATTTAAATTATAAATGTATAGTTATAACATATTAGATATTTATTAGATAGGATAAATAGAAGAAAATAAATAAAATATATAATTATCTTTTCAAAAGATGTGTTATGATAAGATGGTTTATTCCAATTCATGTGTTATTTTTTTATTATTGTCTTATTAAACTTTTTGTTTTCATATTGATTTTACATGTTTAAACATTGCTTCTAGATAATCTAGGATTTGGATTATATGTATTCTAGAGAAGTTCATCTTGATGGAATATTTATGTATTAGTGAGAGAAATTAGATTTGTAAATATTTTTTTTGAACAAGAGAAGAGATATTTTGTTCCAGCCCAATGTTAATTTACCAAATTACTTTAATCTTTATGTTTAAATACAATTTTAATGCATGATTATGTCATGATGGTATTTGATGGTTGAATGAAATGTATGTATATGCAATGTGATGAAACTACTTTTCAATGCTTATATTTTGTTTAATCTATACTATGATTATGCTTTGTATGTTATCAACTAACTATGAATGTGTCGCTCTAAGTTGAATGTAGGAAAGTTCAAACCCCCAGGAGTGGGAGGGAGAGTATCACCCAAGAGATGAGTTGATATTTAGAACGTTTGGTATATTGCTATCTGAGTAGATGCACACATTCACTCACTTAGGTTAATTGGAACTTTGTCAAGTTAGTTCAAGTATCTTTTGGTAAGTCTTAAACCTAAGTTGATAGGTTACGTGTTCTTAGGGAAAATAATGCTTTATTTTTATAGATCCTCTTTGACTGTCAAATTAAATTATTTGCAAATAGCTATCGTATATAACGTATAATATGTATAGTGTATTTGATTAGTATATATTAATATATATGTGTAATATATATATAGGAGATAATGCATATAAATGTATCTATGTATATATGAATATACGTAAATATGATGTTTTAATATTTATGTATATTCATAGGTACATACATATATGTGTATGCAAGTAATAAATGAAATGTATATATATATAAATATGTAATATATTTTAATTGGTTTAAAAATCCATATTAAATGGTCGTTATGCCACACTTAAGTCATTATACCTAAGTCAATTTGCAAGGCTCTATGGCATATTATATCAATGAGTATTGAGGCCAACATACATAAGCACCACCTTGGGCTATTATTAAGTTATTTTTAAAGCCATGTAGTGGATAATTTGTGTGCTATACACTCATATTAGCTGTCATATGAAGAGGCATGGTGAGATTTTATACATATGAATCTGTTCTTGAGCTTCCATGACTTGGTTAAAAAGTAAAGGAAGAAGTCGAGTTGGTTTGAAAGACTATTTCAAGCTGAGTTAAATTGCAAACTACAGCCAAGTAAGGCCATGGTAGTATGGGGAGGAAGTTGAATTATTTTTGAAGGATTTTCTAATTGCAAATTTGAATTACCATGTAACTGCATTTTTGAGGTCGTGGATTTTGAACAGCATAGACTCAGTCAAATTTCCAGTTGTGGCAACATTATGGGTTGTTTAAGCGATTATCTTGAATGACATTCTTCAAGCCTGGTAGTTGAGGGAAACCATGGCATTTGTGGAGCTATTCGAGCCTCCAAAAAGATAACTGACTTCTATCTTTGGTAAATTCATTAAGTGGTAGAAGAAAACTGTTATCAAGTAAAAAGTATAAATATATACCTGTTACTCATTTTGAAAAAGGTTTTTTGGATAATAAAAATTGGCAAAGAGAATTGTACGTAGGTTTGGTAAGAGAAAATTTAGTATTGTTGGAAGAGCATTTTTAATCTGTAAAACATAACGTCATATAGAGAGAATAGTTCAACTAAATCTAAATTCAGTTTGCTCATTAGATAAAGAATATTGGTATTAAACTCAAGAAATCAGTTGCAAAATTGTGGAGCTTGAACCATAGAAGTTCTGAGTTGAGTTGTAGAATTTTGAAGCAAGAGATAGCAATTACAAGGTCCGGATAATCTTTTCCATGCATGTTTTAAATTTCTTCTTTTCTTCTCGAATCTGAAAAGGTTTCTTCTATATTTTTGAATATGAACAATGCCAATATTATATGCAATTTTATGGTTATTTGCAAATATTTATGAATGCACATGATCAAACATGTAAAATATAGATTATTTATGAGAAAGTATAAGAGATAATAAGAATTAGAGTAACTAGATAGTTAGATTGAAGTATCTCACTTTTAAAAAAATTGTTAAAATTGTGCTATATTTATGTGACATTGGGTTAATATATTTGGGAGAGCTTAAAGAGAAAATTTAAATACTCTCTAGGTTATGTTTTACCAAATGATCAACTTATTAAACTAAAGTAGTGAAGAATTTCTAAAGACGTGATTATGTTATTTATTCCATTAAGGAAGTCTCTTTATATACAATTGATAACACAATTTTATATTGCATTTTTAGTGATATGGTATGAACTTAATAGAAAGGTAAAGCCATTTATTGTCATTTGAAAGTTATAGTAATACATAATAGACTAGGAGTCATTGTTATTACCTATTCATTGTAAATTAATCTTGAAGTAGAGGACTTTACATTCTCGGAAAAACCAAAGATCATAAAAATAGGAGAATAGATTACTCCTTGTGACCATTTAAAATAAGTGAATCAGAGGTAGTTCCAGACCCAAAATGTTGCTAGCACATAACAAGGTATTCGGGTTAGATGTGTTAAACCTATTTAGTTGAATAATTGGCAAGCTAGTGAAGTCATCACTATTGAAAGAGAATCTATTTGAGCTAGTTAACCTTTGGGTCAAACCAAAATATGATTTCCAAGTCGAGTTAGAGGTAGGTGAACTTACAACACCACTTCCTTAGAAAGTGGATGATTATTTATATCAAAACTTTGGATAAAGTAAGTGCAAAAGTCACTGTTTGCACTTGTCAGTTCACTGTGCTCTGGGGTTGCATAATATATCAATAGCATCATGCATATTTAGAGAATGTCTATAGTTTTATGAACATACATGTTATGTAGGACACAACACCAGATACTTAGATGGCAATACTAGGAGTTCCTATACTAAACTCTTCATCGAAGGGTAGGGCCACTTCCATTTGGAAGGTGTGTGGGGAACCGTTGGTCTATGATTGGAGGTAAAAAATTTGGGTAATGCTCTCCCTCTTATAGACGAAATGTCAAGACTTGTGAAATAGAACAGTAATCTAGCTAAGGATACCCTAGCCTTAAGGTGATCCCACAATAGTGGTTTACAATTTTTGGCCAAACTGGACACTGAAATTATTATTTTTAACTAACTCTTCACGTTCGGGTACCTATAGTGGCTAAACCGTGAGTAATTTGAAGATGATGCAAACTAGAGTCTCGTCACATTTTGTCTGAAGATTCTAAAAAAAAAAAATTCAAAATTTTTGGAATTAGATTGCACTTCTTTCTCCATCTCCCACGAAAACTGGTTTTTTCATAAAACAACATTTTTAAAAAGTGACGCACACCGTATAACACATAACTTTTTTTCCATAAAGGATAAAATTATAATTCTAAACTCTGATATATAGTGCTTACATTTGGTTAGATAGTTTTTTATTGAATATTTTTTCTTTAATCAAGTTTCAAAGTCAAACCAATTACAATTCAGACATAGCGCGACTGTATAACGCGTAACTTTTTATATATATATATCAAAATTCAATTTATTTATTTTTGTTGGATCAAGGACTTCAATATCTGGTGCACTCATATTTTTCAAAAAAAAAATTGATAATTTGCTATTTTTCCACATGTGCAGAACATACCTTCATTTTCGATGAAAAACCTATGTTTAATAAAACTAAAAAACCAAATACATAATAAAACCAAAACATATTAGAATTATATTCGTTGGATAGCTCATTCCGAGGAATACCTGATTCCAGTTGGGTTTGTGAAGATTCCTCCATTTTCATCCTCAACCCGAGCTTCGAAGTGCCAAAATTTAGGTTTTTTTTGTGTCTGAGGGGAGGATGAGGAATAAAAGAGGTTCATACGAATCCCTAGGGGTTCAAGCGAACCACCCTTCCATAAGGGATTTTGTTGAGTTTTTTGGGCGGAAAAATATTAAAAGGGTTCGCTCGAATCGAACGAGCAAACCCATAAAATCAAGTTTTTTGTCATGTATTCATTTTTTGTGAGTTTTCCTTCCTCACTTGAATTGTAAACCACTATTGTGGCTTCACCCCTTATTCTCATTGTAAATTATGAATTTTTTTATATGATCATGAATTCTATTTATAAATTATATTTGAAAAGGATGTATTTCATTTACATGAAGTTTAGTTATGTTATTTTTATTATGCAATGTTATATGAAATTCTTTATGCAATATGCAAAATATGTTATTAGAAAAGAAAAATTACTTTTTTATTTTAAAAGCATTGAATTATTCACTTCATGAGTTAGAACCTAGGTGAAAACTATAAGAGTAAGGATAGATATGTTTAATATGGTATCAGAGATACCAAGTGTCAAACTTGGACCCATGAGCTCATTATGCAAGCTTATATTCCAACATTGGTAGTGGCTAATGTTTGGAAATTATTGTGCCGGCATGGTGAGACTCAAGATGACCATAAGAAATTTGTGATTGGAAACAAGTGTTATCTCAAGGTGAAGAAAGAGCATGAGGATATAATTAAAACCATAGAAGGAAATAACCCTAATGAAGAGATATGGCTTGGTGACTCTAAGACTCTTAGTGATTTCATATCACACATTAAACAAGAGAAGAAGTGGATGTAAGAGGTATCCAAAGCCATAACACATATACCACAAGCTGACACTGATCAAGCATCTCTTTCCAGAGATGTTCCAAGTGACTGTTATGTTAGCACCCCTTTGGGTAGGCAGGAAGGAATGGGAGTGTACCTGCATGTGCCTCCACCTTCCAAAATCATAGTAATAGTTTCTAATAGTGAATCTGATGGATATACTCCCCTTGACCATGATGAATAAGTCATTATGTGTAAAACCTTTTACTAAATAAGGATGCTTGAAATCCATAGTATTATAATAATAATAAAATTGAAAGTTTGGAAAAAATTCTCTTATGTTTTTTTGAATGTTGAATGAATGATGAATTGCTTGAGGGTTTATAATTGAATGAAAAACTAGAGGAAATAATTGAATGCTATAAATTAAAATTCTTGGTAGAATAATACCTTAAGAATTGTTTGAACTAGGACTAATCCTGTAAGAAGCCAGGAATTGGAGCAACCCTTAAGAAATTTTGAAGCCAAGCTTGACCAAATTCTAGCTATGCTAAATGAGGCAAGGGAAAGGATTGGTAACCTTGAATAAGAGGTTAGGGGTCAGGGAAGGCCTGAGCATGAGGCATCTTTAGAGGGAGAAGATGAGAACATAAATGATCACACCACCTTGAGTGAGCATGGGGAAGACAACTTGGAGTCAAGATTTGAGGTGGACAAAATAAATAAATTAGCCCATGAACTTTCAAGGGATATGAAGAAGGTTACTCCTCCTAAGTTTGAAGGAGTTGTGAGCGGAGATGTCACAGAGGCATGGAACACAAACAAATGGAAAAATACCTCAAGATAAGAAGCTATTTTGAAGTAAATAAGGTTGTTTGGGGAGTGTTCCAACTATCTGGAGAAGCATCCACTTGGTGGATGAACATGAAAATGGAGCTAGGTCTGAGTTCACTAAGCCTAACTTGGGATTAATTTTTCGTCATCTTCTGACAAAGATGGTTTTCACAACTTTACTTTGATCAAAAATTAATGGATTTTTAAATTTTGAGGCAAGGTGATTCAACTATCAATGAACACTAGGAAAATTTCACTCATCTTCTGAAGTATATTCCTCAATACCAAAAGGATGAAAGGTTCTGAATAAGGAAATTCATTATGGGACTCAATTCCCAATTTAGAGGAGAGGTAGACATTCATGGTCCTACCACAATAGACTAGGTGTATGAGAAAGAAATAAAACAAGAACAAAAGTTGAAATCTATTTTTGCATATAGGGAGAAGAATCGCAAGAATTTTAATTGGTCATAGTCCTCTCAAATATTTAAGAAGGGTGACCTATAGGAATTCAAGAAGAAAGCTGATAAAGGGCTCTAAAATAATCAAAATGGGTCTAGAGGTGACCGAAGAAACAACAACAACAATAACCCCAAGAGGAGTGAAGATAACTCTAGGAAGCCCTTTGAAAGGTGGGGACCTTTGGGGGATGTTTTTCTTGTGGTAGTGACCATTATGCTAACCAGTTTCCTAATAAGACACAAAGGACGTAGCCTAAAGGGAATCCTTTACCATCTCAACAAGTGTCCTTCCAATAGAGGATTCATGAAGCATTGGACAATCGTCAAGCAAAGTACTAGATTATTCCAATTGAGACTCCGGTACTTTATTTGGTATGTAAATTTCAATTTCAATAGACACTGGTGCTACTAAATGTTTTATTTCTCCAAAAGTAGTAAAAAACATATCTAGAAAAGTTGGTTTTATGGAAAATTCATGGTCAGTAGAATATGCAAACTAGACAAGAGTAAAGGTAGAGTAATGTATGTTCGAAGCTAAGGTTGAAATTTCAAGTTTCTCAATGGAAGTAAATATGTACCCTTAGGATCATATGATGGAATTCTAGGGATAAATTGGTTATGAAGGTATAGGGCCAAGGTTGATTTCTATGCTAAAATAGTAGAATGTATAGACAACCTTGGGAATAAAGTGTATTTGCAAGGTGCACCTAGTGAAGTAAATCTAAGGAAAATATCAATCGTTCAGTTGAAGAGAGCCAAGAAAAAGGGATGTCAACTTTTTGTAGTCAAAATGGAGAAGATGGATGATTACAAAGAGTTCATCTTTTAAGATGACTTAATGTACTATGAATCCTAGAAACTCCAAGGAGTGGAAGAAGAGGAAATTATGGAAAAAGAAAGAACAAACATGGAGAAGTATCTTGTTCTAAGGGATTTTGAGCATGTATTTCTAGATGATTTGCCTTGATTACCTCCTAAAGGAGCTTTTGAATTTTCCATAGATGTAGTTCCAAGATTTGAACCTGTATCCAAGGATCCATATAGAATGACCACAACTAAGTTGATGGAGTTAAAGGCTCAGCTACAAGAATTGTTTCCAAAAGGATTGATAGACCTAGTGTATCACCATGGGAGCGCCAACGATCTTTGTTAACAAGAAGGATGGTACATTGTGTTTTTGTATAGATTATTGTATGCTTAACAAAGCAACAATAAAGAATAAGTATTAATTTCCATGTATCGATGATCTCTTCAATTAAATGCATGGGGCAACAATATTTTTGAAGATCAATCGCCACATACCAATAATCTCCCACTTGGAGACCGATCCTGGATGACACCGATGCACTTACAACTCCCACTGGAAATACGCACCTTGGACCTTGCTGCTCTGTTATACTTGAATTCAGCCTTGAAGGTCAACCGAAGCTGAAGAGGACCTTAGCTTCTCCCTTGTCACTGTCTTTGTAAACATATCCACTGGATTTTCATCTATATATATCTTTTCTAGCTCTACCTGTCCATCCTCCAATACTGACCGAATGAAATGATATCTCAGTTGTATGTGTTTGGTTTTAGAGTGCAAGGCAGAATTCTTTGCAAGATTTATAGCACTCTGGCTATCTGTAAACATGTGATTTTCAGCCTTTATTTTTCCCAACTCTTCCATGAAGACTTGTAGCCATATTATCTCCTTTGTTGCCTCTGTTGCAGCCACATATTTTGCCTCTATGGTGGATAAAGCAACCACCTTTTAAAACTAATAAATCCAATTCACTGTTGTCCCACCAACTGTAAATACATAACATGTGGTACTCCGCCTGGTATCTATATCCCCTGCCAAATCTGAGTCAACATAGCCTTTTAAATCTGTATTAGAGCCCCCAAGACATAAACATATATTGGATGTACCTCTCAAGTACCTGAGAATCCATTTTATCGCATTCCAATGCTCAACTCCAAGATGACTCATATAACTGCTAACAACTCCTACAGCATGTGCAATATCTGGTCTCGTGCATACCATGGTGTACATTAAACTGCCTACACCTAAAGCATATGGTACCTTGGACATTTTTTCTTCCTCCTAGATTGTGTCTTTGGGCACATATCCTTAGTCAATTTTACATGACTGGGCAAAGGTGTGCTGACAGCTTTTGCATTCTCCATATGAAATCTCTGCAACACCTTTTCAACATAATCAGCCTGAGATAAAAACAATTTCCTATTTTTCCTATCTCTTGTAATCTTCATACCAAGGATTTATTTTGCTGCCCCCAAATCCTTCATAGCAAATGAGTTTCCTAACTGTTGTTTTAACTCCTTTATGTGATCCATGTTAGACCCTGCTACAAGCATATCATCAACATATAAACATAAAATAATTCCTAACATCTTAAAATAAACACAATGGTCTGAATTACACCTGTGGTAGCCTTGCTCAGCCATAAAACTATCAAATTTAAGATACCATTGCCGAGGTGCTTGCTTTAAGCCATATAAAATTTTCTTCAATCTGCACATTAGTTTCTCCTTACCTTTGACCTCAAATCCTTGTGGTTGTTCCATATATATTTCCTCTTCCAAATCACCATGGAGAAAGGAAGTTTTAACAGCAAGTTGTTCTAAATGAAAATCTTCAACAGCCACAATACTTAAAACAATACAAATAGAAGTCATTTTAACAACTGGAGAAAATATTTCATCAAAATCAATCCCTGTTTCTATGCAAATCCCTTTACAACTAATCTGGCTTTAAATATTTTCTTACTTCCATCCTCCTCTTTCACCTTGTAAACCCATTTGTTTGGTAAATCCTTTTTCCTGCAGGCAACTTGCATAATTCCCAAGTCTGATTTTCCAAAAAGGATTCCATTTCATGCTCCCACTGAACCTTGGTATCCACCTGCATAGCTTCATGATAACATTTTGGTTCACTAGCATCAGTTAATAAAATAGAATACAAAGAGGGAGAAAATATTTCTAGAGGTCTACTTGTCCTTGAAGATCGCCTAACATTCACTAGAGTTTGTGGTATTTCTTATCGTTGTTGTTGCGGAGCATGAGGAACCACTGGAACATTGTTGTTTGTAATATCATCCAGCACTGTATAATCCTTTTTTGTCTTCTCATGTTGTTGCAATAGATCTTTGTACAACACTTTCTCATTGAATATGACATCCTTGCTTCTTACAATTTTCTTATTTTCAAAATCCCAAAGCCTATAACCAAATTCATCAATGTCATATCCAACAAATATACATTTCTTTGATTTTGCATCAAGCTTGGTTCTATTTTCAAAATCTATATGTGCAAATGCTTCACAACCAAAGGTTTTGAGAAAAGAATAACTCACCTTCTTACCTATCCATGCTTCCTCTGGAATACCACAACCCAAAGTATTAGCGGGACCTCTATTAATTAAATAAATAGCAGTGTTTACAGCCTTTGCCCACATGTTTAAAGGCAGCCCAGCATGCAATCGCATAGTTCGTGCATGCTCCATTATTGTTCTATTCATGTGCTCAGCCACTCTATTTTCTTGTGGAGTCCTTGGAACCATTTTTTTCCTACGAATACCATTAGAGGAACAATAATATTCAAACTCTTTGCTGCAATACTCACCACCATTATCAGATCTGAGACATTTTAGCTTTTTACCTGTCTCATTCTCAACCAAGCTTCTCAATTTTTTAAAAGTTGCAAATACATCAGATTTTTGCGTAAGGAAATAAATCCATACCTTCCTAGTTGCATCATCAATGAATGTAACATAATACTGAGAGCCACCAAGAGAAGATACCTGAGTTGGTCCCCATACATTCGTATGCACAAGCTCCAATTTCTCATCTTTCTTTTGTTTCCCATCCTTGAGAAAACTAACTCTTTTGTTTTCCATAAACACAACTTTCATAGAAATCCATATTAACACATTTTAGACCTGGTAAAAAATTCTTTGAATGAATTAATTTCATACCTTTTGCACTCATATGCCCAAGTCTATTATGCCATAGTGTTGATTTAGAATCCATAGCAACTATCTGATTTTTTGCCTGCTGAATTGCAACAACTGTTCCTGAACATTGATTTTTATTTGCAATAGCTAAAGTAGTAGGAATAGTATGACCTGTACAAAGATATAAGGTGCCTACTTTCACACCTTTTTCTACCACTAAGGCACCTTTTGTAACCTTCCAATTTTTATCACTAAATGTAACAACACAACCTTCATCATCTAGTTGCCCTGCAGAAATTAAATTTCCTTTTAACTTTGGAACGTGCCTTACCTCATGTAGTAGCCAATGATTCCCATTCTGAAACTTAATTTTGATTCTTCCCTTTCCAACAAGCTAGTAGGGTTCATTATCTCCCAAATAAACCAGCCCAAAATCTCCTTGGACATAATCAAGAAAATAATTTCTATGGGGTCTAGCATGAAATGAAGCCCCTGAATCTAACACCCAAGAATCATCAATATTGTTAAGGGAAAGAATCAAAGCATCCTCATCAGATTTATTACTTACCACATTTGCCTCTTTATTTCCTTCCTTTTTGTCTCCTTTATTTTTCTGAGACCATCAATCTTTCTTTAAATGACCTGGCTTACCACAGTACCAGCAATCCCTCTTGTCTCTTTGTCCCTTGATCTTCCTCGTGACTTGCCACGACTTCCAAAATTGTTTCCTCTCTCCTTTGTTTAGCCCCTGATTTTTGCATTCAAAACATTGCCTGATGTGGATGTTCCACTTGAGCTTTTCCTATGAATTTCATCGCTCAAAATAACACCAACAACATCATCAAACTTCAATGTATTCGAACCAGAAACAGAATTGCTAACAGCCATTACCAAGCTATTTCAGCTTTCAGGCAAAGAACACAAAATCAAAAGAGCCCTAACTTCTTCGTCAAAGTTTACTTTTACAGAAGTTAATTGACTGTAACTATATTAAACTCATTTAAATTATCAGTAATTGACCCACCTTCTACCATTTTCATATTAAACAAACGCTTCATAAGAAATACCTTATTCGAAGTGGAAGGCTTTTCATATAACTTCGCTAGGGTTTCCATCAACTCTTGAGTTGTTTTTTTTGTTGTAATATTGAACGCCATCGATTGTGCCAGGCATAAATGAATACTGCCAAGTTCCTTTTTGTCCAAAATATCCCAGTCCCCATTTGACATAGTTGTGGGTTTCTTGGTCTTCCCTTCCAATGGCCGCCATAAATCCTTCTGATAGAGGTAGTCCTCCATCTGTATCTTCCATAACTAATAGTTCTTCCCATTAAACTTCTCAACCTTCAACTTACCCTCATCTACCATTGCTCCCACTTAACCGTGAGACTCCCACTCAACTGTGAGACTTTCTTGCAGATGATAATCAAAAACAAATTAGTCTGATACCACTTGTTAGGGTTAGAAGGCAGATATATAACAAGTTAAATGCATATTTGAACAATAAAATAGAGTAATAAAACACACAGAGAATTTAATGTGGTTCACTCAATCTGGGCTACATCCACAAAACCACAGCCATCCAATGATTTTATTATCCAGTGCAAAACCTATTACAATATTGTAAATAATTTCATGCTACAACTCTTCATCCCAACCGCTTATAACAAGCTTTTAGAAGCTTCCAGAAAGTTAGGGTTTACAAAGTCGGCCTTTTTCTTTTTCGGTGACATGAAGAGTGTACAGTACTAAAAAGTGTACAGTATAGCATGATCATTCGCCACATACCAACATTAGGAGCGGTACTTATGCAAGAAGGGCGAGTAATTGCCTATGAGTCTAGGAAATTAAAGACTTATTAACAAAACTATGCTCCACATTATCTCAAGCTAGCAATAGCTGTTCATGTATTAAAAAAGTGGAGACATTTTTTTCTTGGGAAACCTTTTGAGTTAAGGACTGACATCATGGTCTAAAGTACTTGTTTACCCAACCAAATATAAATGCTCGATAGAGGAGATGGATTGAGTTAATATCTGACTATGATTTTGAAATCAATTATATAAAGGGAAAATAAAATTGAGCTTTGCAGATGCCCTAAGTCGGAGGAGACATATCTCCTCAATGATATCTATTCATTTTGATTTCAAGAATCAAGTGTTGCAATAGTCCAAGGGAGATGAATATTATGAGAAGTTCAAATAAGCTCGTATGGAAGATCCTCAAGATTTGAGGTATGATGGGTTCCATTTTGAACCAGATGGACTGCTAAGATTTAGAGGAAGTATGTATGTACCAAACTTCGAGGAGTTGATGAATTCTATGTGGAAGGAAGTTCATTCTACACTGAATTCAAGACATCCTAGAGTGATCACAAAACTTTTGGCTAATGTGAAACTACTATATTTTTGGAAGGGAATGAAGAGAGATGCTAAAAGGTTTGTAGCAAGTTGTTTAGAGTGCCAAAGGGTGTAAGTGGAACATCACCCAATAGGATTTTTATATTCTCATGAAATTCCAAAGAGGAAGTAGAAAATAATTAGTATGGATTTTGTACAAGGTCTTTCTATGTCAAGGAATAGTCATAATGCTATTTTAGTAGTGGTGAACAATCTCACCAAGGTAGCCCATTTTATATCAAGAAATTTGAGAGACAAGGCACCATCCATAGCTCACAAATTCATGTAGGAAGTGTTTAGGTTTCATGGTGTTCCTAAGAAGATAATCTCATATAGGGATGCCTGTGTCACATCAAGGTTCTAGAAAACCCTATTTTCCTCACTTTGGACCCAATTGAACATAAGTTCAACATATCACCCTAAGACAGATGGTCAAGTAGAAAGGGTAAACCAAGAATTGGAGGATTTATTGAGAATGTATTGCATGGATCAGTAAAACAAGTGGGAAGATTACCTACCTCTCGTAGAATTTTCTTACAATAGCTCTTATTATTTCGCTATCAAGATGGCTCCATTTGAAGCATTATATGGAAGAATATTCCAAACTCCTATAAGCTAGGATAAGCTAGAAGATAGGATTAACCTTAGTCCAAATATGCTATCAGAAATATAGGATACTATTAAGTTGATAAAGAAAAGGTTAGTGAAAGAAAATGATAGGCAGAAGAGTTATGATGATGTTAAGCGTGTACCAAGATGTTTCTCAATAAGGGAAAAAGTATTGTTCAAATCCAAACCACAAAAGAGTTCAATTAAGTTTAGAAATTTATCCAAACTAGTTCCACTTTATATAGGTCCCTTCAATGTTCTCAAAGAAGTTAACCTAGTCACATAAAAAATTGTTTTACCGCTAGCTCTTGCCAGGATGCACAATATCTTTCATTTGTCATACCTTAAGAAGTATATACCACGTGGTAATAATATTATTGATTGGAATGCATTACATGTACAATACCCATGAGTGGTAGTGATCAAGCCTCTTAGAGTGCTTGAAACATGCAGGCTCCACCTGCATAATAGAGAGGTCCTTAAGTGCAAGGTCTAGTGGGACCAGTATGCAGAAGACTTTGCTACATGGGAGGATTACAAAGATTTCCTCCTCTTTTTCATGCTTTTTAAAAATCTTAAGAAACAACTCTTGTTATTGTTTGTGTTATGATACTTTAAATCATCAGGGATGATGATTCTTATGGGGGAGGATATGTTACACCCCAATATTAATATACAAAATTACTTTAACCTTTATGTTTAAATATAATTTTAAATTATGATTATGTCATGATGGTATTTTATGGTTGAATGAAATGTATGTATATGCAATGTGATGAAACTACTTTTGAATGCTTATATGATGTTTAATCTATAATATTATTATGCTTTGTATGTTATTAGCTAACTATGAATATGTTGCTCTAAGGTTAATGCAAGAAATTTTGAACCTTCAGAGGGGGAGGGAGAGTATCACCTAAGAGAGGAGTTGGTACTTGGAACGTTTGGTATTGTTGAAAATTATTGTCATTGATGTCAACACTGATTGTTAGTTGTCATTGATGTCAATAATTTAGGAGATTTGTGTGAGATTGTTATTAGTTGGTTGTCATGCTTGATATTTTGTTGGAATCACTTGGTACTAATGTCCTTGTTGTAGTTTCCATTAGTTGTCATTGTTGATAACTTTCAATATGGGATAACATTGATGTATGGAAGAGTTGTTGAAGTTCATGGTTAGATGTCATGCCTTATCTAAGAAGAGTTGTTGAAGTTCATGAATAGTTGGCATGCCTTATCTTATGCTTGTTGAATTTTATGGTTGGATGTCATTGAGTGTGATTTTTTTCAGCAGAGTTAGTTTCATAATGATATATTAAGATGAGGATTAGAAGCATTAAGAAGTATTGCTTAAAGTGGAGAGATCTTTCTGAATTTCTATAGTATGTCTTTATACTCTCTCTTGATGTTATTAATGAAGCATGTGTTACTAGAAAAAAATATCTAGCCTCTGTAAGGTGCCTAATTGTTTCTAGTTTAGGAAGTTGTGTTGAAGTTTGTCTAGGAGAATTCTCTATATTCCTCAATTGATGAAGATTTAGTCTTGCAGTTTAGGATTCAATTTTTGTGCTTTGTGGATGTTGCACTCCTATCTTTTTAGGTCACTTGTGTTGCAGAGGAGGTTTATGTGAATTGTAGAAGGTTGGTGTTGAAATGTACAAGACAACTGAGAGGGGGGTGAATCAGTTGTAAAAAATCACTTTACTTATAAACTTAATCAATTCCATTTTATGTTCAGTCTATTATTTAAGTGTGTGTTGAATAAACCGGATACTAAGAGGGGGGGTGAATCAGTATCCACTAACTCTTATTGAATAATCGCCATTAATTTATTTCATTACAAAACAGAAAAGAGAAATAACACAGCATGACATTCATAACATTGAAACACCAGATTTTACGTGGAAAAACCAATGATGGAAAAACCACGGTGAGGATTAGCTCATAATATATAGTTATATCAAAAGGACTGGCTCATTTCTAGATACAAAAGCTCACTGCTTATAGAGGACTTGTTGTCCAAAAGGGGAGGTCACTGCCTACAGAAATGTATAAACAAAATTTGGCTAACCACCAAAGTTGAAGTGATGAAGATACACCTCAAGTGTTGATTCAGTTCCCTATATGATCAGAGTGTTTGCTCGCAGGCTGATCTCCAATTTGCACACTTATACTTCTTCTCTTTTTTGCATTCGCATCACACATCATAAAGCCTTGCACATCTCTCTCTCTTTTCTCTATGTTCGGATCTTCTAAAAATCTTATATATATACCTGTATGCAATACTTAGATTGGCATCAAAAGATAATTCAACCATGTCAAAACATCATGAATTCAGTTGGGACCAAGGCTAGGTCTTCAAAATCCAATCGACTAGATATTAGGTCTGCCAAAACTTAATACTAAAATGCAAATACAAATGTTGATACCAGCGCATCCCCCAAACATCTGAGAATGCATACATACATGCTTCCGACCGTTATAAAGCTTTTCCCAAAACCTTAGATCATACCGAATACTGAAGAGCATATGTGGACCAAAAATACCAGAATTACCGAATCAAATACTGGATAGGATAAATTAGTTTTGCATGCTGGTACAAGGTGCTAGACCAGCATGGTGACATCAATGACAACCTAAGACGCATTTCCAACAATCTCCCCCTATGTCATTGATGGAAACATAAAAAAAAATTAATTCAAACATTCATATCTCTCCCAAAAAAAACTTCATCTCCCCTTATCCATATCTCTCCCCCTTTGACATCAATGGGAAAGGGTGCCAAAAAAAAGATAAAAATGACATGGTGACATTCAAAAATCTTCAAAACATCCAATTCTTCAAACTAGAAAAATTGTTTTTACTTCAAATACCTTTTTGTACCTTTCTTTGATCACCAAAAGCAATCTCTTCCATTCCAAAATAGTAGAATCCATTCTTGTAGACACACTTTCCAACACAACCAACAGTGTGAAGGAGGAAGACCAATTTGAGGATGAACATTTTTTTTCACAATCTTCAACCTCAAAGAGTATTTTGGCAAGATGGTCAAGCCGGACCTCAACAATCTCCTTTAGAAGCCAGAAGATCTTCACAACATCATCCCTCTTTCTCTGCATAATAATCATTTCATCTTGAAACTCACCAATTCTCAATCTTTGTTTCCCATATTTGTTTGTAAATATGTCAAAGTTATTCCCAATACTATTTGCTTCAATTATGCTTCAAAAATTATCAATTTTTGCAAGCCACCAAAGGCAATACTTGTAAATAACAGTCATTTCTTTCATGCACTCCTTCGTTTCCACAATCAACTCAGCTAACCTTTTTTTTTCTTTTGTACATCTCTTTTCAATCAAAGCTTTCATCTTGCATCCTTCCAGAACTTCAAGCAACATTCTTTCTTCAATCACTTCAACTAGATTCTTAGGCAGAGAATCAGAAATAGCAGAAACATCAATATTATTGCAAAACAAATACTCAATTAGAGCATCATCAACTTTAAGCCTGTCAACAAGAGAGGGTATACTCCAAAATTCACCAACTTTCTTCACTTTTCCTTTAATTAACATAGACTTGATGTCATCTAGATTAGAAGATTCAGATCTAGGCAGAGATTCTTCTTCTTTTTCCAACTCTTCAGGAATAACAACAATATCTTTAGCAACAGCTTTTCTTTTCCTCAATTTCGGAGGGGAATCACTAACAACAACTTCCAATTATTTTGTATCGAAGGAGGAACCTTCCTCAAATCGACTAGGCATAACTTCACCAGAGCTCACTACATTCTGCAATGATAAGAAAAAATAATTGCATGCACTCTCTTTATCCTCAATATTCTCCAAATGTTTGTGAATTTGTTTTGCAACAAGAATCCTGGATTCCCATACAACATCCTTCTTTCCCCATAGGGATTTCAGAAAATAAAGAACCAAACATGTAAGCAACAATCAAAACTAAATGAATATCCTTCTTTCAGTCACAATTGAATGTTCTTGACCAGATTCTCAAGAATTAGCTTACATAAATCAAATTGTATATTCTTCTTAACCATCTTACATGCCAAATATATTGCAATAGCCGAAGTAGAACTTTCTTTGTTCCTGAAAAATATTTTTTACGAAATATCGTATGCAACATACCTAACCAAAGAATCTGCAATAGTATCGATCACCAGTGCATGGGGATCCTTGTCGACTCCCATCAATTCCTCTACTTCCTTGTATTTAATCGTCTTCCATCCAAGATGTTCTCCAACACTGCACAATCTGATAACCGCTTCGATCACATCCTTCGAGAGAAGATAAGATTTGTCCAATCTAATGCTATCATCCTTGAATTTTACCAAGAGAAACAAAATAAATTCTTTATCGAAAAACCAAGGGAATTCTCCCCATATGTCCAAACCTAGGGTTTGCAAGTTCTGAAATTCACTCAGTTCCAACCCTAATTCCAGTGTCTTGATCTTTCGATTATCAAATTCATTTAGCTCAAGTCCTTTCAACTTCAGAGGAGTATTCCTACTCGATCCTCTGATAGAACTTTCCATTAGCTCTTAGATAACATAAATTCTTCTATTACCTTCTTCTGTTGTCGTTAGATAAGGAGACTTCCAACACCTGCTTTTGAATATCCACAATGTTCTCTTCGACTCGCTTTAGAAATGCTTCAAGAGAGTTCCAAATTGCTCTACAATTCCTTTGAATGTAATGATGATCAAAAATAATTCGAGAAACTTCCTTTATATTCCATCGTTTTTCCCTAACTCACATTAAATGCAAAAAGTTGTCAAACTTTTCTTCCATTTTGACTAAGAAACCCTAAATCACTCTGCAAAAGAACATGCTTGCATATTTTCTACCGGTTCCTTTTGCAACATCTTAGTCCTTAAAAACTTCATACCATATTCACGTGCCAACAGGTCTAACACACCATAATTCTAGGGGTTTAATTGATTTTCTGATAATGCTCCCCCTAAGAGAAGGCTAGGTCTAGTTCCCAAAGGATTCATCTGCACCGGATGAAGGTACAAATGCATCAGTAGTCTCTAATTCTTCTTTATTTTTCCATATCTTTCTCATTTCTTGCTTAACCTCTTCCTTGTCAATATTTTTGACAAGTTTATCATTCTTCACTGGAGCAGACTACTTTTCCTTTTTACTTTTGCAATCTTAGGAAATATGTCCCAGTTTCTTGCAATGATAACAGACAATGTTTCTTTGTCCAATTTGATTTTCATTCATCCATATTCTGCATTGATTGGATTTATGTCCAAACATGTTACGAGTACAACAATAGCCATCAAAATATTGATTTATCCTTCCTCTATCAAATCTATTCATCATCACTCTACTAACCATCCTTACTTGTGATCTACATTCAGTAGCTTTATTCCTATCTTCTTACATGTCTAACATTGTCTGGAGAAGGGACCAAAAAAATGATTCAACCTACTCCTACACTCAATTGTCTTATGTCCAAATTTATTACATGAAAAACATACACTGCTGAAAGATGAGTATCTTTGTGCATTTGGTTGTCTGATAGGTGGTTTCCTTCCATAATTTATTTTTTGTTTTCTTTTATCCTGAGTCTATTGATTATCTACTGGATTTGAATTCTACATTTTTCCATCAGCTTCATTTCCTAAGCCACTTTTTTCCTTAGAGGGTTTGTGTCTAGCTATTAATTCATCAAGCTTAGTGGAGCTTGTCTTAAAGTCATCTTCACAGATTTTTGCTTTCTCAAGATTTGCTTTCAAATTCATTACTTTTTGTTCAAGTCTAGAGAAAACATCAACCTTGCTTTGTATCATTGTCTTCAAACATCCTTCAACTTTCACCTTTTCATCTATCTTCAACTTCAGTCTGATATTCTCATCATTTGCTAGCTTCAATTCTTCACTCACTTCTTTGTATCTTTCTTTAAATTTCTTTAACTGCTCTTTCAATTTACAAACACATTTATTAGCTTTATCAAGATTCTCCTTCAAATCTCTATTCTCGATTTTAGCCTTGTCAAGATCTTCAAGGGCAGCCTAGAGCTCTTCTTTATCCATTGTTCAGTCTGCAAGATCTCCCTCAAGTTGTTAAACTTCTTTAGAGGAACCAGAAAGCTCTGATACCAATTGTAGAATAAACCGGATACTGAGAGCGGGGGTAAATCAGTATCCACTAACTCTTATTGAAAAATCACCATTAATTTATTTCATTACAAAATAGAAAAGAGAAATAACACAGCATGACATTCATAACATTGAAACACAAAATTTTATGTGGAAAACCCAATGAGGGAAAAACCACGGTGAGGATTAGCTCACAATATATAGTTATATCAAAAGGACTGGCTCATTGCTAGATACAAAATCTCATTACTTACAGAGGACTTGTTGTCCAAAAGGGAGGCTCACTGCCTATAGAAATGTATAAACAAAATTTGGCTAATCGCCAAAATTGAACTAATGAAGATACTATTGGATGTTGTGGTGGCATTGTTGATATGTCGTTGTCATTGATGTCAACACTATTAGAATTGGTGATTCTGAAGGTTTTATATGTCAAGGATATTGAGAAAATTATAAAAAATATATTGCAGGTAGCCAATGAAGCTGAGAAGGTCAGAATGGTGGAAAGAGTTGTAATTCGCTAATCTGAAGGTGCGCTTCAAAGGGTTTGTTGCTGAAAATTTCTAGTATGTTTTCCAAAAGTTTCAAAGGTTTGCATCAAGATTTGTGGAAAATATGAAGATATGTGTTCCTACAATGATTCAGTTACTATAGCGGGTGTTCTTGGATGAAGAGGATGAAATTCTAGTGATTTCATTTGTTGCATATGTATATGTGACATTCATGGATGATTCTAGATCATACTTTATCCTTTTTATACGTTCGCATTGATCGGACTGTTCTTGATCGGAGATTTTTCCGATGTGTGCTCAATTTTTCATGTTCTTGGCCGACATGATGGTGGTAGCATGTTGTGGATCCATGAATATTAATATTTTATTGTTTGGCATGTTCGAAGGTGTTTGTTTGGGTCCTCACTATGTTGTGACTGACTTGTGTTGGTGTGCATTGAGATTTATTCATGTATTAAGGCCAACAGTTGTAATTCATTATTTATTTGTGGTCAACAAAATAGTTGATGTAAATTCGTGTAGCAGATATATAACAATGGTTGTTTTCCTCATTTTGAGGTAATGCTTAGTGTGTGCAAGTGATGTACATGTGAGAATAAAATTCAAATCATTCAAGAGCAAAGCATAGTGTGAAAGAGATTGAGTAGAGTGTGGAAGAGTGTGTAGAAGTTTTGTGTGCCTAACCGAAACTGTAATCAGGCTTTTGTAGAAGCTAATTTCTCAGTTCAAACTCATCAGATGGATTTAATCTAATAATTGTATGTAAGGCATTGAACCTTCCTCTGAGAAGTGTCCTCTAGGCAATGTGCCTGAATGCAAGTGCATTCCTTTTTCATTCTTCATTATGCTTCTAACAGGGTATAATCTTGTGGACTAACATCCACCATGGTTTTTCCCCTAATAGGGTTTCCACGTATAAAATCTTGGTGTTCATGTGTCTCTGATATGTTATTGATTTATGCTTGCACTGTTAATTATCATATCTGAGATTTAAGGTTGATTAATGTTGAATAAGTTTGATTTTGGAAACAACTGATTCACCCCCCTCTCAGTTGTCTATCCTTTTTTTTCCAACAGATACACCTCAAGTGTTGATTCAGTTCGCTATATTCTTAGAGTGTTTGCCCGCAGAATAATCTCCAATTTACACACTTATACTTCTCTTTTTTGCATTTGCATCACACATCATAAATCCTTGCACATCTCTTTCTCTTTTCTCTATGTTCATATATTCTAAACATATTCTACATATACCCGTATGAAATAGTTAGGTCAGTATCAAAAGATAATTCAATTGTGTCAAAACATCATGAAGTCAGTTGGGACCAAGGCTAGGTCTTCGTAATCCAATTGACTAGATATTAGGTCAGCCAAAACTTAATACTGAAATTCAAATACAAAGATCGATACCAGCGCATCCCCCAAACATCTGAGAATGCATACATACACACTTCCAACCATTATAAACCTTTTCCCAAAACCTTAGATCATATCAAATACCAGAGAGCATATGTGGACCAAAAATACCAAAATTATCGGATCAAATACTGGATGGGATAAACTGGTTCTGCACACCGGTACAAGGCATTGGACCAACATGGTGACATCAATGAAAACCTAAGACACATTTCCAATAGTGTGAACATGAAATGCAAATAACAGAAAGAAAACACCAGAGACACTAGATTTACATGGAAAACCTCATGAGGGAAAAACCATGGTGAGGATTAACTCACAATATAGTAGAATGCAATATTGAATACAAAGGCTCACTGCCCAAATACAAAGGCTCACTACCCAGATTAAGGGATCAATTCCTTGAGAAGGACACACTATCCAAAAAGGAGGCTCACTACCTACAGAAAATAAAAAGAGATAAATGAAGATCCACCACTAGGGTTCCACACATTTGCAACCTGATCAAAAGATTATCGATGCCATCAGCTCACTGCTTTCAGGAATCTATCACCTTAAAGTATTGTTGCCTCAATTCGCTCTTCCACTCTCTACCTTTTGCACTTGTTCGCACACTTCACTCACTTTCTTGATTTGTGGATGGATGGATATGAAATTCACCACAACTTGATTTTATTTTATACCATCTTCAACCTTAGAAACACTCTCCAAGGTTGGCAATACAATTTCAAATTACAAATTCAAACTAGGTCGGCTACTCAACATTCCCGCAGTGAATAAGAATGAGAGAGGACCAATTACATATTTAATTTAGGACCCAAACAACATCTTGGATCAAACACACTTCCTTAATTTTGATGCTCAAACTAAATGTGGTGTGTAGACACCAGGTCGACCAAACCTAATGAAAACACCAACAATCTTTGAAGTACACGCATCTCCAACAAGATAATCAAGCATGGATTACTCAACATTCTTTATGAGTCATTGTACCATCTCTGAGAATACCTTAGATACATCTGCAACAATTACCACAAACTTCATTCGTAGAGAACTCTTCACCAGTCCAACCAAACCAAACAGAAAAAATACAGGAGCTCTGGAGCAGGTCTTTCGGAGCACCAAACCACAAGAAATTTTTTCAGAGCATAGAAACCATCATAAGGAGTCATCTCCCAGATCTGCAAGATTTGAAACTAAATATCAGAAGACTGCGGAGAAAAACATTTCTCCCAGTCCACAAACAAATAGATTTGCCAAACCAGTTCACACACCGCTGAACATATCTTCTACTCTCCATCGACCTAGAGGCTAAAACTCATGATATACTATCCATTAAAGCTTATGAGCATACCTATAGATCCGCATAGGCATAGGATCAACACAAAAGAAATGTGTAGTACAATACCGAAGCACAATCAGAACACACTTCAACACTGCTTTCATTATTTCTCATTTTTTCTCAAAAGCACTTGGCAAAAACACAACTTACTCAACCTGAACTATGTTGAAATCAATAACAACATTAATGAAAACACATCCGTACTTGCAACAATATCCCCCTTTGTCATTGATGGCAACACATGATGTGAAAAACCATCAAAGACAGCATACATGATTTTCAGAAGCGACAACCTGCCAAGCATAAAAATTTCACATGATCTTTCTCCCCCTTTAACACCAATAGCAAGGGAAATTCTTGCCATGCAAAGATATTTTTACTCCCCCTAAGGATTATATCCACATCACATACTCCAACAATGCACTTCTCTACACCCCTTGAGGAGTAGACCTCAATCATCAGTCCAAAAAAAAAAAGTATGTGAATCCACTAGACTGATGCACCTCCATGTGCACTTAGTTCAAAGAAGGAGGGGCAGTAACCCCTAACTTCCCTCTAGGATACTCAAAAGTATCCTTCAAAAGGGCCTTAGTGAATATGTCTGCAACTTGTTCCTTGGTAGGTACATATTCAAGTCTAACTTCATTCTTTAACACCTTCTCCCTCAAGAAGTGATACTTGATAGATATGTGCTTTGTTTTGGAATGCATCACTAGATTCTTTGAAATTTTTATAGCACTTGTATTGTCACAAAATATAGAAACAGTTTCATCACTCACCACACCTATGTCCATCAAAGTTTTCTTTATCCAAAGTACCTGTGTACAGCAGGATGTTGCTGCAATATACTCTACTTTTGCAGTGGATAAAGAAATTGAATCTTGTTTCGTGCTCAACAATGAAACTAGTCTTCCTCTAAGAAAGAATGCACCACCACTTGTACTCTTCCAGTCATCTACACATCCAGCCCAATCTGCATCATTGTAGGCATTTAATGTGAAATCACTATCCTTCGGATACCATAGCCCATAATCTAGAGTTCTTTTAAGATATTTGAATATCCTCTTCACAATTGTAACATGTACTTCCTTAGGTTCTACCTGAAATCTAGCAATTAAACATATTGCATGCATGATATCAAGTCTAGTTGCAGTAAGATACAATAGTCCACCAATCATGGATTTGTACATGCTCTGATCAACTTTAGTAGATTCATCATCCTTACTCATCTTACATCCAATTACCATAGGGGTGCAGACCGGTTTGGAGTCATCCATTCCAAAATTCTTTAACAATTCCTTAATATACTTAGATTGTGAAATGAATATCCCTTTGTCAGTTTGATAACTTGAAGTCCAAGGAAGAAATTCAATTCTCCAATCATAGACATTTCAAATTATTTTTGCATCTCTTCAGCAAATATCTTATACATACCTTCATTTCCACCAAAGATGATGTCATCAACATATACCACAATTATCAACATCTTGTCTTTCTCAACCTTGAATCTATCAAGAGCTTGAGCCTTTTCTCTAAGAAATGTAACCCATGTCATCCTAGAGTAATCATCAATCAAGAGCATAAAGTACTTGTCACCATTTAAGATTCATGTTCTTGTAGGACCATAGAGGCTTGTGTGGATTAATTATAGCATTTTGGTAGATGATTGATCCTTTCCTTTAGAACTGTTCCTTGTTTGTTTTCCCATCTGGAAACTTCTAAAGATTGAATTTGAAGGCTTTGTGATTCTAGGCATATCTCTGACAACTTCTCTAGAACTGATCCTAACTAGATTATCAAAATTCACATGTCCCATCCTTCGGTGCCAAAGCCAACTCTCATTAATTTGAGAAACAAAACACTAACCATCACCACCCTTAAGTTGATAGATTTTTCAATGAGTTCTTCTTACAGCTGCTACCACAGTTTTGGATCCTTTTCTGATCTCACAAGTGTTATCCTTGTAAGGAAAAGCAAAGGTGTGGAAATGATTTCCTAACGCTAAAACCATAGAGGAGACATGCAAAGACCAGTTTTAAAACATTAAAACACTTAAGATGAACACATGCAGGGTAACAAGAGTAACAGAAATAAAACGTTTTAGAGATAACACCAAATTTATGTGGGAAAACCCTTTCGGGAAAAAAAACCCACCACACCAATAGAAAGACACTTTTTATTACAATAAGCAAAATATTACACACAAAGTTACAGCCCTCACTCTCTGATAGTTAGCTCACAACATCACTTGAGTTTTCATGCACTCACTATTTCAATGCTACTTCGGCATACAATGAATACAAAACTCGACGGACTCTTTCACAGTATTTTGCTTGTTCTAATCTCTCTCAGATTTTTTGACTTCTTGTCAAGACCGAAACCTTCAAGTCTCTCTTCAACCACCAATTAGGGTGCATTAAAAAATAGTTCTTCACTGACACACCAAATCGATCTCGAATCGGATCCACCTACAATCTTGCATTGAGCCACCCACACAATAAATTTGTTGCAGAGAAAATACAATCCGGGCTCTGCCAATCGCCAAAAAACTGACCACAAGAGACTGCATAATAATTCGCTTTTCACCAATCCAGCTTCCGGCAATAAATTTTGTTTTACAACAATGATGTAGAAACAACCGATGAGAAAACACCGCGTGTCGCACTGCTATTCATTCCGTCGCTTGACCGAGGAGTGATCAGTTAACAAACCCCACGGTCTAAGATCCCTTCGCTATTGCTAACTATTGCATCACATTCTGAGTCGGCAATAATCTGCTATCGCCAAAACAATGACCACCAGCTCTATCGGGTCCCACAAGCCACGTGTACACTGCTCAGGAGGTTTCAGAGCATCCAGGAGGGAATCTCCAAGATTCCCATGAGCTCGCCCAGAATGAGCTTTTAAGGCTGCCACATGTCCACCGCTCGTGCACTCCGCTTGGCCTATGTGGAAGCCGCTAGAGCGCCTTCAGGGAATCTCTAGCAACATCTGCTTGATTCCCCAGGGAACTCCTGAGGTGCAAACAAGTGTCCATGGTCGGACAACCCTTCACATAAAGCAACTCGAGGCCCACCATCTCTTCATTGCGCTCACCACTTTGACAAGTTGCCATGCGTCATGCGCACAGGCGATTCCGCTCGGCGAAAAGGTTAACAATAGTACTTTCCTTCGGATGCCACAGAAAGCAGCTAGCACTGTCGGATGAAGCTAATAGTAGTCGTTGATGCAAGGCATTAGCACATCAGTGAGACAGAGTATTTCCTTTCATTGATAGATGACTGCTCTACTGATCAAGTCGAGGCTAGCAAACAATCCGCCAACTCCACGCCCATCGGCCCATCGTTGTGACAACCCTCAAAGCCTCACCGATCAGACAAAGTCTCAGCGACCAAAGGGTCAAGCCGACCAAAATAGAACACCGCGGTAAAGCGATAAGGGCATAAATTCATCAAGCCTTTAATAGAGGTCCAAGCTAGTAAATTGAGGCACATTTTCCAACAATCCTGAAACACAAGCTTAAAACCTTTGTTGCACATTTTTCTAGCACTTAAGAGATTATGCCTTAAGCCCTTTACATAATAAACATTTTCAGTATTATGTTTTCCATCAACTTAGCTAATTGTTCATTTATCAACAATCTTAGCACCAGAGTCATCTCCAAACATAACTATTCCTCCATCATACTTCTCAAGTTTCGTAAACTTACTCTTATCTCTAGTCATATGATTTGAACATCCACTATCAATTACCCAAAAGTCTTCATTCTGTTTGGCATGAAAAGCAGTTACCAAAGTACCTTTTGTTTCATCCTTCTTATCCTCTGGACCAAATTCTTTTCAAGGGCTAGAAATAAACATTCATCTTTATCTTCCTCAAAGTCAGATTCATCATTAAAAATTCTTGTATCTTCTTTGACATAATACAATTTCTTTAATTTCCTATTCTTTTTATCCTTTTGATTATTGTTTCTATCCTTATTCTTCTTTTGTGTAGCTCTATTAGGACATCTTGATGCATAATGACCAATATTTCCACAACTGAAACACTTAAAAGGCAACTTACCTTTGTATTTACCAGTACCTTTCTTTAATCTCCTTGTGAAATTTGCTTCCAAATCTTTTGTATCATCATCATTTGAATCATCTCCTATCTTCATGGCTTTAAAGGTTGTTCTAGTCTTCTCCTTATCTCTTGAAAATTTTCTGATTTCAAATGCAATCAGGACACCAAATAGATGCTCCTTAGTAAATGTCTTTGGATCATATTGTTCTTCAAGAGAAGACACTTTGCCACTGTAATTTTCTAGTAAGGTCATCAAGATCTTCTCAATTATATCTTCATCTGAAATGGTACCACCTTGATTCTTGATTTATGTTACTATAAGTTCAACTCTCTGATAATAGCTTGCAATCTCTTCTCCATCTTCCATTCTCAAGTTCTCAAATTTTTGCTTAGCAATTAGTTTCCTTGACAATTTTACTCTATCATTCCCTTCACAAATGTCTTTCAATTTTGTCCATACTTCATGAGTAGTAGCTAGAGAAATAGATTTTGTTCTTTCAGTTTTAGATAAAGCACTGAAGATATCATACCTTGCTCTTTCATTCTCTTCAAAAGTTGCAACCTCATCAGTAGAGGAAGGACCAGCTGTTGGTATCACATATTTTGTCTGCACAGCTTTCCAGGTATTGAAACTAAGTAGAATCAGATAACTTCTCATTTGTTCTTTCCAGTCGTTGTAATCAGTTCCATCAAAAATAGGAATCTGCAACTTGTGCGCCATCTGATCTACCTCAAGCAGTTAAGCTTTTCACCAAGGAACCAGAGCTCTGATACCAATTTTTTAAATGCATAAGACAAATAAGAGGGGGGGGTGAATCAGTTGTAACAAATAATTTTACTTATAAACTTAATCAATTCCACTTTATGTTCAGTCTTTTATTTAAGTGTGAACATGAAATAAAAATAACAGAAAGCAAACACTAGAGACACCAGATTTACATGGAAAACCCAATGAGGGAAAAACCATAGTGAGGATTAACTCACAATATAGTAGAATGCAATACCGGATACAAAGGCTCACTACCAAAGGGCTTCACTACCCAAATACAAAGGCTCACTACCCAGATTAAGGGCTCATTGCCTTGAGAAGGACTCACTGTCCAGAAAGGAGGCTCACTGCCTATAGAAAATAAAAAGAGATAAATGAAGATCCACCACTAGGGTTCCACACATTCGCAACCTGGTCAGAATATTGTAGATGTCATCAGCTCACTGCTTTCAGGAATCTAACACCTTAAACTAATGTTTGTTCCACTCTCTACCTTTCACACTTGTTCACACACTTCACTCACTTGCTCGATTTGTGGATGGATGGATATGAAATTCACCAAAACTTGAGATGCTTTTATACCATCTTCAACCTTAGAAACATTCTCCAAGGTCGGCTATACAATTTCAAATTATAAATTCAAACTAGGTCGTCTACTCAACATTCTTGCAGTGGATAAGAATGAGAGAGGACCAATTACATATTTAATGTAGGACCCAAACAACATCTTGGATCGAACACACTTCCTTAATTTTGATGCTCAAACTAAATGTAGCATGTAGACACCAGGTCAGCCAAACCTAATGAAAACACCAACAATCTTTGAAGTACATGTATCTCCAGAAAGATAATCAAGTGTGGATTACTCAACATGCTTCACTAGTCATTGTACCATCTCTGAGAATACCTCAGATACATCCACAGCAATTACCAAAAACTTCATTCGTAGAGAACTCTTCACCAGTCCAACCGGACCAACTAGAAAAAACATAGGAGCTTTGGAGCAGGTCTTCCAGAGCGCCAAACCACAAGCAAGTTTGTCAGAACACAGAAACCATCAAAAGGAGTCATCTCCGAAATATGCAAGATCTGAAACCAAATATCAGAAGACTGTGGAGCAAAAATATTTCTCCCAATCCACAAACAAATAGTTTTTCCAAATCAGTTCACACCGGTGAACATATCTTCTACTCTCCATCGACCCAGAGGCTAGAACTGAGGATATACTATCCATTAAAGCTTATGAACACATCTACAGATCTGCATAGGCATAGAATCAAAATAGAAGAAATATGGATTACAATACCAGAGCACAATCAAAACACACTTCAACACTGCTTTCATTATTTCTCAAATTTTCTCAAAATCACTTAGCAAAAACACAACTTACTCAACCTGAACTGTGTTGACATCAATGACAACATTAATGAAAACACCACCAAACACATCCATACTTGCAACAGTTGGCAGTATTGTCGATTGTCTAGACTAGTTCGAGAAATGCTCCACATTTCTCTGCATTTATGTCTCAGCTCCTATGGTTTGGTGAATGTACTCTCAGTGCCTATGGAGTGTCCCAATTCTAAATTCATGTGATGAAGTGGTTTGCAAGTTATTTTGTTAATGTCATATCTCATTTTCATGCATTATGTGCTTCCTAAATATGGTTTTTCATTCCTCTTTATTTTGTGATAGCTTTTGATGGCATGAAAATATGAAATATGTGTATGGAAGTGCTTTTGGATGTTCAAAGAACATCCCCATGTGATCTGTACATTGCTATTTGGCCTCTTTTTTGTTGCATTGGGTCTTAGTTAGCTTCCTAGGTTATTTGTAGATATTTGGTTGATAGGGCTTGTTCTTTTGCTTGTGCCATATGATTGGGGGTCTACGCCAGCAATTAAAGATGTGTTAAGTTAGATTTGGGTCATGACCTATCTTGGTTAGAACTGCCTTGATCAAATTCAATTGGAAGAATAATTTTGAGTTGACAGGTTATATGCTTCATGTTTCATCTACATGTTTCCCTTGACATGTTGACTTAGATTATTGTCTGCCAATGTGTGAATTGTTTTGGATCACATTAAAAGATGCAATAAGTTTTTTTTTGGTCCTCTCAATCTTTGGGATAATACTACATTATTTTTTGGTGGTCGACTTGTTTAATTCATTGTTTATCTTTTTTTTGGTTTACCTAATTGAAGTTTTGAAGAGTTGCAATAGATATAAATGCAAGATCATTTTGGATGCAACATGATGGACTAGTGTACAAGTGTGAAGAAGTGTGTGTTTGAATTGTATTGAATATCTAGCAGAGACAGTGCTAAAGTGTTTGAAAGAAAAGATCAATTATGTTTTAATGCCCCATTCAGTAGAGTGAATTATTGACAAATATTGTAATCTTTTACAAACTTTCTATATCCTACTCTAAGCTAGTGAATCTCATCAGGTCCTCTATATCTTGATTCTAAATTTGGTCAGTACTTCAGTGTTGCAAGTCCTTTGTATCTTTCTCTAAGGTTGTGATCCTTCTTGCAAGTCTTTTTGGCAATGAGCCTTTATATTGTGAGTTAACTCTCATCGTGGTTTTTCCCTCATTAGGTTTTCCACATAAATCTATCATTCTCTTATGCATGTGTGTTCTTTTATTTATCTTTCTTTGCTATTGATATGATTAGAAGTAGAACTGTTATATCTTTCATTGTTGAGGATTTTTTATCATACTGAGGGTTTAAATTTCTATATCTATTTAAGGGTTTCAATAAGAGGGTTGTATTGTGCTGAAAGTTTCAAGGTCCAAAAGAGCTTAAGTTTTTAAGTAGACTAATTCACCCCCTTTCAATCTCTGGGTGTGTTCAACAATTGGTATCAGAGCCAAGTTCCTCTAAAGAAGCCTAATAGCTTGAGGTAAATATCTGGGATGGCACATGGTGGTTCATACAAGGGTCCTAGGTTTGATGGGACTAATTATGCTTTATGGAAACTAAGAATGGAAGGACACCTAAACTCCCTAGGGTTTGGTGTTTGGAAATCAATCAAAGATGGTTATACTACTCCTGCTACTCGCCCAAAAAATCCTATTGAATTCAGATTATATGAATGCAATGTCAAAGCTAAGAATTCTCTCTTATGTGGATTATCTTATTCAAAGATCTTAAAGGTGATGAATTGTAGTTTTGCTTAAAGATGTTTGGGAAAAGCTTGGTAGCATCTATGAAAGTGATACAAAAGTGAAGCAAGCTAAGATGCAGGTCTTTAAAAGTAGATTTGAGACTCTAAAGATGACAGAATATGAAAACACAACAAGTTACATGCTTTGGGTACAAGAAGTTATCTTTGGCATCACTAGGGTGTGTGCAAGAAGTTGACTCCACTTTTTGGCCAAAAAGTGGAAGTGTTTTCCCTAATTTTCAAAATTTGTCACATTTGACCTTAAAATTTGAAGAAGTTATAGATGGAATCTTAAAAAATGTCAATAATCATAAAATGTAGTACTCAAAGTCTAGTTTTGAAATATGTAATTTATTTTAATACCTAGATGATACAAATGGATTTTCAATAAGCGTTTCTAAAAACCATTGTTTAAAAGTCACTTTTTTACCATACCATGCACGTGTACGTCATCTATATTTTGACCTAAAAAATCATATTTTTCTAAATCATTTTGGGAAAAGATTTGTAACTCACTAAAGCATGTTTTTGATATTTTTTTATAATTTTTTATTGAATTTTTTTTGTTAATTTTTTATTGGCCATATTTGTTGTTTTGAAAAATCATTGTGTACGTCACACATAAGGTGACTCAAACTTATCAATTTTTAAATTTTTTTTAAATTGAAGAATTGTTTGAAGTACGTTTTCATATAATTCATTTTACAAAAAAATATTTTAATAAAAAGTTATTAAAATACTAAAAATTCCTGATATTTCAAGTTCATGGACCAATTTCATCAAAAATTAATTGAAAATAGAAAAAATAATCTAATTGTACAAAAATTACATGTTTGGAATCTACACTATCTCATCTATAATGGGTTTTAATTTCGTCAAAAAAATTACAAAAAAGGTCTTTAGACATATGTCCAAAGTCACTATTTTCTTGTGACACTAACATGACCTCAAGTTGCAAGTCAAACTAGGTCCAAATATTAAGTTTGAGTTCCCAAGCCTTTTTCGAACTGAAAAACAAGGCAAAAACCAAACCAAAAATTTAAATTTTAAAAAATGGGATCTCGATCTGTAAACAGGATCTTGTTTCCTTCATTTATTATTTTAACCGTTGAATAAAGAAATGGGATCCCGTTTACTACGGGATCCCGTTTTAAACAGGATCTTATTTATTTTTTGACTACTTTTTATTTTATTTTTACTAGAAAAATGTTACTGTTAATTCTATAGCTTGACAATGTACGACCAACAACGACAATTTCACCTATTTTCTATCGAGTTTTGTCTTCTACAGGGTCTTGAATTTGTAATTTGAATTGAATTTTTGAAAGGAGGCATCATTGGGATGGTTTTTTAGTGGAATTGTGTTCATTTTCTACTCATATGAAGGAGGAACAAAGGAGGAAGACTTTCACTATTGACATTCATTTGTACTTCAGAATTTTGTAATCATGGGATCACAAGCTCATAATAAGAGGAAAGATAGGAAGGTATTGACCCTTTTCACTATTGACATTCATTTGTACTTCAGAATTTTGTAATCATGGGATCACAAGCTCATAATAAGAGGAAAGATAGGAAGGTATTGACCCTTGAAGAAATTGAAGCAAAGATAGAGGAGGAAAAAATACAAAGAGATAGAATAATGATGATCTTCGATCAATGAATAATGTTGAAACATCCAAATTCCATAACTATTAAAGATAAAAACATTGAGACCATGGATGTAGACAATGCAAATTTTCAAGAGGTGAATGTGGAAAATAATACGATTATACAAACTACTCCTAGTATGTCTTCAAAACCACCTTTCAATGCTATGGAGAATGTTTCAATAGGCACAAATCCAAGTACGTCTTCAAATCTACCTTCGAATGATATGGAAACTTTGATTATAGGAGATTTAAAACAAGCTAGATTTGACAATGTTGAGATCGATAATATTCGTAGAGATGAAATTTTTTGATATTTTGTTGTTGAAAATGAAAATGAAAATCATTTTGTTGTTGAAAATGAAGATGAAAATTGTTTTGTTCTTGAAAATGAAAATGAAAATCATTTTGTTGTTGAAAATGAAAATGAAAATCATTTTGTTGTTGAAAATGAAAATGAAAATCCTTTTGTTGAACAGGAAAATGAAAATTGTTTTGTTGATGAAAATGAAAATCCTTTTGAAGTTGAAAATAAAAATAAAAGTCCAGGTTGTGATGTTGAAAATGAAAATATTTTAAAAAAATTGGAAGAGATGTTTTGGATAATCTTCTTGGTAAGATTTCTTAGAGACAAATAAGAAGGAATGCCAATAGATTATACAAAGAATTTTTTATCATAAAAAACTATCATTTCAATGTCAACTCATGATTCAATTGATGAGAATTTTGAAAATGAGAAAATTAATGAAAAAGAGGCATTTTTGTTAAACCAAGAAGAAAAGATAAATCACTAAAACATGCTATGTCTACTATTGCTTGTGCATATTAATATTAGAGTAAGTCAAAGATCTTTTAAAAAATGTAAACCTTGGTATTGTTGAATGAACAAGACAACTAAGAGGGGGGTGAATCGGCTGTATCAAATTAAAACATTAAAACCCTCAATAGTAATCAGATCCACATGCATTCATAAAACCCTTAATCTATTATAAATTTTAAACATGAAAAGTGAATAATAGAAACTAAAACAACCAACACCATACACAAGAGAACACTAGATTTATATGGAAAACCCTAGAAGGGAAAAACCATGGTGATGATTAGCTCACAATATAAGTAATTGCAAAACCGGTACAAAGAGGCTCACTGCGAGAATAGGACACACTATCCAGAAAGGCTCACATCCCAGGCTCACTATTGGAATAGAAAGAAGAAAAGAAGATAGAATGTTACACAAAGAACACAATCTCAATGCAAAAAATAATCCACCACAACAACTCCAACATCACTCACATCCTTCAAGAGATCAAGATACCTCAGCTCACTACATTCAGTGATCTTGCATTATAGCTTGCACTGAAATCCACACTTATGTACTTATTTTTGCATCACAACACTCAACACTATTCCACACTTCATCTTGCATCAATTCACCTTGCATTTATATCATCCACAACTTGAAAAACATCTTCAAGTCGGCTACACTTACCTTACACTTTACAAATTCAAAATAGTTCAGCACTAAGCATTCCCGTGGTGGATAGGAACAAAAGTGGACCAATACAAAACTTAATTGGGACCCAAATCAACTCTCACACACCACACTATGCCTTCATTAATATTCAAACATCTTTGAATGTAGTGTAAACACCAAATCGGTTTTTAAACGTGCAAACACCATTAAACTTTGAATTACATGCTTCCTCAAATCCAAAGATGACTTGTGAACCACATACCACACTTTAACATGATCTAGAATATTCCTCTATCCTCCTAAAAGTCATCAAACTCCTTCGCAAAAATTTGCACCTTCAGAATGTACACGCCCAATACACTCAAACTACATTGCCAAACACTAAAACACTAAAATTCATCTTTCAGAGCACCAAACCACGAATCCTCTTGACACGGGAAAGAGATAAACACCACCAACATACCTTGAAAATCACAAGACCTGAAGAAAAACTGCAGATAAATGTGGAGAAAAAAAAATTCTCCCAGACACCCCTATAAGCAACAATGCAAAACTAGTTCACACACTAGTGAACATAACTTCCTTTGACCATTGATCCAGAAGCCCAAATTTTGGATATAGAAACTCTGAACACCTCTAACCTATATATCCAAACCACACAAGCAGATCTTCAACCCAGAAGAAATGTGAAGCAAAACCAAAACAGTTCTACAAACCAAAACACCTCTACAACACCTTGTTTCCTCTTTTTATCAATTTTCTCAATATCCTCGACATCTAAACCATAAATAGAAACTTATCAAAGCAACACCAGAGGTTAACATCAACAACTTAACTGATGACAACATAATGAAACTATTTAAAGAAACAATCTCTCTCAACCACTACACAACTGTCACCAATGACAACACAAGCTTGTTGGCATCAATGACAACACCTTCGTACTTGCAACAGTCTCCCCCTTTTTCATTAATGGCAACACAAGATATGAAAAACCATCAAAGACACATCAGCTCTGAACATTTATATTTCCTTTTCTCTTTTCTCCCCCTTAACTCATTAAACTATCTCCTTTTTCACAAATCCCATTCTCCCCCTTTGACATCAATGGTAAAGGATAATATATTTTGCATTTTCCTCCCCCTTTGACATAGAACCAAGATACTTGCAACTGCTCTGAATAATCCCCCTTAAAAGTACACACCAATCAACTCAGTGATGTGCAGGAGCATCCAATGGTTGAATGGAAATCTTGCATCAATAAATAAAAATGTGTTGATTTTATTTTAATAATATTTTGTTGACTAAAATTGCAATAGTAAGCCAAAAATATGTATTAAATAAATTGGCTTAATTATTGTGCAAATGGTGTAGTGGAAGGTGGTGAAGAGTGCAGTTTCTAAATTAGAAATTTAGAGGGAAAAATCATGGCATGGATTTTTTGGGAGTTGAAACTTGTGACAACTCATTAATGTTCGTAAACTGTAGCCGTGGATAATTTGGGCACCCATATTGAGTGATTGTCTTTTTCTAATTTGGGTCCCTATTTTTTAGGAATGTTAATCCAAGTTGTCACCTAAACTTGGCAATTTCCAAGAAGTGAATTTGAAGATGATTTTTGAGCATTTAATATTTTATTTTAATATATTTAAGATGATTTTTCCATGTTGGGTGTAGTAGAGGGGAGTGACAGAAAAAAGTGGTTGTGATTTATTTGTTGAAGGGAGAAAACTTGACAATTTTGAGAGATTGTCATTTTTCAATTTTTGGGAAGGAAAAGAGGAGGTAGCATCTTCTTGGAGAGGAGATGGGAAGTGTTTTGTTGCAGGTTTAATGGTGTGTATTAGTATAAAATTGATGAGGATTTCCATAGTTGAAGAGCAGCAAAGTGGATTGTTGAAGAATGTAAATCGAAGAGCCTATTTCACAATGCAGGGAGTGATTTGAGGGAGGAGAATGTGTAACTTTTTTTTTATGTTATTTTCTATCATATTGCAGATTTAAATTTGTTATGTAATGGATTTTCATCAACCTATATGGCTACAAAACATATGTAATCTGATTTCAATGAAGTTGTGAAATATTGATGCATATTTGAGTAGTGAAACTTAAGATTGTTGCAGCAATTTTTTGTGTGTATTTCAATCATATTCTAGGTGATTGAATGTTGTTGTGAGTTTATTTTAAGGTGGTTGGATGCTATTTCATCAGTGGTATTAGAGCTAGTGTTCTTGAGTGTGCAGGAAGAAGTGCCAATTGGAGGTAGTTTGCACCAAGGCCTGGGGGTGGAGTGTGTGTGGTGTGTAGACCGATCGTCGAATGTGAGGTAATCTATACCTGAGAGGTTGCATATTGAGAGTGTGTAGAAATTGATTGATGAAATTTCAAAGAAAAAAAGCAACAAGTTCATCATAGTTGTGTATGCAGGAGAACAAGATGGAGAAAATATTACAGAAGCATACTTTGAGGATAGTGGAAGGTAGATGGTGAGAAAAGTATAGCAAAGGTTGAGAGGAAAAAAAGAAGGCGCAGCAATTGAAGAGAAATTATTTTGCAATGGTAGATGAGTGTCCTTTGGAGGGCTCAAAGGCATTGGAAAATGAAATTGTAGCTGAGAGTGAACATAAAAAAAATATGGCAGTAGACAATGGTGAGAAAAAGGATGTAGAGAAAGAGGTAATGTTCTAATGTATGGCATGATTTTAGTGTACTAGTTCCACTTGTGAATTGTATAAATTTAGAGCCTCAAGGCCTATATTTTTATCTTTTGCTAGTTTCATTTATGATGATATTAGCCTTAATAATTTACTTTTATGCAAACAATCGACCTTTTTTTATAAAGGTAAATAAGGTATTTTTGAAAGGGCCCTAACCCTTTTTACATAATAAGATTGATGATTCAACGAATCCCAACCAATAATAAAGAGCTAAAACAACGATCAAACATGTCTAAGGTTGAAAAACAATAGAAATAAATTACCACCACAACCAAAGGAGCTAAAAGAAACAAACATAAGGCATACAACCCAAGGACCATAATAGACCAACCACGCCAAGGAAATTTGAAACCAAAATGCTCCAAGGAGCATTGAACAATCCTTTTCATTGACTACTTGATGTAAATTTCCTTCTTGGTTGATCTCCCTTTTTTAATTGCCACTTATAATAAAAAATATACAAAGGGTGGTTAGAAATTTTCTCCCCTAACTCCAAAGCCATTTTTCTTTATAGTTTTTGGGTGATCTTTGCATTTCCTTTAAAGGGCTAGAGACATCAATAACTTGAGTCTCCCCCCAAATCCCTATTTTCCTAAAATTCCCTCTCCCTACATCCCTTCTTCATTATCACTTCTTGAAGGGTCCTAATTATATCATTAATTCCAATTGAAGAGCAGTTTTTTTTGGATGTTGTGGTTGTGTTGCTGATATGTGATTGTAATTAATGTCAACACTATTAGCATTGATGTTTTTGAAGGTTGTATATGTCGAGGATATTGAGAAAATTATAATAAATATGTTGTAGGTTGTCTGTGAAGTTGTGAAGTGTTGTGAAGCTCAATATGGTGGGAAATTCAGTATGTATGTATTCATAAGTTGTGCTTTAAAGGGTTTGTTGTTGAGCCTATCTAGATTATACTCTGGAAGTTTCAGAGGTGTGCATCAATATTTGTGCAAGTTATGATTTTTTGTGTTCCTGTAGTTTTTTTTTTTACTATAGTTGATGTTTCTAGAAGAAGAGAATGTAATTCTGGTAATTTGAGTTGTTGCGTATGCTTGTGTGATGTTCCTTGATGTTTCTAGATTATTCTCTATCCTCATTGCACGTTCGTGTTGATTGGTGTGATTGTGATTGGAGATTTTTTCATTGTGTGTTTGAGTTTTCATGTTCTTAGTCGACTTGGTGGTTGTAGTGTGTTGTGGATCCTCGTGGAATAATATTTTAATGTTTGGAATGTTCGAGGAAAGTTTTTTAGGTCTTCATTATGTTGTGACTGACTTTGGTTGGTGTGCATTGATATTTGTTCATGAATTGGGCCGATAGTTTGTAATTCATTTATTCTTTTATTTTTGGCCGACAGAGTTGTTGATGTAATTCCATGAAGCAGATATATAAGAGCAATTGTTTCTTCATTTTCAAGTGTGTTCAATGTATGTATGAGAAGTGTGAATGTGAAATGTGTGAATAAAGAAAAAATCATTCGATTGTAGAGCAGAGTGTGAAGAAGATTGAGAGAAGTGTCAAGAAGGGTTTTTGTGCTTAACTGGAACTATGATCAGCCTTATGAAGAAGCTAATTTATCAGTTCATATTCTTCATATGGTTTTAATCTGAATGTTTTTGTAAGGCAATGAGACTTCCCATTTGAGAACTAAGCTCTAGGCAGTCTGTCTGAATGCATGTGCATTCCTTATTCATTTTCATTATACTTTTAAAAGGGTATAATCTTGTGGATTAACCTCCACCATGGTTTTTCCCCTAACAGGGTTTCCACGTATAAAATCTTGGTGTTCTTGTGTTTCTGATGTGTTCTTGATTCATGCTTTCACTATTAATTATCATATATGAGATTAAAGGTTAATAAGGTTGAATAAGTTCTAAATTCTGTGACAATTGATTCACCCCCCCCCCCTCTCTCAGTTGTCTATTCTTGTTTTTCCAACAATTGGTATCAGAGTAGGCTCCTCTAAAGAAGTTTAATAGCTTGCAGTGATTCGAGATGGCATCATACAAGAAGGATAGTCCTAGATTTGATGGAACAAACTACTCTCCGTGGAAGGCTAGAATATAGTATCATTTGAAGTACATTGGTGATCCCTTCTGGAAGATTACAAAGAATAGATATATTATTCCTCAAAATGGTCCCTCTACTCCTCATGAGATCAAAGAAGTTGAAACAAATATTAGGGCTATAGAAGCATTATTGAGTGCTCTAACTGATTCAGAGTTAAAAATGTAATGGGTCTGAAAATGGCATATGAGATATGGAAGAAGCTGGAGACAGTGTATGAAGGAGATGCACAAGTGAAAGTTGCTAAGCTACAAATTTTGAAAGGTAAGTGGGAAAACTTGAAAATGAGTGAAGATGAAAAACATTATTTCTTTCATGCAAAAAGTGAATGAACTAGTGATGGGTATTAGATGTATCGGTGGAATCTTGGATGAAGAAGAGATTGTGGCTAAAGTGCTCAGATCATTACCTACTTCTTACAAAACAAAAGCTCATGCTATTGAAGAACTCGGGATAGTAACAAATGTGACAAGAGACATATTGATTGGTAAGCTTGTTGCCTTTGAATTGAGTGAATTTGGTGATTCTACTCCTAAGACAGAATCTACATTTAAAGCTATTGTATTCCGAAGAAACCAACAGAGATATGATCCAGGAGAAAGTTCTAGAAAGACATTCAAGTATGAAGATGAGATGAAAAATATTGAAGATGAAGAAAGAGAGCTAGAAGAGCTGGAAGCATTGATTGTGAAGAGAGAAGCCAGAGGACAAGGTAAGTATAAAGGAAATTTTCCTATTAAATGTTTCTCTTGCAATAAGATAGGTCATTTTGCATCAAGGTGTTCTGAAAGAGTTCCTAGGTTCAAACCTGATAAGCCTAAATTTCAAAAGAAATGTTATTATGTTGAAGAAGGTGTTACTAATGATGAATCTGATAAATAAAATGGAAATTAAGATGGATGAGTATTCATTGCTATCAAGGAAAATGGTACGGTTTCCACTGAATCTGCTAGTGATAAGAATATTGAAAAATCTCTTGCAACCAAAATTGAAGAAAATGATGAATGGGTGATTGACAACGGATGCTTACATCATATGACTGGTGACAAAAGCAAGTTTATAAGCTTGGAGAAATATGATGGTGGTGTTGTAATATTTGGAGATAACAATGTTGGTGTGATTTGTGGCAGAGGCACTATTTCTCTTGGTGGTAAATATAATACTGATGATGTCCTTTATGTTGAAAGATTGAAGCATAACCTATTGAGTGTTGGACAGATGGTAGACAAGGGATACAATCTTCAGTTCAAATATGGTAAGTGCAAGATACTAGGAAGTTCTGGAAATGTAATTGCTTTAGGTACAAAGACAAGAGGTAATGTTTTTCACTTGAGTGCTGCTAGTGAAAGTTGTTTAATTGTTCAAGTTGATGTAATTTGGTTATGGCATAGGAGATTGTGTCATGTGAATTTTGATAACATTTTCAAATTAATCTCCACTCACGCAATTAGAGATCTTCCTAAGCTAGTGAAGCCTACTAACACCATATGCAAGGAATGTCAGATGGGAAAGCAGATGAGAATTTCTTTTCGGAGCAAACAACATCATTCTAGTAGAGTACTAGAGTTGGTGCATACTGATCTATGTGGTCCCTCCAGAATCAAAAGTCTACAAGGAGAAAGGTACTTTATGTTGCTTATTGATAATTACTCTAGGATGATATGGGTTGCTTTCTTGAGAGAAAAACATGAAGCATCAGAAAAGTTCAAAAGTTTCAAAGCTATGGCCAAGAATGAGACAGGTTTGAAGATTAAATGCTTAAGGTCAGACAGAGGTGGTGAATTCACTTCCCGGGAGTTCAATTATTTTTGTGAAGAGCATGGAATCAAAAGACAATTATCTGCTCCCCGGACCCCTCAACAGAATGGAGTTGTTGAGAGAAAGAACAAAACAATTCTAGATGTTGCTAGAACTATGATGTTGGAAGGTAATGTACCTCATATCTATTGGAGAGAAGTTGTAAGCACTGTTGTATATACTATTAACCGGGTAAATTTCAATGGTAATTTTGGTAAGACTCCTTTTGAGTTGCAGTTTGGTTATAAGCCTATTGTTAAATATTTCAAAATATTTGGAAGTAGATGTTATATCAAGAGAGATGAAGATATTGGCAAGTTTAATACTAGGAGTGATGAATGAATCTTTCTGGGTTACTCTACTAAGAGCAAGGCCTACCAGTGCTATAATAGAAGATTGAAAAAAATCGTTGAAACTACAAATGTCAGAGTTGATGAAGACACTGCTAAATTATCTAGATATTGTGGATATGATTCAGATGACCAACATGATAGTACTGATAATGGAAAGAATTCTCAAACATGGAATCAAGTTCAAATTGTTTCGTTGAACCAAGAGAATCAAGAAGGAGAAGCTAGTGGAAGTGCAGAAGAAAGAATAGAAGAACCAGAAGTTCGAGAGAATCCTAAAATTCTGAAGTATGAAAAGCCAAATCATTCTGAAAATCAGATTATAGGAGATAAGAAAAAAGGTGTGCAAACTAGAAGAGTATTATCTGATTTCCAAGACTGGGCCCAATAATGTCAATGAAGCATGTAAAGATGAATATTGGATGGAAGTAATGAAGGAAGAACTGATGCAGATAGAGAAAAATGATACATGGATTCTTGTTCCCAGACCTCAAGATAAAAATGTAATTGGAACCAAATGGGTCTTTCGGAATAAGCTGAATGAACAAGGTGAAGTGGTCAGGAATAAATCAAGACTAGTATGTAAAGGGTACTCACAGATGGAATGTATTGATTTTGAAGAAACCTTTGCCCCTATTGCTAGAATTGAAGTTGTAGGATTATTTCTTGCTTATGTTGTTTTCAAGAACTACAAAGTCTATCAAATGGATGTAAAGTCAGCATTTCTAAATGGTGAGCTAGAAGAAGAAGTATATGTTGAGAAACTGGATGGATTTGAACTGACTGATAAAGAAGATATGGTTTGTTGATTGAAGAAAGCATTGTATGGACTCAAACAAGCCCCTAGAGCCTGGTATGCTAGATTGGATAATTACTTGTTGAAGCTTGGATTCAATAAAGGTATTACTGACAGTAATCTGTATTTCAAGATGGATCAGGAGAAAAAGTTGATTATTGAAGTCTTTGTTAATGACATCATTTTTTAGGGTGTTGATGACTTATGTATGAATTTTTCTGATGAAATTAAAAGTGAGTTTGAGATTTCAATTATTGGAGAGCTGAAATTAGTTTTGGGATTGCAAATTACTCAATTAGATAATGGAATATTTATATCTCAGTCTAAATATGCAAGAGAGTTACTGAAAAATTTTGGCATGGAAGACTCAAAGCCAGTTGGTACACCCATGGTAACCGGATGCAAGTTAACACAGAATGATGATTCTCCTAAAGAAAATCAAACAAGATACAGGTCAATGATCGATGGATTAATCTATTTGACTCAGACCAGACTAGACATCATGAATGGTGTATGTCTGGTTGCTAGATATCAAGTTGATCCAAAGGAATCTCATCTGACTGATATGAAGATAATTTTCAAAATACTTGAAAGGGACAGTTGACTTTGGTCTTTGGTATCCTAAAGATGATGATCTTACTTTGAGCACCTTTACTAATGTAGATTGGGCAGGAGATGTGGATGACATAAAAAGTATTAGTGGTGGTGCATTCTTCTTAGGGAAGAATTTGGTGTCTTGGTTAAGTAAAAAGCATAATTCCATTGCCTTATCTACTGCTGAGGCAGAATATATTGTTGCTGCAAACAATTACACTCAAGTAATATGGATGAAGCAAATGCTGAGAGATATCGGAATTGAGTATGATGAGCCTATCGCTATATTTTGCGATAATTCAAGTGCAATAAACATTTCTAAGAATCTGGTGCTACATTCAAAGACAAAGCATATATCTATCAAATATCACTTTTTGAGAGACAAAGTGAGTGATAAAGAAGTTAGACTAGATTATGTGCCTACTAAGGAATAGATTGTAGAGATCTTTACTAAGTCGTTGCCTAAGGATACTTTTGAGTATCTCAAAGGGAATTTAGGGGTGATTTCCCCTCCTAATATGAACTAAGATGCAAGTCTTTGCATCAATTTGTGCATTCATAGTCATATCTTGTTTCGGATTGATGTTGTGATGGTTGCTACTCAAGGGGAGTAGTCAGATGATTCACATATGTGGTTCAAAGCTTGTGTACCTTTTCCATTGATGTCAAAGGGAGGGAAGTGTAATGTGAAAAACCTTGTTAAAACCTTGGAGGAGAAGAGCAGAACAAAAAGGGGAGAAGAGTAATGTAAGGGGGAGAAGAACAATATGAGAAGAAGAGTTAGTTGTGTTGATGGTATTTTTCACATCATGTGTTTCCATCAATGCCAAAGGGGGATATTTTTGGACGTTGTGGTTGTTTTGTTGATATGTGGTGTTCATTGATGTCAATAGTATTAGCATTGATTATTTTGAAGGTTGTATATGTCAAAGATATTGAGAAAATTAAATAAATATGTTGCAGGCTGTATGTGAAGCTATGAAGTGTTGTGAAGCTTAGTATGTGTGTATTCAGAAGTTGTTCTTTAAAGGATTTGTTGCTGAGCCTATCTAGATTATACTCCAGAAGTTTCAGAGGTGCACATCAAGATTTGTGCAAGTTATGAGTTTTTGTGTTCCTGCAGTTATTATGTTACTGTAGCTGATGTTTCTGGAAGAAGAGAATGTAATTCTGGTAATTTGAGTTGTTGTGTATGCTCATACGATTTTCATTGATATTTCTAGATCGTGCTATATCCTTGTTGCACATCCGCGTTGATTGGTGTGATCGTGATCGGATATTTTTTCGTTGTGTGTTCGGGTTTTCATGTTCTTAGCCGACTTGGTGGTTGTAGCATGTTGCAAATCCTCATGGATTAATATTTTAATGTTTGGAATGTTCAAGGAATTTTTTTTAGGTCTTCATTATGTTGTGACCGACTTCGATTGGTGGGCATTGAGATTTGTTCATGAATTGGGCCAATAGTTTGTAATTCATTTATTCTTTTATTTTTGGCCGACAGAGTTGTTAATGTAATTCCATGAAGTAGATATATAAGAGTAATTTTTTCTTCATTTTGAAGTGTGCTCAATGTATGTATGAGAAGTGTGAATGTGAAATGTGCGAATAAAGATCAGATCATTCGATTGCAAAGCAGAGTGTGAAGAAGATTGAGTGAAGTGTGAAGAAGGGTTTATGTGCTTAACCAGAATTGTGATCGGGCTTATGAAGAAGCTAATTTATCAGTTTATATTATTTAGATGGTTTTAATTTGAATGATCTTGTAAGGTAGTGAGCCTTCCCATTTGATTAGTGAGCTCTAGGCAATGTGCCTGAATGCATGTTCATTCCTTATTCATTTTCATTATACTTTTAACAGGGTATAATCTTGCGGATTAACCTCCACCATGGTTTTTCCCCTAATAGGGTTTCCATGTATAAAATCTTGGTGTTCTTGTGTTTCTAATGTGTTGTTGATTCATGCTTTCACTGTTAATTATCATATCTAAGATTAAAGGTTAATAAGGTTGAATAAGTTCTAAATTATGTGACAACTGATTCACCTCCGCCCTCTCAGTTATCTATTATTTTTTTGCCAACAGTTTCCCTTCTCATTGCTACTCACCAAGGGTGTCTCAATATGTTGAGAAGGTACTATAAAAAAAACATTCTCCAATTTTTTTACATTCTCTCATTGCTTAGACACCTTTTTGCAACATAACCAACTTTGAGGCATTTTTGGAAAACTACCAAGGAATCCTCATAAACAATTTGTTGCACCCATTCACCAAGTTTAGATAATAAGGTTATCAAATAAGAGAGCAATGTATCCACCTCAACAATGATACATAACCTGTATAACCTAGCAAACAACAAGCATTTCTTGGATTGGTGATTGCATCCATTGCCAAAAATTGGTTGAAAGAGTTAACAATTCCCATCAAAACCTCCTCCTCCCAATATTCCAACAATCCAAAAATCCTAACCCATACAAGAACCTTGTTGATGCATTCTTTGTTAGGTTCAAATCATTGTAACCATTCTTATGTAATAATTCATACTTGTCAAGAAATCACAATCCATCCAAGAAGGTATGTACACAATCTTTATGGTTTGAGAAAGAGATCAAAAATAAACCTTTCATCATTTCCAAAATCTCCAAATGGCCCCTAAGTTTCCATTTTCATTGAGCCCACTTCCTAAACACATCAATATTTGGCCTAGCTCTAAAATAAAATCAAGAAGAAAATTCTCCAACTTGGAATCTGGCCTATCAACAATAGAATCAAGGATACAAAGTAGAACCATCCACGATTGAATCCAAAGACTAATCAAGAGGAAATAAATCCAAACATTTGATAATATCAACCCAAAATTTCACCAACCATGCACAACCACCAGCCTCTAAATCATTAGTTGACATAAACACCAAGCCAACCACCTCAACCTCCAAGGCCTAAGTAGCATGTATGGTAGAACCCTACATAGAGGCCACCTTAGGGCATGATTTTTATTCATACTCCTAAGCATCATCAAAAGGAGGGGTGTCATCACCACTACTCATAGGAGAGCAAGGGACTTGGGAAGAAAAGGCACCCATAACAACACAAGAGCTAGTCAATCCAACTATTACAAAAAACCACCACCCACAACACCCATGGGCCCTTACATGGGGAGATACCCGAGCACCCAATCACTAACAAAAGGAAACCATGTTTCAACCCCTATTTGAGACTATTTCCAATAAAAAACCCATGGGAGCAAATATTTTTGTCATATACTAGAGAAGCAACTAGTGCAAATCTTCGTAGAAAACCTCAATTCAAAAGTGATATTTCATCTCTAAATTCATTATTCCAATACGTTTGAGGAGGTTATTGAGAAGGGTTTCTCTATTGAGAAAGCTCTCATTGGAAAGGCTTAGTGATGTTTTTTAATATAATAACAATAACCCAAGCACTTCAAAGATAAAAACAAATTATGGTCACAAAATAAGAATGTGACGAATGATGGGGTAGTGTACACAAAATTAATAAACAAGGCTCACCTTTTTGTTAGTATTAAAGGACCTTCCCCATCAAACAGCAATAATCCACCACAAAATCATGAGAAAACAACAAATGTAGTTTAGAACACTACACAACAAGGTCCTCAAAGGGCTAATAATCCACAATGAAATACACACCCTTAGGGGAATCCATTGAATCAGTTTTAAAGAATTTGTTGCAATCCAATGTGATCCAACTCCCTAAAATAAGACACTACGAACCAGGACCTTTCAAATCATCTTGGTTGAATGATAATGACTTTTGTGAGTATCATAATACAAAAGGGCATAAAACCTCTTCATGCTTCAAACTCAAGAATTTTATTCAAGACCTCATAGAGCAAGGAGACAGTGATCGATAATCTGCAAGGATCCTCAAATACTGATCATACCATCTTCAAATATCCCCTACAAAATTATGGACCGAGAAAACCCTCCAATTCAAAGACACCTACTAAGGACCACACCAACTACACTAGTGCTGCCTATGAATACATAGTTAAAATTATGCAACAAACTAATAATAATGTCTCACCTATACCCACTAAGAGCAAGAATCCTGAGTGTTCAGTTACATTTACTGAGTGCAATGTCCCTTTGCATAAGCCTCAACATAATGATGCTCTACATCTTGAAGACTTTGTCCATAAATATAAAATCAAACAAGTTTTGGTAGATGGTGGAACAGAACTTAATATTTGCAATCTAACTCTAGTTATGCAACTAGGATATTTTGATGATGTTGTTGATAACCATACAAATATCCATATCAAATCATATGATGAAGTTGAACATGAATCTAGAGGCTCTATCACACTACCCATCCAAGTTGGACTTGTTACCCTTGAGACTATTTACCAAATCTTAGACCTTGATACTACCTATAATATCCTCATGGGATACCCATGGATCCATGTCATGCAAGTTGCTCCATCCACATTCCATCAATGCATAAAGTTCCCTTACAATGGAACTAAATTGATTGTACATGTTGATCCAAATCTATTTCAATATTGCAAGAAATTAGAAAGCAATCATGGACTTTCACAATATTGTCTTACCAACAATGCATCATTTCCTTCATTTTTATACGTTGATCCGTCATTACTATCCACATCATGCACTCCCTCGAAGATCAAGGTTAAGGTCAAAGACCTCGGCATTGGATAATATGAGATATTATTTTCCTATGGAGCTCACACCACTATCCAATTCATTCCAACCATTTGATGTCCATGATAATACCATATTCGATCATATGATAATCTACTCTTTGATCATGATCCTATCAGAGATATCTAATATCACCACCTTTCATTCCAAGATTATCTCCCTTCCATTCCATCTCACAAGCTACCATCATTCCATCTTGAGCATCCTAGGTTAGGGTATGCTTCTCCAAATGTTGCTTCTACTACACTTTCTTTCCAACCCGTTAAGGATGTGTGTACTTCCTTTGGCATTATTAGTGTTGAAAAGGATTGTCACAAAGAATACGTTGAAGACATTTTTGATCCATTACATGAATCATACATCTTTCTCATTTCATCCATTCCATCCATTTCACCCATTCCATAAAACTCATCTCCTTCCATCCATCACCTAGACCTGGTTCAACAAGTATCTTTCCAAAAGAATAAGGCTATAAATCAAAATTCAAGAAGAAAAAATACTTTATCAAAAGGAGATCAAAAATCAAATGAAAAAAAGAAATATAAAGAAAATTCCTTTAGTCCAAATAAAAATCGAAAGCTATCAAATAAGTCAAAAATAAAATCCAAAAGAAAAAGAAAGCAAAAATATGCTCTTACATCCAAAATAACTAGGGGCATCTATTAAAGTAAATTATCAAGAAATGAGCTTGTTGATCCTAAGTTTTCATCCTCGTCCTCTTTTCAATACCCATATACTTCACCTAATCCACCCATATTCATACACACCATATCATTCCATCCCACTTGGTGATGTCACTCGACATACCTTTGATGATGACCCCTAAACGTGCTCCAATCCATCGATTGTCTAATATCCTTTACGAGTGATGCATGATAGCCCCTATAGTGCACACTTTAGGGATCATACTTTAGCTCCTCTCACCTGCACCATATCACATTCTCCATGTTCCTCCCATACCCTCCATACCCATTCATCCATCATTAGTATCCATATCCTGAAGAGGTCCACCATGATCACAAGTATCATCACGTTCCCAAAAAGCCAAAAATATCATCACCTTGATGAAAACTTGGCAAACAGGCATCTTATGTGACATCAAAAATATCAAATATCAAAAAAATAGAAAAAGAAAACAGTAAAGAGAAATAATTCATCCAATAGTGAAAACCACTTTGGTGGTGCTCTGGATAAGTACCATGGTGAAAACCTAGAAAACATGCACCATGTGTAGTAGGTCATTTCTCTACCATCTATCATCACTCTATCTATTTTTTTATTCCATCCACAATAAACCGAGCATAAACTCCATCATAATAAAATTTGTCACACCTCTAATGGCTTGAGAATGGTTGATATTTTATGTCACCCACTTTTTGTATCCATTTCTTTTGTAATAACTTGTCCTATACCTGACTGGGGGCAATCCTTGATCTAGATTTTCAGATGGTATATTTTACATTACATCAGAGGATATAATCACAATCACTTACCACAATTCTCCTTCATAATAAATGATCCACAATCCATAATAAATTTTACACCCATCACAATCCACCTTCCTGAATAAATTGTCCCTTGCTAAGGTTGGCACTTGGATCAAACACAAACAGAACATCCCACAGAAAATTGAGTTCAAAAAATCATGAAACAAGATACAAACTATCAATCTAACCTTCAACCTGGCCAATTTGTTGCCTACTTATATATCAACAAAATCTTTCTTTATCAACTATCATTTTTCTTATACAGGTTGTTGCATCATTGAAACCAAACTAGGCATCTTACACGAGATGTTTCATCCCTAAAATTAGACATAATCATTTGAATCCTATCAAGAAATCACTCATTGTTGGCAAGAACATCTAAATTCCTATTGACTCATTTGGTCTAAGTTAGTCTTATCTTTTTTATTTGATTTATCTTATGTCATGATCCTATGATACTCAAGGATATCCACAAGTGATTAGAGAAACAATTATGGATCATGAATTTTTTTGTTGATTTATGTTTGTGGTTTGTCTTAACAATATGACTGGGGAAACTAAGTTCCTTGTGTGTGATTGGGTTTCCATTTGGCATAATCAAAACATCCTATGCAAGTTAAAGGTCAACTAACGCTTTCTTGCATCAGGATCACCATGCTTTCTGGTTACTTCCTCACATATTTTGACAAGGTTCTATTGTCAATAGTATGAGTCATGGCACTCCTTGTCTACAATGTGTCTATCTATGCAAAGGGATAGCATTTCACACCTTGGTCTTTTCATACCTTGGTGTACATTATCCATTTGCAAAATAAAAAATGCTCTATGATGATATGTGTGCACTAATGAAAGCTCAAAGTCTATCCTATCAATCCATTTCCAATATTCGTCCATTTCATTCAATCTCATGTTATCTATTCTATCTGATCAATCAAGCTTATTCACACCTAATATCAACCAAGCTAATCATTCTTCACTTTTTACTAACCTTTTCTTCTAGTTAATATTTCTTATGTTAGTCCTCACATCTAAACACATTAAATCAGCTTATCCATAAATTTGGTTAATTTTTTGAATTTTTTTCTAAATTTCCCAAGGGGGAACCACACTATCCTACTATCATCGGGGCATGTTGGGAAGGTCTTGAGCAGAATTATCTTGAATTTTCTTTCAAACAACGCTCAAAACTGTATTATCTCAAAGAAAGGCAAAATATAGACACTAAAAATTGGCCTAGCCTGCAAGCAATGTTTTTACATTAATTCTCCTAATGGTTAAATAATTATTAATTATTCAATTATTGCCAATTTCATATTCCACAATTAATTAAATAATACCATATTATTTAATTAATTCACCTTAAAATTATTCTTCCTTGATTAATTAAATAAATTTAATTTATTTAATTATGTCACTAATTATCCTTATTCTTCTAAATTGATTAAATAAATTACCATTTTTTAGTTAATTACCCATTATCCTTATTTCTCTAAACTAATTAAATAAATTATTATTATTTATTTAATTATCCATTATCCCTTCCTAAATTAAATAATTACTTTAGTTATTTAATTATCCTTTAATTGCTCGACATGATCCATTTTCCATAAATAAATAAAGTTATTTATTTATTTGCCTAATCCATTTACACGTTCATTTAATGATTAATTAATTTAATTAATTATTAAATCTCATGCATTTCCAACTCATCTTCTTTCTAAGACTTACTCTCAGTCCACTAATTAATCAATCCACTTCACTCCCACTCACTTTGAGTTCTCTAATCAATTAATTCAGTCTACTACCACTCAGTTTGAGTTAACTCCTTAATCAATTCTCTTAACAAAATCATGCAATTAGTTAATTGAATTATACAAACAATTAACTAATCTATCAATTCTTCGCATCAATTCTCCACCATTGATCTCTTCAATTCTTCCTTGAATCTAGACCATCCATGAAACTTGGAATTTTCTATAAAATCAACCTTCATTCTCATTTGAAGGCTAACCACAAATCTTTGATATTTTACTATCATATCAATTTGAGCTTATTGTAATTTTGTACACATAATTTTTGAGAGCAACAAAGGCTCACAAATCAAAATGGAGGACAACTGAGGTGGTTCGATGTTGACGTGAGAAGGTATTGCTTTGATTTGTTTCAATTTCTTGATTATCTTATGTCACTTTTTTCTTCATTGCTAGATTAGAATTGGATTGCTTGAATCTTATAGTTTTGTGTGGTTGTTTTTAATGATTCTTGCATATTTTCTTGATTTTTCACTGTACAAATGGTGAAGCTGACGTAAACTAACAAATTTTATGAGAAAATAGAAATTTTTATAGTTACAGGTTTTGTAATGAATTTGTGTGTGCAGTGTGACACATATGTGAAGTTTTCTAAGGCATCTATTTCTTGACACATCTGTGAAGTTTTGTAAGGCATCTGTTTTTGGACACATCTATGGCATTTTCATGATGCATCTATATTTTTGCAACGCATGCATAGATTTTTGTGATGCATTTGTTGGAATTAACAACGCAATTGACTGACATTATAATTTCTTTATTTTTTTGTTAGCAATTGTTGTTTCTAGTTATTACAAAAGAGTGACAACTAATTTTATGAAACGCTATCTTTGCATTTATCATTTATGGGTTGTCTATTTTGCTCATTTTTGGCAATTTTGGTGTTTGTAGGTTTTTTAATGCAAATTTGTCAGGTTTCTTCACCACAGTTGTTCCTATAATGCATCTATCGAGTTTTTGCACCGCATAGATTTCTATGATGCATCTGTCAGAAACAGTGATACATTCATCTGTTGAATCAAAAGGCATAAAAATTTCAAATTCTATTTTGGAGGCAATTTTGATTCTAATAGATTAGTTGTTTTTTTGTTACAATATTTGTTGGTAGATTTGTGGTGACCATTTGGAAAAGACATTATCTTGAAACTACTAATCTTATTTTTTGTAGCACGCTGACAAAGACATCATTGAAATTACTAACTAGTTTGATGCAGGTTCACTTGCCAAAGAACTAAAACTAAAACTTATGTGTCTTCGATTTCTAGCTTAGATAACTTTCATTTGGGCTTAAAAAGAATATCTATCTTTCATGTATGGTAGGTTAATAGTGTGTATGCTCTTTCCTCACACCTTGTGCGACCTTGGAAATCAAAAGCCCTATTGACTTGCAATTTGTTTGTACACCTGAGGTGTGGTTGTTTTGTGTATGCTCTTGCCTCACGACATCTAAGAATGATCTTGGGGATCAGAAACAACACCATAACCATTTATTTCAAGTAGAGAGACTTTCTTGGGGGCCTCATCACCCCAAGTTCTGATTTCAAGAACATTTCTCGAAAGGCTATATAAAGGGGGGAGAGTGACAGATGTACCTCAAGTAAAGTTGTGTTGTTCGAGCCAAGACTTGTGACCCTCGGTCCTTCGAGACACGTATAGGTGAAGAGGAGATGGGAGACCCCCCTTGACTCAAGAACTATCAAACGAGCTTTATGTTCATGGTAAACCCCCACTAAACACCTTTGTTAATTAGAAGCCTAGGATTCATTCAGTTGTGACTTGATGTTGTGCAACGTACTGTTGGCAGTGGTTGTCATTGATGTCAAAACTTAGTGAGATTTTTAAATATGTTTATGAGATTGTTGGCAGTGGTTTTCATTGAAGTCAACACTAATTTTTGGTTGTAATTGATGTTAGCACTTGAGAAGTAGGGGAGATTGTTGGTATTTGATGTCTCTGATATCAATACTTGGTGAGATTGTGGCATGTTTGTTGCTTGGAAGTGGTTTTCATTGTCAACAACATTCAATTTTCAAACCAACATTGTTGCATGATGGTCTAGTTGAAGTTCATGATTGGATTTCATGTCTTATCGATGATAATGAAAGAAGTATTGAGTATAGTTGATGTCAACGGAGTTGATGTTATAATGATATATTAAGATGAGGATTAGAAGTATTAAGATGAGGATTAAAAGTGATGTTGATGTTGGACAGATGTTGATGGTGGAGAGATGTTGATGATCTACAGTATTTTGTATGCTCTATCTTGTTGTTCCTAATGAAGCATATGTTTCTAAAAGAAAGTTTTAGCCTCCACAAGTTGTTGAAAGGTTTTGTTCTTGAAAGTTATTGTGAAGACTATTTGGGAGAATGCTCTGCATTCCTTTGCTGTTGGAGATATGGTCTTGTAATTTGCGACTTAAGGTTTTTGTTCCGTGGATGTTGCACTCCTATCTTTTTAGGTCACCGGTGTTGCCTAGGAGGTTTCTATGAATTGTAGAAGGTTGGTAGTTTTGTTGGTTGTCTGGACTGGTCCAAAAAATGCTTTGCATTTCCTTGCATTGATGTCTCTACTCATGCGGCTTGGTGAATATTCTCTCAGCATCTATGCAATGTCTCAATTCCAATTTCATTGTTGAAGTGGTCCACGAGTTGATCTGTTAATGTTATATCCCATGATTGTGCATTTTGTGTTTCTAGGAAGAAGTATTTTGTTCTTGTTTGGGTTGTGGTAGTTTTTGGTGGCATGACAACATAAAATAAGTATCTAGAGATTTTTTGGATGTTTAAGGAACATCCCTTTATGATTAGCACGTCGGTGGTTGATATATTTTGGTGTTGCATTATGTTTGATTTGGTCTTCTAGGTAATTTGTGAATATCTGCTCGACAGGGCTTGTCATCTTGCTTGTGTTATGTGCTTGAGGTTTTGCACTAGCATATGAAGGTGTGTTAAGATGTATTTGGGTCTTGAACTATCTTGGTTAGAACCAAATTGTGTTAATCCAATTGGAAGTATGTTTTTGGGCTGACAAGTTATGTGCTTCACATTTCATCTGCGTGTTTCCTTGTCAACTTGAGTTGATGTGCATCAGCGTGTGAATTGTTTTGGATCACATTGTAAGATTTTTTTTTGTCCTCTCTATCCTCAAGATAGGACTGCAATAGGTTGTTGTGGCTGACTTGGTGAAATCATTATTTGTATTCTTTTCTACCTGACCTAATTGATGTTTTGAGATCTTACGGTGGATATAAATGCAGATAACATTTTAGATGCAAGATGTGTGTACAAGAGTGAAAGTGTGTGTATGTGGAATGTAATTGAATATATCACAGAATAAGTGTGAAAGAGTGTGGAAGATATATTTGAAGTGCTTTAATCCCTTAGTCAGCAGAGTGTATTGTTGACATATCTTCTAAATTCTAAACTTTCATGTATCCTGCTCTAAGGTAGTGAATCTCATCAAGTCCTTATATCTTTCCCTAAATTTGTTCACTTTAGTTTGCAAGTCATTTGTATCTTTCCCTAAGGTTGTGCGCCTTGGAATGTAATTCTTTTGGTAATGAGGCTTATTTTGTAAGTAGTAAGCTTCATTTATTGTGAGTTTGTTGAGAAAATATGTCTCAACTTCTAGTTTGAAGCCCCAACTTTCATGACAGTGAAAAATGTTTATTCCTGGCTTTACCGCCATGCCGCAAGTGGTGGGTCAACTCACCGCAGTAGCACGGTGAGACCGCCCGCAGTGGCCATGGTAAGACCGCCAACGGCCTGGCTGGCGGTTACCGCCGCACCACGGACAGTCAAGTGACTAACCGCGGTGGTCACGGTAAGACCGGCAGCAGCCTGGATGGCAATTACCACCGCACCACGGACAGTCAAGTGACTGACCGCGATGGCCGCGGTAAGACCGCCAGTGGCCTGGCTAGCGGTTACTGCCACACCGCGAACAGTAAAGTGACTGACCGCGGTGGCTACGGTAAGACCGCTAGTGGTCAGCCAAGACAGCTACCGCCATACCGCAATGAGTCTTGAAGCCAGTTATGGTAGCGCGGTAGGAAGGATTGTCTAGGCTCGGTGAAGTCGGGATGAGCTCGATCAAGCTCACTGCCATACCGCAGACAGGTCGACCAAGCTCGACGGTGGAGCAGTAAGAACGTATTGAGCTCGGATGAGCTCTGGGCTGTGATTGATCGCGTTGGACTTGGTGGCAGGAGCGATAGGCGAATGTAAATTGGACACGTGGTGGGTTGATTTTTTTTGGTTGGCCAATGCCATTTGTAGCAACAGCAGTTATTGCAGGTCGGTTTTGGTTGGCAAGCAGGACCCGATTTGGGTGATGGCATTAATGCCTAGGTGGCTTGATGTAGGAAGATCAACATGGGTAGATCATTGGTGTGATTGGATCATAGATTGATGTACCTTTTGATCAGAGGTTGATTGAGTAGAATTAAATGCATCGTATGACTGATGTGTGGTGAGTACGTAATTGTAAGTGAGAAGTTTTTCGAACTGTATGTTAGAGATAACATTGTAACAATGAGATAGTTCTGGAAGTACTGTTGTGAGCTGATCAAAGAAGACTGTATATTGTATTTAACCATTTTTGTTACTGTAATACAATTGTCTTGACTTTGTGTGGTGGGTTTTTATCTGTAAAGGTTTTCCCACGTATATCTTGTGTCAACTGTGAATGCTTATTTTTGTGTAATCTCTATTCTACATGTTGTATTCATCTCAAGTAGTTTTTCATGCTATTGAAACTTGTTTTAAGCTCTCCTCCTCTGTTGCATTAGTGTTAAGGGAATGTATTCTGCACTTTTGGGTCACTAGTTGATCCTCCTTTTTTCCCTTTAGAGTTAACTCTCATTGTGGTTTTCCCCTCATTGGGTTTTCCACGTAAATATGGTGTCTCTTGTGCATGTGTGTTACTTTTTTTATCTTTCATTGTTTTATATTTGTTTAAGGCTTAAATTGTTATATCTTTCATTGTTTTTGATCTTCTTAAGTGTTTATAGTTTGGTTAAAAAGATTGAATTGTGTTGAAGGTCTTAATTTCCAAAGGGGTTTAAGTTTTTGAAGATACTGACTCACCCCACTCTTAGTATCCAATGTGTTCAACATGTACAAGTCTCAATGTGTGAAGCTACTCACCACGTACTCCCTTAAGTAGAGATAGAAATCTTTGGGTTGGTTATTTATAGTGTCCAAAAGAAAGAAAGAAGGTGAGTCAATTATCGTATTGGGACTATGGCACTAGATGTCTAGCTATCCACTTTTGCAAGAAAGGTGTTTCTATCCAATATTACAGAGTATTAACACTTTGGTGTGGTGAGCCTACATCAAGTTTACAAACCTATTCTGATTAATTAAGTTGTGCTTTTCTTCAAACTGTCTTCAATTTGTACTCTACCAATGATGATATTGGCCTTTAGGCCTTAAGCCTTGTTTACCAAGAGTCAAGAGTCAAACAACTATTTTTGTATTTTGCATGTTTTATGAGTGTATTTTGTCCAAGACTGAACAAATCCAACACAAAAAAATTACCTAGAACACCTAATTTTAGAAAAATGCCAGCGTTATGCATCTGTAAATTTTTGTAACGCAATCATTTAGAACAAAAAACTAGTGTCATGTATCTGCTAACTCTTGCACCACATCTATGTTCTATGACACAATTACAAAACTAGAGTGATGCATTTGTTAACTCCAGTGTCACATATGTTTTATGTATTGCATCTGTAACTTTTTGCAATGCAACTATTCACAAAAAATATAGCACTGCAACTATCTAGATCTGTATTGCATTTGTTTTTGTTACACAATTGTCCAGTTCATTCAAGCATCGGTTACTATTTTTTGACCCAACTTCTACTTTCAGTACCGCATCTAAAACTCTATGTACTACATCTATAGATTTCCCTAACGTGTTTTTCTGCACAAAGAAATTAGAGTTTATTCTTGAGGATCTAGATTATAGACCTGATTTACACAGAGGCCAGAGATTTGTCCAATTAGTATTGAACATTCAACATTTTCCATCTTTTCCTAGCTTAAATAGCATCCTTAGACTAAAATCTCATCATCCAACATCATAGACATTCACCTTTAGATTTTGAAACCAGGAAACAAATCAAATTTTGATCAAACCAAAGTTATCTTTTGAACATCTTGACCTCATATTTTCTCATTATACCATCAACAATAGGACTTATAACTCATAAGTCTAGTTAAGGTTTGACTTTTATCAAACATCATCCCAATATTTGTCCTTTTTGAGGTTTAGATATTTCCTTCAATCACCTTGGTCTATCACAAATTTGTCAAGTATCCTTTTCAAAATCAAAAATCCAAAAACATAGTGTAGTTTCATATTCATCTTGCATCCTTTAAAATCAATAATCCCAAAAACATAGCTTAGTTTCATACTCATTTTGCATCCTTTAAAACCAAAAAAAATCTAAAAACATATAAAATCCACAAAAATCCCAAAAGGTCTTTTATGGTCTAGACAAGGTCACAAAGAAAAAGAAAACAAATGAATCATCACATCAATGAACCTACTTTCAATCCCACTAACGTGATGCACTTTGGATCCACCTCAAATGAACAACCAACACAACAACCTAAAACCACACCATCTTTTGATGATGAGTTTTCCTTGAATAATGTTGAACAGAACCTAACCCAAGAGGAACTTGATGACACTTCGTAAGATCCATGAATATTGTGAATAATTAACTATATGTGTTGATCCCAACAAATACATTTTATCACTTGCACAAAATGGTGCTAGACTTCCTTCAAATTTTGAAATTTCCATCATAATTGAACAAACATCAAATGTGGTATCTCAAGAACAAGGTACCATTAATGCGACACCTCCATAACACAACCCCCCCTCACAAAAATTGAATAGAATCATGTCACTTGGAAGGACTTCCTATAATGCAACAACTGTAAACATAGGTCTTCCACCCTGACATTTGGCACATAATTCACAAGCTCACTCAACCACACATCACAAAACTCTCAAGCGACAACACAAACAATCAATATAAGACATGTGACTCATAACATCATAAATCAAAATCCACCCAACTAAACTCAAAGAACGAACCCTTCGTTTCCAATGTCATAGATAAACATGACCCAAACTTCACAAAACACAAACATACCTCTAACCCAAACTCAGACATTTTTCAGATTAAATCAAAATTTGAACCAACATCCACCACAACAACAACCCAATCTGAATCCATCGTCCACTCTTATTTTCAACAAACAACCCAACCAATGCCACAACAAAATTGGAACACACTCAATCGAAACATTCACTCTTCTACTTCAACTACAAACCATCAAAACACAAACCCATTCATAAAATCTCTATAGATTCAAATGCAGTACACCCAAAAATATACATTTCTTACATCGCCATCACCAACAAAGATATTAGCTCAACAACTACAATGTTTGCAACAACAAATTATAAATATGTAGGTTACAGGAACAAAAAATACTTATTCAATCAAGGACTTATGTCCTTATCCTTTTGATCAAAGTATATACATGCCACCTTTCCCTACAAAATTTAATGTACCAAAATTTGATAAGTACAAAGAGAAAGGATATCTCATAGAGCATGTGAGGGAGTTTCAAACAGCTTGCTTAGATGTGGAATACGATCACACATACCTAATGTGTATGTTCTCGCAAAGTCTTGGGGGACAAGCACTAGAATGGTTTGCTCATTTGCCTCCTCACATCAGGACTTGGAGTGAATTGGATGATAAGTTTGTTGCACACTTCTCATACAACATTGAGAATGAAATAAACATCATAAAATTATGCAAAGCTTATTAAAATGAGGGAGAAAATTTTGCTTCATTCTTGCAGAGATGGAGAAGCCTTGTGAGAAAATATCCTTGTCATATACCAGAGAAGCAACTGGTGCAAATCTTCGTAGAAACCCTCAATTCAGAAGTGATGTTTCACCTCCAAATTCATTGTTCCAATACATTTGAGCAGGTTATTGAGAAGGGTCTCTCCATTGAGAAAGCCCTCATCTGAAAAGGGTTAGTGAAATTTTTTAAAGAAAATAACAATAACCTGAGAACTTCAAATGATAAAAACAAATTATGGTCACAAAACAAGAATGTGACAAATGATAGGGTAGTGGACGTAAAAGTAATAAACAAAGGCTTGCCTTGTCGTTCGTCTTAAAGGACCTTCCCCGTCAAATAGCAACAATCCACCACAAAATCATGAGAAAACAACAAATGCAATTCAGAACATTGCACAACGAGGTCCTCAAAGGGATAATAATCCACAATGAAAATACACACCCTTAGGGGAATCCATTGAATCAATTTTAAAGTTGTTGCAATCCAACATGATCCAACTCCCTGAAATAAGACAGTATGAGCCAGGACCTTTCAAACTGTCTTGGTGGACAAAAGGGCATAAAACCTCTTCATGCTTCAAACTCAAGAATGTTATTCAAGAACTCATAAAGTAGGGATACATAGTGATTGATAATCTACAGGGATCCTCAAATACTGACCATACCATCTTCAAAGATCCCCTACAAAATCATGGACTGGGCAAAGCCTCCAGTTCAGGGACATCTACTAAGGACCACGCCAACTACACTAGTGTTTTCAATGAATACATGATTAACAATATCCAACAAACCAATAATAATGTCTCACCTATACCCATTAAGAGCAAGATTCTCAAGTTTGCAGTTACATTTATTGAGCATGATGTCCCTTTACATAAACCTCACCATAATGATGCTCTACATCTTGAAGTCTTTGTTCATAAATATAAAATCCGATGAGTTTTGGAAGATGGTGGAGCAACACTTAATATTTGCAGTCTAAGTCTAGATAAGCAACTGGGATATTCTAATGATGTTGTTGATCCCCATACAAAGATCCATATCAAAGCATATGGTGAAGTTGAACGTGAATCTAGAGGCTCTATCACACTACCCATCCAAGTCGAACCCATTACCCTTGAGACTAGACTTGCCAAATCTTAGATCTTGATACTCCTTATAATATCCTCTTGGGACGCCCATTGATCCATGCCATGCAAGTTGTTCCATCCACATTCCATCAATGCATAAAGTTCTCTTACAATGAAACTAAAGTGACTGTACAACACATGTTGATCCAAATCCATTTCAATATTGCAAGAACTCACAAAGAAGTCGTGGCCTTTCGCAACATTGTCTTACCAACACCGCATCCTTGCCATCATTTTCATACACTGAGCCTCCATTACTATCCACATCATACACTCCCTCAGAGATAAAGGTTAAGGTTAAAGACCTCAATGTTGGAGAATATGAGTTACAGGTTTTTCTTATGGAGCTCGCACCGCTAGCTAATTCATCCCAATCATTTGATGTCCATGATAATCCCATGTTTGATCATGATATCTATGATAATATACTCTTTCATCATGATCCTATAGAAGATATCCAAGATCATCACCTTTCATTTCAAGATTATCTCCCTTCCACTCCATCTCATGAGCTACAATCATTCCATCTTGAGCATCCTAGGTTAGGGCATGCTTCTACTACACTTTCTTGCCAACCTGTTAAGGATGTGTGTACTTCCTTTGACATTACTAGTGTTGAAAAGGATTGTTACAAAGAATACGTTGAAGACATTGTTGATCCATTACGTGAATCATACATCAAATGAGAAAAAGAAAGATAAAGAAAAGTCCTTTTGTCCAAATCAAAATCAAAATCTATCAGATAAGTCAAAAATAAAATCCAAAAGAAAAAGAAAGCAAAAATTGATCTCCAATTATGCTCTTTCATCCAAAATAACTAGGGGCATCTATTAAAGTAAATTATCAAGAAATGAGCTTGTTGATCCTAATTTTTCATCCTCGTCCTCTTTTCAATACCCATATACTTCACCTAATCCACCCATATTCATACACGCACCATATCATTCCATCCCCCTTGGTGATGTCACTCGGCATACCTTTGATGACGACCCCTAGATATGATCTAATCCACTGGTTGTCCAAACTCCTTTACAAGTGATGCATGATAGCCCCTGTAGTGCACACTTTAGGGATCATACTTTAGCTCCTCTCACTTGCACCATATCACATTCTCCATGTTCCCTCTCATACCATCTATACCCATTAATCCATCATCAGTATCCATATCCTGAAGAGCGTCCACCATGATCACAGTATCATCATGTTCCAGAAAAAGGCAAAAATATCATCACCTTGATCAAAACTTGGCAAACGGGCATCTCGTGTGACATCAAAAATATCAAATATCAAAAAAAATAGAAAATAGAAAAAGAAAGCAGTAAAGAGAAATAATTCATCCAATAGTGAAAATCACTTTGGTGGCGCTCTGGATAAGTACCATGATGAAAACTTAGCAAATAGGCACCATGTGTAGCAGGTCATTGCTCTACCATCTATCATCATTATATCTAATTTTTCATTCCATCCGCAATAAACCGAGCGTAGGCTCCATCATAATAAACTTTGTCACACCTCTCATGACTTGAGAATGGTTGATATTTTGCATCACCATTTTCCGTATCTATTCCTTCCGTAATAACTAGTCTTATACCTTACTAGGGGCAATCTTTGACCTAGATTTTCAGATGGGGTCTTTGATATTACATCGAAGGATATAATCACAATCACTTACCACAATTTGTTTTCATAATAAACTATCCACAATCCATAATAAATTTTACACCCATCACAATCCACCTTCCATAATAAATTGTCCCTTGCTAAAGTTGACACTTGTATCAGACACAAACAGAACATCCCATAGAAAATTGAGCTCAACAAATCATAAAACAACAGACAAACTATCAAACTAGCCTTCAATCTAGCTAATCAATTGCCTACTTATTTATGAACAAAATCTATCTTTACCAGCTATCATTTATCTTATACAGGTTATTGCATCATTGAAACTAGACTAGGCGTCTTACACGAGATGTTTCAACCTTGCAATCATAAATAATTCTTTGAATCCTATCAGGAATCACTCATTGTTGGCAAAAAGATCTAAATGGTTGTTGACTTGTTTGGTCTAAGTTAGTCTTATCTTTCTTTATCTAATTTATTTTTTGTCATGTTCCTATGCTACTTGAGGATATCCACAAGTAATTAGAGAAGCAATTATGGATCATTATTTTTTCTATTGATTTATGTTTGTGGTTGGTCTTGACAATATGACTAGAGCAACTAAGTTCCTTGTGTGTGATTGGGGTTCCATTTGGCATAATCAAAACATCCTATGCAAGTTAAAGGTCAACTAACGTTTTCTTGCATCAGGATCACCATGCTTTGTGGTTACTTCCTCACATATTCTGACAAGGTTCAATTGTCACTAGTATGAGTCATGGCACTTCTTGTCTGCAATGTGTCTGTCTACGCAAAGGGACAACATTTTGCACCTTAGTCTTTTCATACCTTGGTGTACGTTATCCATTTGCAAAATAAGAACTCTATGATGATATTTGTGCACTAATGAAAGCTCAAAGTCTATCATATCAATCCATTTCCAATCTTCATCCATTTCATTCAATCTCATGCTATTTATTCTATCCGATCAATCAAGCTTATTCACATCTAATATCAACCAAGCTAACCATTATTCACTTTTTACTAACCTTTTCTTCTAGTTAACATTTCTTCTACTAGTCCTCACATCTAAACACATTAAATTAGCTTATCGATAAATTTGGTTAATTTTTAAAAAAAAAAATCCAAATTTCTCTAGGAGGCACCATACTATCCCACTATCACTAGGGCATTCTGAGGCAAGTCTTGAGTAGAATTTTCTTGAATTTTCTTTGGAACAGAGTTTAAAATTGCACTGTCTCAAAAAGGGGCAAAATGTACACTCAAAATTGTCATAGCCTGCAAGCAATGTTTTTACAATAATTCTCATCTTATACTAATGATTAAATAATTATCAACTATTTAATTATTGTCAATTTCATATTCCACTAATAATTAAATAATATCATATTATTTTATTAATTCACCTGAAAATTATTCCTCCTTGATTAATTAAATAAATAAATATTCTTCTAATTTAATTTAAAAAATTATCATTGTTTATTTAATTACCCATTATCCCTATTCCTCTAAATTAATTAAATAAATTAGCATCCCTTCTTAAATAAAATAATTATTTTAATTATATAATCATCTTTTAATTCCTCATCCATTTTCCATAAATAAATAAGTTGTTTATTTATTTGTCTAATCCATTTACATGTCCCTTTAATGATTAATTAATTTAATTAATTATTAAATCTCATGCATTTTGAACTCATCTTCTAATTAAGACTTACTAGTCCACTAACTAATCAATCCACTTCACTCCCACTCTCTTCGAGTTCTCTAATCAATTAATTCAATCTATAATTAATTATTAAATCTCATGCATTCCCAACTCATCTTCTAACTCACACTTACTCTCAGTCCACTAACTAATCAATCCACTTCACTCCCACTCACTTTGAGTTCTCTAATCAATTAATTCAGTCTACTACCACTTTTATAATTCTACACACATAATTTATAAGAGCAACAAAAGCTTACAAAACAAAATAGAGGAGGACAATGAAGGTGATTCAATGTTGACGTGAAAAGGTATTGCTTTGATTTGTTTCAATTTCTTGATTATCTTATGTCACTTTGTTTTTCATTATCAGATTAGAATTGGATTGCTTGAATCTTATAGTTTTGTGTGGTTGTTGTTAACAATTTGAATCTTATAGTTTTGTGTGGTTGTTGTTAACGATTCTCTGCTTGTTTTCCTGATTTCTAATCATACAGTTAGAATAAGGGAGTTGACCTAAATCAACAAGTTACTCTAAACTTGAACCACTCAAACCTTCCCGTTGTCACAGTCCTACAAATGCAGCCCTTCTGTGAAGCAAAGTAACCAAACAACAGAAGATCAACCTTGTTTTAAGGACGTACGCAAGTTTTATAGGAAATTTCATAAATATGAGGTTAAGCCTATAAATTGGAACCTCACAAAGAAGATTAGCACATTCCTTAGCAAGGATGAGATGCAAAAATGGAGAAATGTTGAGCGTGGACAGAAATGAACTCAGTTTATATCCAGTAGACATCCCAATCAAACGCATCCGATCTTTTCACAGATTATGTCTAAACTTAAAATATTGTAAAGCATTGGCATTCCAAAAAAAGCAAAGCATTAACATCTAAGCTACAGCAAAGTTATTGAAAGAAAAAACACAAATATACACAGCGGTTTGTGAAGATAAAACACAAGTTCTAAGCTAATACACGATTTTGATATTTCCACTAGTTACATTCTGAGTTTTTGGTAGCTACCCAACACTTCTCATTTTCGTGCAATTTCTAATTCCCAACTAATTTTTTTTTGTTGGTGTTTCTTGTCTTATTTTTTTCTGAGTTTCATTTTAAACTTCTAAAAATGGTGAGTCTGCAATACAGAGAAGAAACAAATTCCCTTCCCAAGAGGGACAATAAAGATTTAGTTAAATGCAAGTTGTTTAAGTTAACTGCTACGTCTTAATTCTATGCATGTGGTCGATAGCCGTGAGAGACAAATCAAGGCCAGCTACCATAACATAATGAGTTCTTGGACCTTCAGTCTTCTCATAAGGCTATGACCTAGCTTAATAGTTTTATGTGACAAGTAAATTTAGATTCTCTTTAGAAATATCTATGGAGTTCACCAATGCTCAAATGAAATTCCGGCACAATGAGCTAAACAATGCTTTTACAGAGAACGGCTGTGATCAAGTTAAGCAATGTCTTTATAAAGAAAAGCAGGCGATCAAGCTAAACAATGGTTAGAGAAATCCCAAATGGGCTTGGTTTTTCCATCCAACGGCCAACTCTCCAAATTTGTCGTATAAACAATTAAGAATTGGTCCATAATCGAATATAGCATTCAGAATTGATCCATAAATTATTAGGGCTATGCTACAATGTAGTGAAAATGTTTTGATTGAATATATGACACGAGCAGAGTAAATAAAAGGGTGTGCTACTTTGTTGGTAGAAAAGCTTACGATTTTATTGTATCGATGCTTGAGAGTGCATAAGCACAAATTATAATTTGAAAGGGAGTGGACCAGATTCATTTTTATGGAGCATTGAACCAAACTTTAACAGGGCATTACGGCCATACGGTTCGAACCCATACTGTATAGAAAGACTGAATGAATATTCAGGGGTATAAACCATGTTTGTACCAGCCAAACTACTGCCCAGGATATCCAGTGATGTGCTTTGACTAAAAGTACAAACATATTTATGCGCAAAGGCAAATACTAGCCATCTCTTGTGATATTCACCTCTTTAAGTGTTGTGGGAAATTTGAATTTGGTTACATGTGCAATGAAGATGGCAGAAACTCCTAAGTTAAAACTCGAGTATCTTTATCTGAAGCCAGGGTCCTCATTTCTCGCTTCCATACTATTTCATTCAAACATGTTTCAAGCGCCAGGGTTTCCCCTTCTCAACCGAAACAGAGGATTTGTGAGTCACAGTCCAAGTGAGAGGCCCTTGGCACTGTCTCGCATTTTGCATTAGCTTATAGCGAGCCCTTCAAGTTTTCAACGAATATTGGTTTGGCAAGACTACCTAAAGATCTCTTTGGGATAAAAAGTTAAGATTCTATTGAACGTTAGACTTTTGCTGCACTTATATAGTGCTGGCTTGGTCATAGTAATGTGAGGGAAACAAGACGTGAAACTAAAATCTGTCTGGTGATTCTTTCTGTTGGAGATCATTTCAATTTTGTTGACACCTTTTCTATATCATAACAAACATGGTTTAACACTCGGGATTTTTTCAAAATCTTCTTAGACGGCAGATGGCTCCTGTTATTGTATATCTGCTCATGAGTGCTTTTTATTCTGGCAGAGCCAATCCCAAGCCATCTGATTAGATCTTCCCTGGAATGTAAGCATTTCTCTGGTTTTGACGAATCGGAAGGCATTGTATGTTGAGTAACAGCCTGACTTTGTGAAATGATCTTGCTAATGGCACTGAATGATTTATTTTGCACAAGTTTCTGTAGCTTTAGAATGTTCCAATTTGCCTATACATGTTGGTTACATAGATGGGTAATAACATATCCTCCCCAGTTTTGCTTTCAGGGAAAGATGTTCATATAACAAAAAGAGATAGAGATTAGCATATGGTAGTCGATACATGAATTTGAGTTTTCAGTTTTGACACAATGTTTGACAGTCTCCAAGGTCCAGCAATGCATTGATGCATCTCTGCTATTTGAAAAATCCTCAGTCTTCTAAAGCAGTTAAAATTGCCATGTCCAGAACGACACTCTGTAGCCCCTGCCTGCCTCCTCCCAGCATGTGTCAAAACAAGAGCTTTGGAACATCGAAAAGAGATTCACCAAAATTGTTTGATAGAAGATTTCTGTCAGCTGTTCTAGTCTGGACTGTTCTGATAAGAAGTTATCCAGAGACCATTAAATTGTCTGACGAAATGCCTATTCGAATTGCAGCCTTCTCAGAAATGCTTCAAGAAAATAGTAATACAGAAACAGTATTTGTTGATAGAGCACTGGAGATCTTAAGAAGATATTGTTGACAAGTGTATGGAGACTTTTTTTGACTGGTATATTTGCAAATTGTTTCAACTTGTTTAATGACAAATCAAGATGAACTGTGATGTCATTGAAAGTGAAAAAGGTACACCACATAAAAAATAGGCTAATTAGAAAATCCTTGGATCTTTTCAAGAGAATACAGTTGCCAGTTGGAACGCCAAGATTCTGCAACCTCATGTACTACCAACTGGTGCCAAAACATAATCTCGTGAAAAGGGTATAGAAGTCTCCAGAAAAGAAAATTTGTAAGTGGATTATGTCAAATGTTATAATTGCCCAGGTAAACATGTTAACAAAATGTGGAAAGCATACAGTAGCTATAAGAAGTATCTACAAATATGCTTCAATGAAATGTTGTCCAACGGGATGCGAAGAATTTAGGTTATGCTGAAGGAACTGTTGAAAGAGCCTTTGAGACTTCAAGGCAAATGTGAAAAAATTAAAAACAGACTTTGCAACCATTAACAGCATATACTCTCAACATGTGCCCACATGTTTCAAAACATTAAAATTCTTTATGCAAATGCAGTTGGCAGTTGTAAAGCCATAATCGGCAACCTTCACTTGCATAACCCGAATGGATGTCAAAATGCAGACCTAAAAATAGGGTATGGAAGACTCATAAAAAATACCAATCATAAGTGGATTGTTTCAGATGTTGGTGTAACCCAAGCTAACATTGTTAGCAAAATGTGACATCAGGCATACAAATTATATAGTCTCAGACTCTCAAGGGATGGATGCAAGAAATGTAAGTACCTGTTTTAAGAGCCTTAGTGATCTCATAGCACATGCAAATGGTTAATGTAAAGCTAACGTGGCAACCTTAAATACTGTATTCCCGGTGAGTGTACATACCATAAGAAGCGATGTAAACCAGCATAGACTAGTTGGAGCATGAATTTCAGTTGTCCTCACTTCTGACGAAAAAAAAAATGAATGTAGGCATTATTAGATTTGCACGCTTGGAAGATGCTTTGCAGTCATTTAAAGCTATCAAATTTGGCCCGGTATTTTGTTCTGATTCATAGCCCCTGCATCACACTCAGAGGTTTGAATGAATATCCAACAAAAACTCCGGATGGTAGATTTCTTTCAGATGTTGTAGAACTGTATTTATATCGTAAGTTTGGAAAGCACACATATTGTTTGACAAAATTCCTCAACAAAAATGTTGTCTTTTAGTCTTGAGGTGTTTTTATGATATAAAAATGGACAATTTGGTAGAGCCATAGAGATTTATCGGCAAACATCATACTGCATGCAGTTCGAAGGTCAAACTTAGCTTAATAACAGTGTATGCAGAAATGGGAGTTAATCCATTGAGGTTGGAGTTCGCAAAAAATAATGAGTAATTTTTTATTAGACGCTGCCATTAAGACTGCCTCAATACATATTTGCAGATTGCAGATACATACGGTAAGACTCTCGAATTGTTGAAGAATGATATACCTCACAAATGTAGTCCCAAAGAAAGTGATAAAGACAAACAAAATGGACTTGGTTAGAAAAGCCTTGGAGCTTTTTAAATAAATGAGCTTGGTAGCTGTAGAATGAAACTCGATAACCTTCAGTTGCATATTCCCAATGAATTCCAAAATTCCAGCCTAGGAAAATGGTTTAGGAGTTCACAAAACAGAATCATACGTGGATCTTGTCAACATGTTGCGGCAACTCCCCAGAAAAAACAAGTGAGCAGAATGTGGAGAATAACATAGTAGGCACATGAATTATCTGACAATGGGGGCCCTTTTGAGAGAAACTGGAATTCAAGGCAAATACAAGTGGCAAGCGTAAAGCCAAACTCGATAGACTTTAACGTACCATATCTGGTAGCTTCTTGTGATTCCAGAGTATTTGTGATTGTTGGGGCTGGAAATTTATGGCTTACAACTGTTCGCCATCAGAAGGATCTCCACGTTTTAAGGAAGATAAGGTTTAAATGAAAATTAGCTCATCTTATAGGGGATGTAAATGTTATAGTGACTTATACACTAACAGGCTTGTAGCCAGTAACACAAGATTTTTCATTTTATCTGCATAGTCGTGGGGATACCATTGTGTATGTTTACATTATTAAACTGTAACAATTTATTCTTATTTTATTTTGTTTACAAGGGGCAGGGAACCTGTCAGCAACCCCCATTAACCAATCAATAACCCACACTCTTATAAGATACTGTGCTTTATTCTTAGTTTATTTTGTTTGCAAGGGCAGGAAGCCTGAGGACAACCACCATTAGCCAGTCAAAATCAAACCCTATTATAAGATAACGTGCAACCTATTTATATTAGATTACTTTGAACAAAAAATGCACATTTTTAAGTTGCACTGTCCATCTTAAATGCATAATTCGCCCGTGATTACTGAAAGCATCAATGGCTTTGAGTTCAGATGGTTTCATGAAGATAGTAACTGGCTAATCATTTTCATTGTCTTCCACAAGCAGCATAATTTACGCAGAATGCTTAGGTGATGCATTAAATTCCATCCAGTATAAAATAGTGCTACCAACTGCCATTTTTACAGTACAGCCACTCAACAGAGGAAACAAGCAAAAGTGGTGAACGTCAATATATGGTTCTTTAAACTTTACAACTCTAATAAAGAGAATCTACATTGTGTTTGTCTTTGATTCTTCGACACTGAAATCTCGAGTCTTTCTATAGCAGATAACTTTCAGACAGAATGGTCTCCTCTGTTTTCCCCCAAAATAGAATCATCAGTTTCCAAAAATCAGCCCAGTACATGGCCTTTCTAACAGATCTAAAAGTTAAGCACACCAAAAAGCAGCTCATTTCATGAGATGCTCCTATAATCTTTCATTTGAAACTCCAGCCTAGCACTAACCAATCTACAGATACTGCAATACACATAGATTCCTTAGCCTTGAGCACTTTACAGTTCCTGTAAAAGGCTCAAAAGTTGGTGGAAGACCAGTTATGGTCTACAGTAAACAGTTTGTTACAAACAATTTATAAAAATACAAAAAATAAAGAGATAACCGCGGCCATTATGCAAAAAAATCCCTACTCCAATATACTGCAATTTCAAGATACCTTCTGATCTAAATGCATCTGGTCAATCCAGGATGCCAGAACTGCGTGTTCAGTGTCTTTTGTTGTGCCATTGTTTGGTGTCTCCATTGAATAACTCTGGTTGTTATCATGCCCGGCATTTGTCAGTGATTCCCTGACCAGAAATTGATTCCAAGATGAATCTAGTTCATTAGAGTTTCGATAGCCAAATGAAGCTGACTTTCTAAATTTGCTCAGTTCTTCACCATGAACTCCCCAGTCCAGTTTACCATTCGGTGAGGCCCAGTCCGAACAAGCACTAGAAACTAAATGGGCCCCTGCATCAGGGTGCCCATAATTACATCTCTCCCTGTTCGAAAATGAGGCAGATCTTGAATTAATATTAGGGGACATAACTGGAGATAAAAGAGACCCTCTGAATTTCTCACCCTCTAGATCTCCATTAATTGATGGCATGCGACCAATGGACGACAAACCATATGTAGAAGAAAGCACAGTCGGTTGCAAAAATGAATGTCGAGGGCTCTGAGGATCTGCTGCCACTTGGTGCATTTGCGTCGTCACCCGAGGAAGTGTCTGGGTACCAATTGACAACTGCTTTTGATTTTGAAGTTGCAGATGCCCTTGCATTGTTTTATTAGACTGAACCTGGTTGCTGGTATGTTGAATAACAGAAGGCTCCACATCTGTGACTCCTGGCAAAGATATCTCATAAGCAAACAGATCATCAAGATTTTTTGATGAAGCGGTATTAAGAAAGTGACCCCTGTATTTTCCAGATCTTAGAGACCTGCTCCCTTCCCCCGATAAAGCACTTACAGCAGCATTCATTCTAACATGATTTGAGAGAGGCTCATTGGCTATTTGGCCATCATTTTCTAGACCTCCTGTCTGATCATCCAGAGGAAGGTCTCTGGCACTTAGTGCTGCACGAAGGCGACTAGTTTGACATCCCCCAGAAGGAAGGTGCAATGTTGGTAAACTAGACTGTGACCACACACCCAGAGATGAATGACAAGCTTTACTCGCAGATGGAGAGGAAGGCGACATTGGAGGAGTGAACAAATTGGTCTGTGGTGAATTTGAAGGAGAGAATGAAGACATCATTAAGACAGAAGATGGAGATCCAGGAACAAGAGGAGCCATTACAGTTGCCATGTCTATAGGTGCTGAAGTCCTCGGTGAAGAGACTGCTGAACCAGTAGAGAGATACAAGGGCCGTAGTTCCTCAGGTTTATGAGCAAAAAAGCACACTCTTCGTGCACAACTTGTTCCATCTTTGCATAACCTTGTACGATATTGAGCAGGATGCAACCAGCTCTCAAAGACACCATGTGCATATTCACAGGCATCACCTCGTCCACAATCTCCCTTCCGAAACTCTGGGCAAGGAACACAACTGTAGTGAAACCGTCTTGGGTCCCGTCTTCGAGCATTTTCACCAGGATGCACAAATGGGCATTCCGTCCAATCATGAGAATAAGCTCTGGAGCAAGGTCGCACCTTGAAGCAAAACATTCGGAACTCATCCGTGCTATAAATGCTGTTTTTTATATCAGGAAGAGAGGGATCGATTGGATATTCCTTCTTTTCATTGTTAACACAGAAAGCCTTGGAATACTCTATAAAATTTGGGGATGTTGATGGACAAGGGGTATAAGACAGTTCCGGAGATGACGAACGTGGAGGTGAAGACAGTGGAGATGCAGACCCTGATCTACTAGAGTCTCCTCCATGTGATTTAATGGCTTCCTCATGTACAATTTCAGAGAAACAGAATGTAGCCTTTGAAACATTGTTGGCAACATTGGGCAAAGAATTGAGTTCTATGTCAGTATTAGCATTCAACATTTCTTTCAGAACAGATCTGGCGTGTGGTAATTTTGGAGAGAACATGATCAAATCAGCAGGCCGCCTTCCAAAGGCATCCAAACTATTGATATCTGCACCTGACTGTATCAGCAACTTAACGGTTTCAATGGCATAGCATGCCCCTCCTGCAGCAGCACAATGCAAAGCTGTACTGTTGTCTGAACCACATTTATGATTGATGTCAAACCCATATGTAGTGTAGATAGATAGTATGTAATTTAAAACATCTAGACTGCCAAAAAGGGCAGCAATCATCACAGGGGTCCTTAGCTCCAGGGCCATCTGATTGAAACCATGCTTCCTACCATACCAAAAACTAGCTTCATTAATTTTCATCACATCATCTTTCAGTATTTGCTTAAGACTTATCAGGTCATTGTTCGCGGCTGACTCAAGCAGACTTGAATAAACACTTCCAACATCTTTTAGTTTATTCATCCTCACATTATTGTTATCTTTGTCTGGAACATCAATTGTTCCCGTGCCACATACACTACAAGATTCTGGATGCTCTAGACCTCCACACATCCTTTTTTAAAATATGTCTTTTTTGAGCTGTCAAATTGCATGTAAAAATCACTCGGCACGGTCTATGATCAACGGTCAATTACAGTATCTGCTCTGAAGCTAACAGCATTCTACAAGCTGCATAAGACCAGACAACATTACTATAATTTTTATCAGTTCTAATACTTTAGTACTTTCACACCAAATCCATCCACTTAATAGCAAGAAGCAGATCAGTAAAAGAAAGAACAGAGACATGCGTATATCCCCTACACAAAGAAAGCTTCCTGCTACATCAGACCTACTGGCAATCATTCCCCAGCCAAGCTCATATGCGAAGTGATTAAATAGAAAGCAAACTAAAATATTGGAGATGTCAAAATACTACAAAAAGTCAATTGCCACAGCATGATAGTAAAGATTCGTCAAACTTTCTACCTAAGCCACTTTCATTGTGTTTGAACTCAAATTTGATGACAATAATTCCAAATATGTTTGACATAGCAAATAAGTCCAATACAATTCACCATTCAGTATTAATTTTCTGCAAATAAAAATATGCAGACTTCTGTTTCACTTCATTCTGGACATTAATACCAGTGACACCACATTCTACGTGACCTGGTTCTCATTAATACACAAATTAATTGTCAATAACATTCAAGAAAAATTTTGGTAACTAATTATGGTACAATTAATTTCATCGTATTGTTCAGAAAAAAGCCAAACTTCTATTTGACTTCAGTTTACGCATTCAGAGTCCAGTAAACACAGCTAGACAATGCTGTGGTTGGTAGAGAAAGACAGAAAATCAGTGTCCATATGAGGTTGCAAATTAGGCAGTACAATTGTACCAGAAACACCCAGCTCTAACAAGGAAAATTTAATCACCATCTGAAATGAATCACGAAGACGAAAATCACAGCCATGATACATCAGACATTCTGTTTAAGCATTATTTACTAATCCTCTAATTTCCATGGAGGGAACCTTCCATCAGGTTCTAACATTTTAGTAACTAAGGCCAGACAGACGCCATAATATTTACAAATAATGTTAAAAGCTACAAAACTCAAAAGACAGGGTGAGCAACAAACAATACATGTAGTCACCAGCACCAACCACTGAACCAAATTGATATAAGTATAGAATTTACACAAAAACACTAAAAAGTACTACTTCTGAAAATCTGGCCAAGCTTCAGTAGCAGAGTTGACTTCGTTGCTGTACAACAAACTAATAGAGAGAAAAGGCATGGTTCAAGGGCAATTTTGGGTAGAAGAGTTGCCCCTCCAACCATGGCATAAAATCTGTGAAAGAAAGTAAGATTTTTAAGTGGAATTAAAGCTTCAACATCTAGACTAAAACAGAGCAATCTCTTATAGTGGAATAGCCTCACCATCTAAAGCTGAAGGAAAGTAATGGTTATTTGTTGGAACAATTACCCCTCATAACTTGGCATCTAAAACGAACAAAGTAAGGTTATCCAATCAAAATACGAGGTTTAAGTTCTTTCGTTATTTTCAAAGCAGTGCAACATCACTGTAAGGGGAAACTTCGAAGAGAAGAAAGAGGCCAAGACGCACAACACCAGAATTCTCAATAAATCAGACTTCGTGTGAGAAAATTCAATCAAGAAGAATGATCAGAATCTTTCAATCAAGAAAAATGATCAGAATCTCCTAGCAACTCACAAATAACAGCAATATTATGGCAACTTCAATGGAAAAAGTTTATATTGACATTTGCTAAAGGAAAAAGTAGAACCTGTTTATCATACACCCAAAACAAGACTAAACCTTCAAAGAAACATTGCAAACCGGCCGATTGTCAACATACAGGCTGATCGTAAAACCGAAACATCACAAACACCAAAACCCCAAAACACAGAGCTGAAACCCTAGACAAGTTAAGCTTTTCCATCAAAAATGGTACACCTGAGTTATCTTCTCAAATTTTAATAAAGATGCTCAACGTGAAAGACAGATATGAAAGAAACTCAAAAATACTAGCATAAAGTTTACCATGGCAACCCTTAATAGATATAATACAGCCAATATGTTCAGGCGCATAACGTAAATCCATTTGAAGAGGAAAATATGGTTACAAAACCCTACTTACCCGAACATATACTAAACCCCAGCGTAGCTGATCATACAAAAGCAGCTGAATTCCAAAACACTACAAAACTGCATTTTTTTCATTTATATTTCCTGAGACTATACAAACATAACTCAAACGAGCATCTGAGCCAACTGATACTAATACTTAGCTCCGGGCCAACCGATACTAACAAAATCAGGTATTTCGTAAATCAACACACAAGATTAAAAGCATGCTAACACGGTAAAACTTTACAAAAAAGAAAGAAAAAGAAAAAGAAAAAAGACGGAAGAAATGGACTGTTCACCTTTTCATGTTTTTCCTCCTTGGGGCGAAATACTGGCGGAGTGGCCATGGAAAAGCTGATCAAAAAGATGGGTAAAAAAATAACATGCAGAAGAACGCGTGGAAGCGTTTGGCTGTGGGATTCGAGCATTAAATTATCGAAAAAGACACAGAAAATGGAGCTTCTGCCCCCTGCTTTTTGCCTTGGAAAAAATGAGCTCCCGCACTTCGTCAGACAGGCCCAAATGAAACCAAACTCCAACTAAACGAAATCCAAATAACATGAAATGAAATGCGACCAAATGAGTTCCAAATACGACCGAATGAAATGCAGATGCTCACATGCCCGGAAATTAGCCGATAGTTGGAGAAACGTGGCTGAATTGACCCTGACATTTTATTTGTTTTTAATGATAATGCAAAAAAACTTACTCTGAAAGGGATGCCTATAATAAGATAGCTTTTTTTTTCTTTTTTAAGTTTAGTGACATTCGTCACCTTCAGTCACCACCAGCCTAGGTGGTTCACAACTTAGAGCCCACTTAGATTAAAGTGTACACAAAATAAAACTAAATCCACAATACAACCCATCTCATCCTAAACATGGGTTGTATGTTCTTTTTATTATTTAATTTTTTATTTGATTGTTCTATATCTCCTACCCATGCCCTTTTCTTTTATGCCTTAAGGCAATTAGGTTGTCTTTTATATATATTTATATGCAGGATAGATTATTTGTGTGGAAGTTGGTAAATAAGGTTATTCTATTTTGATCTTATTATCATTCATCCTCAAAAATTGATCTCGCTCTCTAAATTTTCCATTCACTACATTGGGTCAAGTTCCTAATTCAAATTGTGATTGTCTTTTATATATATTTGTATATAGGATAGAGTTTTTGCATGGAAGTTGGCAAATAATGTTATCCTATTTTGATTCTATTATCATTCATCTTCAAAAATTGATCTCGCTCTCTAAATTTTCCATTCACTGCATTGGGTCAAGTCCCTAATTCAAATTGTTTATGTGACCATGGATTTGAACCCTACATTTCAAAATTTAAATCATTGCAAATTACATGTTAAGGTGGTGTTTTTAAGAACTAGCCCTAACTCAAAAAGAATAATCTAGGATTGATCTATGGGTTAGAGAAGAATCATTAAGCATATCTAGAATTTAATTTTAAAAGCATAAAAAGAATTGCATATCTAGAATTTAATTGTAAAAGCAAAAAAAGGATTGTGCTAACATTGCATTATCATTATAGGAGCATAATGCTTGCTTATTTGTTATTCTTGACCTTGGTTCATCATTGTTGAATAAATCTATCAAGGATCTAATTAAAGAGAACATGACCCTCACAATTCAGCAAATTCCCTAAAGGTGTTTCTAAACATTGCATGTTCTTTACCAAATTTAGAGAACACACACAAAGGTGAAATAGTTTCAAACATCAATTTTCTTCAACCAAATTAAATCCACGATCACATAGTCTCAAATATCTTTTATGTGTGTTTTCATTACTTTCTTAAGTTCAACTAGCTCTACAACATGAACTCTGAATCGAAGACCCTGCTACAATCTCTAAGGTCAAAGAACTTATTTAGAGTGCTTGCATGAATTAAGAGTGTGTCTTCTCTTCCCTTGCACTACAATATGATATTAGGAATCAAAAATATTTATTTTGTAACTTTTTATTTTCCCTCATATCACAAGGCAATCTTAGATTTCAAAAATAATTAGTCATTTTACTTTAGTTCATCTTTAACAAGTTTGGCTTGTTTTTCATCACCAAGTGCGACCCAAACCCACATGTTCCAATAGGATGTAGAAATAAGGGGGAGAATCAAAATACTCTCCCTTAGAGGTATATTTGTCATTTTGGGCTAAGCTTGCAAGTGAAGGAGGAGAGTAGGTTATCATCTCATACCAAGTCATTAGACATACACCTCATTTCACAAAAGTAAGCCTCACATATCTTTAAGTATATTGAGGACTCCCCCCTAGCAAACCTTGTGCAAGCCTGGCATAGTGAACCCATCAAGCATTTGGTCTTTGTAATGCATCAATAAATGGTTAGCCCCTAGGAATTTACTCACTTCATACTTCCAATAATAGAATAGTAGGTTATGTATGTTCTCCTCTCATGCCCTATTGTGACCTTGAGTATCAAAAGTGGTTAGTGCCTTGAGATCAAGAGGTCATACTATTTACATCTGGGTCAAAGTATATATGTGGGCCTACAAAACCAAACACTCCCACTTGAATATCTAGGGTATTCTTATTCTTCATTATCATCTTGTGTGTGCCAAACCTATGCAAAATCTTAAGTCAAGCCTTTATAAAGCTAATATAATCAAAGAAAGAAATTGCGATTCCCTTTTTCAACCAATCCAACAATCCCTTTGACAATGATGATGATGGTAGACTCGTAGATCCAAATGAATATCATGAGGATGATAGTCTTGTGGATCAAAATTAATATACAAATGAGCCCCTTGATAGCATTATCTCAAAAAAGATTGTCATAGGCCTTAATTATCTAATCATGAATAATCAAGATCCTTTAGAACAAGGACATCCTAACACTAGTTATCTCACAATTTTCCTAAGTCAAAAACCTAATAGTCATCCCCATGGAAAGGGAAAATTATATTAAACTGTATCTTGTGGCAAGACAATGATGTCATGTTTAGGTACCTTATAAGCATGGGAGCTAAGCTTCCTCCAAATTATAACCTTAAGCACCTAAATATGGGAAACCTTCCAAATCAAAAACCATGCATAGCTAATCCCCATCTATCAAATCCTTGCCCTTTGAGTCATCCACCAAAACATCCCTCACCCCATTTTAACCCTCATCTATCTAACCATCCATCAATCCATATGGTCCATCATCCATTAGATCCTCCATCCATCCATATCAATCTTAATCCCTTCAACCATTCATTAATCCATATAGCCCATCATCCATTAGATCCACCATCTCTCCATATTAATCTTAATCCATCAAAACATCCCTTGCCCCCTTTCATCTTAACCCTTCCAAACATCCCTCAGCCCTTATAGTCCATCATCCATCAAAACATACATATTTACATGTAAGCCCTCATCCATCCATTCTTCCATCAACTCTTATTACTTTGTAATTCATCTACCAATAAATCTCCTAATCCAAATGGCACATATGTCAAACCCTTGTCATGAAGAAATAGTTCTAGCACAAGAGTGTCCTTCATGACAAAACCAAATTCAAAATCAAGATGTGATTAACCATTGCACACCTCAAACGAATAATTGGCAATCTCCCCCATTTCTTAAGTTCTCCATCACCCAAAACTTCAAAGATTAAGAAAATTTTGGATCAATCCAACCAATACAACACAACAATCAATCCAATGTATCCAACATGCTATAATGAATGTTTTCCAAAAGCTATTAGCAAGTAATCATGAGAAAGAAAAAAATTGAGGAGTTATGTTGTGCCCCTAACAAGCATAAGCATGTTGAGATTATCCAAAATACCCCTAACATTTTCATTCCTGTAGGAATACTCAAGATCACTGAGAGGGGGGGTGAATCAGTCATGCACAAAAAAAGGAAATTAAACAGCTTTTGCAAAGCAGAAACTTCAAAGGAAACACACAAAGATCACCATGACACAAGATTTATAAGTGGAAAACCTTAGAAAGGGAAAAACCACTATGTTAGTTGGTTGGGTTTGAAGAACCAATCCAATCCTCACAATTTGTTCACCATTAGGTCTCACTAAACAAATTCTCACTTAATACAATAGAGCACCAACTCCTTATGAAATACAGGAGCACCAACTCTAATGAAATACAAGAGCACCAACTCCAATGAAATACAAGAGCACCAACTCCAATGAAATACATGAGCACCAACTCCAATGTGAAATAAAAGACAAAAGTACAGAGTATTACTTTGTTTAAAATATGTTTCAAATCAATAAACATTCAACCCTTATCTCTCCTTGCTTACATGTGTCGTAGTTTCTTTACAAGAATCTTCTTATCTCAACAAACACAAATAAGACTTAAACTAATGAATGTATGAATAAAGGACTTTCAATCTCTGCACACACCTAGAGAGAACTTTATTTGAATGAAAAAACAAATGGCATAAAAAGACTCTTACAAAAACATGTCCTTATGTTATGACAATCAAAACCCTAGACAACATTTAGGCTTCAGTCACATAAACTTCTACACGTTCAGAGTAATGTTAAACAAATTCATATATTGCTCAATACCTTGACATATATGATCACATACATTTCAAACTTATCTATGCAAAGTAAAATTAATTCATGACCACTGTCATACAGAGACACCATAGAAGCCTTTTATACTTTGTTATTCAAAACTCTCTCCATATGTATTGTCTTAACACAACCATGCTATCATCATCTTTAGAAACTTCTCACAAAGCTCAAGCCTCCATCAGAAAACACTCGATGCACTAGCTTCACTTCTAATACCATTGCTACCTCAATATAGTTACAAAATAGTATGTAACTAAAATAGGGTCAATGACACCCACTTACCCATCAAAGTGAAGGCCTCAGGAAGTAACTGTTCTTCAGGTTTAAAAGAGGATCATTGATCTTTGATACCTATCATTCCATCAATTAAACAATGACCATTGATCTTACTTTGGGTAGTATGATATAAGACTTTAACTAGTCAAGCCAGTTATACCTATGTGTAGGGGGTCAGTTGCCCAAAGAACTTAAACCCTTAGGTAGTCACTTAAGTGACTTTCTACCGAAAATAGAAAGTCAACAAGCATTTATAACATAAAACAAATTCTGCATTAAAGACCTTCAAAAGACATAAACCCTAGGTCTTTAGGGTATAAGATAGTCTTAGGGTTTTAAATGTGTTTTTTGTTTTAGGTTAAAAAGTATAGAACTTGCAACAACCAAAACCCTAAACTGAGATTACCACTATTTTCTTTATCCTCTATAAGACTCTAACATTGATATAAGAATTTGAAGCAATGTCAATCTTGTTAAGAGATAGTAAACAAAAGACAACCCTAATTCTCATAAACACCAAGAACTTTGCAACTTTTTGAGGCTCAAATGATAATGCTCAAGGACAATGATTCTTTTGTTTCTACCCATATCTCTGCCTACAATGATTCTTCAGTCTTTGCCCTTAACTAACATGCTTTTATGCAAAACTCCATGAATAAAAAATAATTCCATCAACTCACCATCTCACTATGGCTCTAAGTGATCATTCTCAAACACTTCGACATGAAGCAATGTTGTCATAAAGTTCTCTTTGACATTAATGACAAATCTGAATGACCGTGCTTAATCACTTTGACATGAAGCAACTCTGTCATAAAGTCCATCTCAATGTACCTCTGAATGAACTTGTGAAAAGAAGACTCCATGAATTCTCCATGAATGATCAATAATACCTCTAAAAGATCAATAAAACCACTTTGTAATGATCATAAAGATGACAACAAAGAACAAACACCACTTTTGCATCAATAACTTCATTTTTGCATCAATGAATGAACTATAGTACACTTGACTTTTGTATCAATGAATTTAGTTACCAAACACCATTACCTTTGACACCAATGATTTTCAGTGACAAATCAATCACCAAACACCATGAAATGAATGAAAAAGTATATTTACCATGATCTAATATCTGTGACAAAATGAATGAACAAGTACCCTATGTCATCTTTGACATCTATGACAAGCATCAACATACCCTCTATCATCTTTGATATTTGTGACAAGAATCAACACCAATGACAAACCTTCACTTTTACATCAACACCAATGACAAATCAACTTTGAATCAACTTTGGCACCAATGACAAACCTTTTGACATCAATTGCATCAATGACAAATCAAACCAACAAACTCCCCATTTGTCATTGATGGAAATTCAACATGCTTGCAGCTTGCAAACCTATCAACTCCCCCTTTGACATCAAATGACAAAGGACTATGTACTCCCCCGAAAAAATAGGTATACCTCCATTGAAAGCCAGGAACAGTCATACAATCCACACTACCACATCAAAATGGATGAATGAGATTAGATTAATCACTTAGCATATCACTGTCAATTTTGGGAATTGATTTCATATCACTGTCAGTGCACTAGCACTGTCAAGTTGGTCAAGACTGTCACTTCATAGGCACTGTCAAGGCAACTAAATGCATAACATTGTTATTATACTAGCACTGCCACCATCTCTTGCAACAAGTTTCTTTCAAAGCATAGGGCACTGTCATTACACACTAAGATCGAATTCTTTCAAGGCATAGGGCACTATCATTACACACTAAGAATTGTAGAAAAGATTGAAAGACTACACTTGTATATCCATATGTATCATTGTCAAGGCACCAAACCCCTGTGTTTCTCAAGGAAAAACATTGCTGGCCAAAATGAATGCAAATCACCATCAAATTGTGTTTGAGAAATCATTCTTAAAACTTCACTGTGCAAGATCAACAGTTTAAAAATTAATGAATATTACTATTAACCTTTGACTTGCAAATCTGTAAAACCTCAGTGACTAAGATCACCTACAAATTGCATGACTGAACATACATGTAAAGCACTGTTAATCAACAAACACAACATTGGTCTGAGAGGAGTAAAAGCTGTCAAAGCATCATAACAGTGACAAAATCCATATTACACTGTCACTGCATATATCAAATAGAGATTTCCACTCACTCCTGAAACAAAAACACCATACCACCGTCCAAACAAAGTAGTAACACTATTTAAACACTAGACAGTGACTTAGCATAGTAAAAGCAAGAACAACTGTATTATAAAAACCTCAATCTACAACCAAATCTGAAACAAACATTCAAGGTTCAAAGACATAGAACAAAGATATAGGCTCCCCCTTGTTACTCAGTTTTTGGTCACCCCTAGAAAATATGCCTATTTCAAATTTTTGGCTAAGTTATGGATCGACGATGTTTTGAGTGAGCAACATAACTTGGGTGGTGTTTTATGAGGCTACTCTAACTCTCCCTTTGTTCACCATGTAACTCATCCTGCATGTTTTGAATGCACTAGAGGTGTTTTGTCTTGTTATATGAACTTTTGAAATTCTCTCTTTGGTCTATTTTTGAGCTGAGGCAGTGTGAGCGGTGTGTTGCTAAGTTCATCGAGCTCTCCCATTTACTGCCTAGAGAGAGGTGACTAACTTGTCAATGCTCATTAGAAAGTGAGTGGGGTTTTGCAATTAAGGATGAACCTTGGTGGTGATTTGCAAGGTTATGCAAACTATCCACTTCTCTGCTCGTATAGCCATTCCTTTTCAAATTTTTGAAAAGCGGTTGTGATGAGGTGGGGATGTGAAAGCTAACACGTGCATACATGATGAGGGGATGTCATTTAATGTCTGTCTACTTACACATTTCTCACAGGGAATTAAAAGGAAATTCATGCAAAAAATAGACATTCTTCAGCTACGAAACTCACTTTGGGAAACGTGACAAAAAAGAGCACGCCAATGCATATTTTTGCCCTTTGAATCTAGGGTCATTTTGAGGTATTTTCATCCTTATCTTTCACTTTTGAGCTTATAGTTTTCAAGCTTGTTTTTCCCTACATTTTAAATTACCCATTAAAAATCCATTTAAAACCTAGTAGTCCAAGCATGGCAAGAATTAAGTGTCGAGGTTATGAATATATCTTAGGGTTAATGTGTGACATGCCTAAGATAGGAGACACCAAGCTCAAGCAAGTAAATATGAATGAGCTTAGAGAAAAATTCAATGCGCCCAATCCACCACCCATCACACAGAAGGTAATCAAAAGTGGATTGGTGGAAGCAACTGTGTTTCCCGTAGCTGTCCAATGTCCTGAGCTGATTCTTGAATGCATAAGGCATTACAACACTCAGACTCAAGAAATTTAAAATGAAGATAATAAGTTGGTGGTTTAAATCCAAAGAGCAACTTTTGCCTCATGCTTGAGAATCCCAAAAAAGGAGCCATACTCAACCCTATAACTAGTTCTCATATTGAGTTCTCACTCAAAAAGGGGTACTATTGGAACATATTGGCAAAGAATTGGTTGGAAAAGCCTAGACGAGGTAAATCTTAATTGCCTGGGAACTTACATAAGAATCATTTTGTGGATGAGATATCTGACATTGTCATGTTGTTACACAAAGTTCAGGGAAATGAAAACGCCCATGGTTTTCAGGAATGGATGTACTTTTTCATCCAAATTATACTCAGAGGGACCCAATTTCTAGATTGGGTGACACTCATCAGTGACAGGTTACACATTCTGCTTTTTTACTTCACTACTGATAGGGAATTTTACATGTCTTATTATTTAATTTACGCCATTTCAAGTACTAGATCATGGCCAGGCTTGAGGCCAAGTGACTAGGTACCAATTTTTTAGTACCTTGATAAGTTGCAGTTGAATGAGATCTTTCTTCACCATAGGAGAATATCAGACACTTTCATTATGAGGGTAGCCAAGGAATTACAAGGAAAGATTGAGATGCGGCTTTCACCTAAAGCCATGCAATTTGTTGCTTTCTATGGCAGTCATTTTATCCATTTTCAAAGGTTCTCCAATATTAGGGTTGGTGGTTTCACTGGTTTTCCTATCAAACTTCCAAGGCACCCAGAAGAAAAGTTTGTGATGATTGAAGTTTGCAGACAGTTGGTGGATGTCAACAAGAGATGTCAAGAGTGGAGAAGAGTAACAGTACAATTTCCAGTGGGTTTTGGTCCTTTCACTTGTGATGTCGAACACCTAAGAAATTTAGCGAGTTGGATCTCATCCTATCTCAAGAAACGGGGCTCATGAAGACTTATGACCAGATAATTGAATTCGTTCGAGATAGCCAATTGGCGTGGAGGTTACAAATGGGGAAAATAACCATTTCGTGCCATAAGGAGCTTTTACCTGTCATAAAGGCTTTCCAAGCCTTACAAAAATGACTTGCCACGTCTGCAAAATTCGAAAGTGAAGCGCCACCATCTTGATTTTCAGTTGATTTTATTTCTTGAAAAGGATTTTAATTCTAATTAGTTATGGGCAAGGAAAGAAGTGGTTACTAATCCACTTTATATATTTATATATATATTGAACTGGGTTCTCTCTAGAAACCACTGAAAAAGACTTGATATTGTGCTACTACTTTGAATACAATTTTGTTGTGAATTGAAATCTCTAGTTGTTTGTGTGCATCTAGTTTACGGAGATATTTGATATTCTTAAATCTATGTGTTTAGGTATATCCTGGTGCTTATACTGTTCCTATGTGTGAGTGTATGCATCTATCTTCGTGGCTGATTTTATTTTGCAAGTAATATTGGGTTTATATTTTTGTTACTTCGTCTTAAGCAAACTAATCTTTGTGCCAGCAATTTCATAGTCCATTTCATGCGAATTGGTCTTTGTGCCAGTATCTTTATAAGTTGTTACTTATGAACTAGTCTTTGTGCCAGTATCTTTATCACTTTTCCTCTGCACTTGATATTAGGAATCTTCCTTGTATCAAGTTTTTCCTTTCCTACTTTCGGGTTAAAAGCATACATATGTTTATTTAGTTTCAGTTGAAATTCATTGCATATCATACGAGGGAGTTGTACCTCCAAAATTCAGAGGAAAGTCACAATGAAATTGTGAACTTTCCAGAGCTGTTGGGAACAACCACACCTTTCTCAAGGTGCCCAACCTATTAGCCAATAGATTTTTGGTGCTTCTGTTGGGGAACAAACGGTTGAGATAATATTTGAGTTGCCTTACTCGGGTTATATATAGTTAACATCCTAAACCCATCCTAGATTCCCAAAGATTTAGTAGGGGAGAAATAAATAGGGGTATTTTAGATCCAGTTTTTGAGTCTTTGGAAGGGAGCAACTTCTCTTACATTATCCCTTCTCGAAGAAGGGTTGGGGCTAGAAGTAGACTTGCTTCTCCAACTAGAACACCCCCAGACTATTGACTTCCCAAGCCTTAGTGTTACATGAAACTTTTCTTCTAGTAGTTGTAAACTTCTCTCACAATATGGCTAATCAACTGCTTGTTCCATTTGGGGCTGTTATTGGTCCTTTGAGTCTGGGAAACAACTTGCATGACTTACCCAAGGGTTCTTGCAAAAATTACCCAAGTTCAGGGGTGATGGGAAGATTTCACCCGAGGAGCATATTGATGCCTTCTTTACAACCAATGGTGTGTTTGGAGTACAAGAAGAAGATGTGGCAGTTAGAATTTTTGCAAAATCAACAATTGGGCAACTATGATAAGTAAATTTGAAGCCAAATTTAAAGGAGTAGATGATGATCTTTCATTGATAGCACATGTAACATAGATGAAGAAAGAGACAAGCAAACCTATGAGAGAATTTGTTGCAAAGTTTAATAGATTGGTATCTTGGATCAATGTTGTTAAGAGACCCTCTAAAGAGATGCAAAAGTGTTTCTTCATCAATGCACAACACCCAGATATTGGTTTTCTTCTAAAGAGACAACCAATGAATACTTTGCTAAATTTGGAACCAACAACAACCAAGAGAAAAATTGGAACCAAAAGCAACCAAATCCTTGGCCATAACAAAATTTCCAAGGTTCCAATTACAATCCTCAATGGCCAACACAACATAACCAGTGGCAGCCACAATGGAAAAAGGGTCAATATGGCAACAAAAAAACATGAATTATCAACATCCTGTGCTTTCTCCTTAGCCACAAAAAAAAGCCATTATGCCTCCATCAAATCCTACATCTCAGCCACCTAAACCACCATAATTACCTGCCCAACCTACACCTAACCCTACCAACAAGCACATACAATAGGCTTATACTAATGAGGCTATGCAATACCCCACTTATGAGGTAGAGGTGAGTGATGTCCACCTCAAGTCAGGGGAGCAACTAGATGGACCATCATCCCCTCAAATCACTGAGATAGAGGATGAGGAATCTATAGTTGAAACTTTAGACAAATCACATTTGGAACCTAAGTCAAATCAGGTACACCAAAATACCTCAAGTTCAAAGCCTCCTTTCCCTAAACGCTTAGCCATTCAAAAAAATTACACACACGCTGAGATAGACCTGTTGGGTCAACTTAGGGATGTCAATACCAAGATCCCTCTCATCCAAGCTATTAAGGATATTCCAATCTATACCAAGGCAGACAAGGACCTATGTCTTAAGAAACCAAGGAAGAAAAGGAAGGATCATCAGATACTTCATGTCCTAGGAAACCTTGTAGATATCATGTTAGGGAATATAACTATCCTTAAATACACAGACCCTGGTAGTCCATTAGTGGATCTTAAGATTGATGGGACCCTTATCAAGAACACCTTGAGAGAATTAGGGGCAACAATCAATGTCATGACTAAAGAAACAACGTAATTGCTTCAATTAGCCAGCCTTAGACCTACCCAAACTGTTCTACAATTGGTTGATAGGTCAACAGCCAATCCTGAAGGAATCATTAAAGATTTAGTTATTGCATTAGATTCTTGGGAATGCCTTGTAGATTTCGTAGTCTTACAACCAAAGGTTAACCTTCCAGGATATCCACTCATCTTAGGTAGACCATGGTTAGCTACAATTGATGCATTCATAGGCTGTAGGTCTGGCAATATGATAATATCTAATGGGATTGTGACCAAGAAATTGGTCCTCTATCCTCCATCCCAACCTTATGTTGATCTTGAGCAAACCATTTGGCCCACTTTGGATGAGGAAGATAACTATTCCCTACAGACTTTAATGATGATAGAATGCAACCCTCTATTGGATGATCAGGATGAATATGAGTCGATTGCTCATATAATACAGAATGATTGTGGTAGGAGCTCGCAACAACAGGACTGTCTCGCCTACCTACAAGACCCCTTGCAAAGCATTATACCTACCAATTCTTCATAATAAATATCTCAAATCTTTCATTCCTTACTTCCACAACAGTGTGTATCAATCATTCCAAGCCTTGACCTCTCATCTATGCAAGAAGCATCCACAGAACTAAAAGTCATGCCAGAAAAAATGCTAAACATAAACAATGCATTGGCTAAAGAAAATAGAATTCCCTAACTACTCTGTTGCAGGCACACACAACAGTCTATGCATGGGACTACCATGATATGAAGGGTATAGATCCTAACTTATGTATGCATAGGATCTATATAAATTATGGTTATAGACCCATTAGACAACCTCAAAGATGAATAAACCCTTCCTTGAGAGAAATAGTTAAAGCTGAACTTCAAAAACTCCTTGATGCAGGCTTCATTTATCCTATATGTGACAGTGAATGGGTCTCACCTCTAGTCATTATTCCCAAGAAAGGTGAAAAATGGAGGGTATGTCTAGATTATAGGAAACTAAACACAACCACTAGGAAGGACCACTTTCCATTGCCCTTTATAGATCAAGTGCTTGACTCTTTAGCAATGAAGAAGTAATTTTCATTCCAAGATGGTTTCAGTGGTTACAATTAGATAAAAATTGCTCAAGAGGATCGGGACAAGACAAAATTTACATGTCTTTGGGGGTACCTATGCTTACTCTGTTCTTCCCTTTGGTTTATGCAATTCCCCAGCTACTTTTCAGAGGGTAGTGCTCAACATCTTTTTTGATTATGCTCATGACTGTATGGAAATATATATGGATGAATTCACCACATATAGGGAAAATTATGAGGAATCCCTTAACAATCTGGAAAAGATATTAAAGAGATGTAAAGAACACAATTTGTCTCTCAGTAATGAAAAATGCTTTATGATGATGACTCAGGGAATTGTTTTAGGGCATTTCATATCCAATACAGGGATTCAGGTTGATCCACATAAGATAGAGATAATTTCTACATTACCTATTCCACAGAGGCAAAGAGATATTAGAAGCTTCCTTGGCCATGCAAGCTATTATAGGAGGTTCACTAAAGACTTCAGTAAGATTTTTGCACCATTGTTTTTTCTATTAACTAAATACATTGAATTTTATTGGACATCAAAATGCCAACATTCCTTTGAAGACCTAAAGAAATCCTTAACCCAAGCACCTATTTTGAGGGGGCCGAATTGGACCTTACCCTTCCATATACATACCGATGCTTTAGATTTTTCTATTGGAGCAATTTTGGGCCTGAAAGAAGGTAACAAAAAATATGCAATTTATTACATTAGCAAGAAAATTCAAGGAGAATAGCTTAATTATACTGTTACAGAGAAGGAGATGCTAGTAGTAGTGTATGCCATTAATAAATTCAAGAATTACATCATTGGTTATTCAGTTTTTGTCCACACGGACCATATAGCTATAAGATATTTAATGAACAAGCCTTTAGTAGGGGGTAGACTAGTCAGATGGTTGTTCCTTCTACAAGAGTTTGATATTATAATAGTGGACAAGCCTAGTAAGGCTAATGCAGAGGCGGATTTTTTGTCAAGGTTACCAACACAATCAACATAAGGGGTAGTGGATGACTCATTTTTAGATGAGCACTTGTTTTCTCTTAATGTACATGTACCTTGGTATGTTGACATTGCAAATTATTTAGTGATAGGGTAGATTCCACCACATTTTTCTCCAAGAGAAAAGAGACAGCTGGTACATAAGTGTTTTCCATACTCTTGGATATCTGGATACCTATTCTACACTTGCCCAGACAACATCATGAGAAGGTGCATAAGGGAAGATGAAATCTTTGATATCATGAAGGTTTGCCATGATGAACCATGCGGGGATCATTTTGTAGCAAAAATAACAACATTCAAAATCCTCACAACTGGTTATTACTAGCCAACCTTACACAAGGATTATATCAAGTATACGAGGAGTTGTGATAGGTGTCAAAGAATGGGTAAGCCAACAAGGAGTGGTGAAATTTCATTACAACCTCAATTAACACTAGATCCCTTTGATAAATGGGGTTTAGACTTTATCAGACCAATCTCACCTACTTCTAACAACAAGGAATACATTTTAGTTTGCACTGATTATCTAACTAAATTGGTAGAAGTGAAGGCATTACAGTTTGCTAGAGATGGAAATGTGGCTAAATTCTTGTATGAGGAATTTTTTACTAGGTATAGAGTACCTAGGGAAATAGTGACTGATCAAGATCCACGATTTACTTTAGAACTCATCACCAAATTGGTTGAAGAATATCAAATCAAGCACAAAAAGTCAACACCTTATCATCCTCAAGCCAATGGCCAGGTGGAGGTCACCAACAAAGAAATTAAAAGTATTTTAACCAAGACAGTGCAATTACATAGGAAATATTGGGTTGCTAGGTTACCAGAAGAAGCATGGGAATACATAACAACTTGGAAAACAACCAGTTTCTCACCCTATGAGCTATTTTATGGAAAAACAACAGTCCTTCCAATTGAGTTTGAGTATAAGACATTAAGAATAGTAGTAGAGTTGGACATGAATCTCATAGTAGCTCAAAAGGAGAGGCTACACAATTTAAATAGACTAGATGAAATCAAGATGAGGGCCATCCATCACACTAAGATAGTGCAAAAGTAGAGGACAAAGTGGCATGACCAATATATCAAGACAAAGGAATTTAATGTAGGAGACTATACCTTATTATATGATTCAAGATACAAGGATTTCAAAGAGAAACTCCAATCTAGGTGGTTGGGACCTTATGAGATCAACCAAGTATTTCCTAGAAGAGTACTAAAGTTGCATACCACATATGCGGTGAGGTTCTCACTACTGGTTAATGGCCATCGATTGAAACTTTATAAGAAACTAGTACAGAAGGAAGATTTCATTATTTCTCTCATTCAGTATTATGGTACTCTCGATGATCTTGAAATAGGTTCAGAAACATAGAGTGATGCCTCAGTGGTAGCGGATATACCAATTCTTCAAGTGACTCAGTGATTGAGCTACACAACTCAACCCCTAAGATCACTCAAGTTTAATTTCTTAAATTCCACCTCACATTCACACACAACATGATTACAATGATGTACATACTTTTTCCAAAGGGAATTATTTTATATATATGGTTGTCAACATTCAATAGCGGTCCTGTTGCAATAGGGACCTGTAGCATAACATCTGTCAAAATTCAGATGGGACTTAATGCCGAAGGAACCCGTAGTGCCATCTAGCAGAATTTTTTTTCAAATAAATTAGCACCACATTAATTACAATTCACACATTTTCACCTCAAAATTCTCACATGCAATATCTATCTTATCATAAAAAGTACCCGCGACATGCTTATCTTATTTCGTGCTACCAATTCAAATTTTAAGTGTTTGAACTGTCACATCACCAACTATTATCTATCTATTTTGTTTCATTACCTTACATCCACCACCTCACCATTCATTCACCTACAATTACTTCTTGTCATATCAAATCATATTGTAGATATATTTTATTCAGCTCACACGTGCAGTGTTCAGTTAGTCACATCCGACAGGTATGCAAGGTACACTATCATAATTACCATATATTTCTTAACGCTTTCATTATGTATTTCTATATTAGATTAAGCATGTGATACATTCATAACATTTATTTCCACACTCTCTAATCATACCTTCACCTATCAAGAGTTGAAGTGAGGTCACTTCAAACCTTAAGTTGGGTGGAGGGTACAATATCAACCAATTTTTTCATTTTTTTCCACCTAAAATCAAATGCAAACAAATAGATTGACATACAAACTCTTTTTGTCCTAAAATTGTACCTAATTTTTTCTATAAATTCAAATCGCCAATTCTCTAATCTAGTGATCTTGAGTTAAGTCGAACCTAAACCCATTTTTAAGCTCAATTAAGCCGATACCAAGAAGGGGAGTTGCAGTTATAGTATAATGGTAATGGGAGTGCATGAGGAAATAGAAGAATAAGAGAAGAGTTTGAAGGTGGTGAAGTGGAAATTAAGCTAAATTTCTAAAATTAAAACATTGAGTAGAGGTAAAGAGATTCACAATGGGAGGTGATGTTATTAGGAGAGAGCCATCAACATATAAGCAGATATTAGAAGATGTAATGGTATTTCCTATCTTCACAAGAGTTGGTTGGTTCAATTATTTTCTAAAGTTGACAGAATTCGGCAATGATATAGCAAGGATATTTGTAGCCACATTGGAGCATAGTGAAGCAATGCTAAAAGGGTTGTTAGTAGATGCATCTAAAGTTGCCATAAACAAGTTTTTGGTTTACCTAGGACTGGAGCAGAGTTTCCAGTACAACCAGATGTAGTGGCTACAAGAGAGGAATTCTGTCAATGGAGAGAAAATTTGGGTTCGTCGTCCCAAGGTACAAAGAGACTTTCTCTTCCATGGTTTTGGGCCAACTGTACTTCCTATGTCATTAGATACCTTAATTGTGATGGTAGAGAAAATATTTTATATACTGTACATTTCAAATTGCTTAGTCACCTTCACCATAATAGGCTAGTAAATGTGCCAAATTTTCTCTATAATATGCTAAAAAGTATGGCATCTGAGTATCAAAGGAAACATAGTGACACGACCTTATCACATCGCTATTTGATTACCCTATTAGTAAAAATGATCTTGAGAATTCAAACCCATAGGTAGCTTGGGAAGATTTTGTGAAATGTGAAGCTATTAACAGTTTGCTTGAGGCACTTGCAGTACCTGAAACTTTGGAGCCACAAGTTGAACCTACAAGAGGAAGTTCTCCTGTCTCACCTATTGCTTCACCTACCCATAGCCAAGGTGAGCCCAAGGAGCACAATGTTCCAGAGTCTAGGTCACCAATAGTAGAAGAAACTCCATCTTCCTCAAAACCACCTAAATTCAAGAATAGAAGAGGTAATACATCCACAACATCCACACTCTCTAAAACAAAGAAGAAAAAGAAGGATGTTCAAAAGAAAAATAAGGATGCTGAGAAGGAGAAACCTACACCTAGGTGTTTAGGCCAATTGAAAAAGAAAGGTGTTATGAGGGGGAGTGTGAAAAAACCCGAAGAAGAGTAAAAGGGAAAAGAACAATAGGAAGAAGATATAATGTTGGTTGAAACAGACCCAGAAGGGAAGGGAAATATCCCTAGAAATGTACATATACCTGTAAAGAGGAAGAGATATGTGTCTACCACTTCTGATTCAGACTTAGAAGATGTGTTTGTTGCCAGGAAAACACAAAAGAAAATCCCAGATAGTCCTACTTATGAAGACTATGATTGTACAGGGGGTGGTAATGAGCAGTTTTTGGAAATAGAGGAAATGTTTATAGAAGATAGAAATTTTAGGAAGGAGCTTCAGGAAGCTTTGGATAGAATTAAACATTTGGAAGAACTAGTGCGGAGTCATGAAAAGAGGGACAAAGAAAGGGAGACAAAAATACATGAATTGAAAGAGAAGTTGTAGATATATGACCATGGTGCAAAGCTAGATCTATTGGCACAATTGGCCATTACCAAAATAGGGGATGGAGAACTTGTAGTAGCAAATTAGAAACCTCCTCCCATAAATACTCCAATTCACCATACAAATTTGTCTCTTGGTTATCAACTATAGAAGGTGACTGATGAGTTCTCACAAGAAAAAGAAAATTGGAGGAAAGAAAAAGAAACTTTGATTGTAGAACATGTCAAAGTGCTGGAAGGAAAACATAATGAGTTAAGGAAATTAGCAGTCAGAATCCAAAAGAAGTGGTAGATAAAGCTGCCTAAATTATAAGATGCAGACCTCCAACATGAACATATGCACTATTTTTGCAAGAATTGTTTTGAGTTTATAGTTTAGTAGGCTAATCAGTTGGGATGAGCAGGGAATTTGAGTTTCTTAATGTTTTGTTGATTCTACATTAGAAGAGTAGGATCAACTATGTGGTTCCAGAAGAAATAGAGTGGAATCCTCTAATGTTTGTAAGGGATCTCCAGGTAAGGGCACTAGCATCTTATCATAGGAATGAATAATTTAGGGCAGAAATAATGGAAGAATATGAGGAGAGGAAGAAATCAATTACTCTCCCAATAAGGAAAGAGTCTAAAGACCTTGATGCACTTATAGATGAATAGTTGAAACTCTTGGCTCATAAAGGTGTAGGAAGGAAGATTATGAAACTAAGGACAGAGGATTATAAAAGAATGCAAATATTAGCTATGGGATTGGGTCAATAATGTTACAATTATATGCAAAACAGATGGAATAGCTTGATCCCAGAGTTGCAGAGAAAAGAGCCTCATTCAATATATAATTTTACCACCATGCTTGAGAGGGTGCGCAGATACATGAAAGTTGCTGATAACATAGGACTTCATTGGATGCCACTCACATTCCACCCACCCATGCTACTCTATCTAGTTCCACATTGGACCGGGGAAAAAGGCAAGGAGTGTGAGAAAGTTGAGATCATCAGAATGAGACAAATTGTAGCTTATAGAGATTTCTACTTAAAGCAGATCAAGGGAGTTGATGTCGTCATGGACCTTAGGGAGATCACCTTGTGTTATAATCTATACCCCTAGTGTTTTGCTTGAGGACAAGCAAAAGTATAGTTGGGGGAATGATGGGTTCATTTATTAGCCTGTTTTTGTTATTATTATGCATGCTTTCAGACATTATCAGAAAATACTCCTATGTTATGCTACCTTTTTATGGCTATTACATAACCTTGGACCTAAATTATAGTAATGGAAATATAGTTACGATATAGTAACATTGCATGGTTTATATGTGAGTATGTATGAAATGTGGTTGGAATTTTGTGTTTAATCATGGTAGTTATCTTTGTGTATATGTTTTGTGGATTAACCTCTTGCAGTCCAAGAAGACTATAGCCCGTAGCAAAAGGAGGACTTGGACAACAAAATAGGGGAAGTGCTAGATCAAGCTGAATGTAATAACTACTATGTGGAGGCCCCCGATGGAGTTAGTCATGCATCATTATGACAACTAATAAAGTATCAGAGAAGAAGAATTCTTTTGTTGATAGGATTTTGGATAACTGTTTATGTGTTCCACATGCAGATCTCTTTTGCAGAGTTTTAATTTTATTAGAACTCTTGTTTCTTTTCAGTTGTAGTTTGAACAATTCAATATTAATTGCATACCCTGATATCTAGGGAGTTGTAGTTAATGATTTCAGTTATGAGTTGTGTTTAGAATAAACTCCCTCATTCTTGTATATAGCCGGTGGTTGAGTCCTTAGATAAGGAGTTGATTCAGTATTTTGTTATCAGCTACTTTTTAGCTTTTAGTTATCATCTATAGACATGTTGATTATTCAGAAATGATTTCCTTGAATACAATCTGAGGAAGATTTTATGTAATATGTTGGAATGCATAATGAATGAATTTCAAGTTCATATTAATGCGTAGAATTTAAATATTTAGATTTGGTTTTAGTTAATTGAAGACAACCACTTGAGCAGGCCACTCAAGGTAACTGTTCTTCACTACATTTATAGCTATTTTATTTATGTTAGTAGTTATTTCTATTAATCATTGCTTTATAAATTCTCATATTTTTATTATTAGTAATGAATGTTCATGAGAATGAATGCATTTAGTTAAATTGTAAACTCCAGAGGTTAGAATAAAAGATATCAAGTTTCCACAATCCATATCATAAATTTGTATTGCTTCTGGTTTTGATTGTATCAAATTTTTTAGCATCAACGTTTCATATCACACTCTATGATCCATCATCAAGACGAAAGAGAGCAAGAGGGGAAAAATGAATAATTACAGAATTAGACTAGATAAAAAGGAGAGAGGGAGAAGGGGAGTGTGCACATAGATCAAGGGTCAAATTAAAATAAAGAAAACACTAAAAAATAATCAAAAAGGAAAAAAGGAGAATAAAAACTTAAAGAACAAATTAAATAGAACCAATACTTAAAAAAGACCACACAAAAGAAAAAAGCTAAGAGAAACTCAATAAACAAGAGAAAAAGATCAAAATAGAAAAAAAAATGTATACAAAGAAATAAAGAAACATAAAAATATAAAAATGAATATATATATATATATACATATGTATATGTATATACATGTATTATATGTATATGTATATATGTATATATATATATATATAAGAAATAAAAAAAGACAAAAAGAAAAATGAGAAAAATTGGACACCTAAATATATATAAGAAATCAATAAAGATAAAAAGAAAAATAAGAAAAAATGGACAAAATAAACCTAAATACGAAGAAATAAATAAAGAGATAAAAGAAATTGAGAATGTCGTTTGTGCTCTTCCCTTGGATATTGCTGAAGAAATCAGGCAAGATGTTGTCGTCCTTCGTCATGCGAAGCCTCCCAAGTGCAATGTCCCTAAGTCTGAGCTTATTGCTTTCAACAAATCATTGTGCAATAAAGAGTTGATCATTTGTAAAGCCGACAAAGGGAATGTGACGATCATCATGGACAAGCATGATTACCTCTCCAAAATGCTTGACCTTCTTGCGGATAGCAAAAGCTACAAAATTTTGTCCCACAACCCGTGTTCCAAAATTTTAATTAAAGTCAAGAAAGCTATTTCCCTCTCTTCCTTTGATGATGCTACTAAAATGCGTCTACTTCCATCTAAAGAAGTGATGCCTCGCATCTATGGTGTTCCTAAAATTCACAAAAACGACATTCCTTTGAGACTCATTGTGGATACAATTGGCTCTCCCACCTACAAATCAACGTCTTACCTTGCCAAATTAATCTCTCCGCTTGTAGGTGGTTCTAAATCCCACATCAAAGATTCCTCCCATTTTGTTAACTTCATCAAGGATGTCAAGCTTGAGATTAGTAACCTTTTAGTAAGCTTTGATGTTGTTTCTCTCTTTATGAAGGCTTCCATCCCCGATGCCATTGAGATTGTTAGACGCAAATCTAGTGAGCAAATTATGTCGTTGGTTGGGCTTTGCTTGAAATCCACCTTCTTCTCTTTCCAAGGTGTCATATATGTGTAGGTTGATGGTGTGGCCATGGGTTCTCCTCTCTCTCTGGTCATAGCTAACCTCTACATGGAGCATTTTGAAGAATCTTCCCTTTCCTCTTACCCCCTCAAGCCAAAATGGTGGAAGCGTTACGTGGATGAAACTAATGTCTGCTGGCCCCATGGTCTCAACAAGTTAGAGGAATTCCACACATACCTCAATGGTTTGGTCCATTGTATTTCCTTCACCAAGGAGATTGAATCAGATGGCCAACTCCCTTTCCTCGATATCTTTCTCATCAAAAAATTTGATGGTTCCCTAGGTCGTTGGGTTTTTCGTAAGGCTACCCATATCGACTTCTACCTCCATTCATCCTCTCATCACCACCCGTGTCAAAAGAGTGGCATCCTCAAAACCCTTGCCTCGAGAGCGTTTCGGATCTGCAATGAAGATTACTTGAACCAAGAGTTGGACCATCTACATAAAGTCTTCATCCTAAATGGATTAAAAAACAAGCAGATCTTGAAAGCCTTTAGCCAAGCCAAGGAAACCTTCTTCTTTGATTCTGTAACCTCCAACCTGAAGTTCTTCCTTGGTGCTTTGCTTCCCTATATTGAAGGCATGTCCCAAATAATCTCCAAGATCCTTCTTAAGTAAGGGCTTCATTGTGCTTTCAAGCCTTTTTCCACTATGAAGCATCGACTCCCCTCCCTCAAGGACTCGAGGGACATTTTACTCGAGTCTGGAGTCTACAAGGTGTCTTGTTCTTGTGGCATCCCCTACATTGGGAAACAGGTTGTTCCTTTGGCACAAGAATTAAAGAGCATAGTGTGGATATCAAGTATGATCGGGTGTTCAAATTCGTACTTGCAAACCACTCTTCTTCAACTAAGCACCATATTTGTCTTGAAAACACTCAATTCTTGTGTAAAGAAGACAATGTTTTTAGGAGGAAGCTCAAGGAAGCCATTCACATTAGCAACCACCCTTCTAACCTCGACCATGATGAGGGTTGGAGTCTTAGTACTACCTGGAAGCCCTTGTTATCCAACCTTCATAACCATGTTCATTCCTAGCCTGGTCTTTCTCCTCGTCTCTTCATTAGGTCCTCTGTCCGTGTTCGTTTTCTTTGTCAGTTCCTATTCCGCCCCTCCATCTTTGTTCTCCTCGTTCCTGGTCCCCTCGTTGTGTGGTCCTTCGTTTCTTTGGTTGGGTGACCTCTTTGTCCCCTTTCTTCCTCATTTTTTTCTCTTGCCTTCTTTCATTTCTGTTTTCTTCTTATTCATTTTCTATCTTCTATGTTTATTTCTCTTTCTCTTTTTATTTTATATTCTTTTCATTTTCTTTATTTAGTGTTTTGCCTTTTCTTTTTGTTTATATATATATATATGCATTCTTATTTATATTTTCTTTGTGTAGCTTCTTCTTTGTGCTTTTTTGTTATTCCTTGTCTTTATCATTGTCTTTATATTTATTTATTATCTTTTTCATTTCTTTAGCTATCTCTTTATTTATTTCTTCGTATTTAAGTTTATTTTTGTCCATTTTTTCCTGTTTTTCTTTTTATCTTTATTGATTTCTTATATATATTTAGGTGTCTATTTTTTCTCGTTTTTCTTTTTGTCTTTTTTTATTTCTTTTATCTTTTTGTCCTTTTCAATTTCTTATATATATATATATGTTTCTTTATTTCTTTGTATACATTCTTTTTTTCTTTTCTTTTTTCATTTTGATCTTTTTCTCTTGTTTATTGAGTTTCTCTTAGATTTTCTCTTTTGTGTGGTCCTTTTCAAATATTGGTTCTATTTAATTTTTCTTTAAGTTTTTATTCTCCTTTTTTTTTTCTTTTGATTATTTTTTTAGTGTTTTCTTTATTTTAATTTGACCCTCTATGTATGTGTACCCTTCCCTTCTCCCTCTCTCCTTTTTATCTAGTCTAAGTTTGCAATTATTCATTTTATCCTCTTTCTCTCTTTTATCCTGATGATGGACCACCGAGTGTGATCCAAAACGTTGATGCTAAAAAAATTGACACAATCAAAATAAGAAGCAATACAAATTTAGGTTAGAATAAGTTCAGTTACCAGTTTGGGTAGTTTTGAGTTAGTTTCAACAATTATCTATTAGCAACAATTAAGCTACAGGTTAAGTTGTAGGAACCTGTAGCCATTAGCAATAGTTTAATTCTTTCACTGCTATGCATTTATGTGATTTTCTAGCAAGTAGAATACCTTTAATAGGATAACCTAGGTAACCTCAGGTCTTTGAAGGCACATATAGTGCAACACCATCACAAGTTTACAAACCTTGGTTGAAAATTTAATGGAGTCTTTACAATGTTGAGTGGACTGTTTAGCTAGTCATTCCTCTAAATTGTGTGGTTTCTACCAAGTTTACAAGACACTAGTTTAGATTCTACACTAACAAAATAGAAATGATCTTTCAAGTTGTGCTATTATAGTGTAAGGTTTAGTTGAGGGGTATCCTGGGTACAATGGATAGAGAAGTCATCCAATACCATCACATTAAATCCTTCAAAGTATTTTGATTTTAGTCCTCTCTTAGCCACTATACTTTCATAATGGAATTATTAGTAGCACCTATATCGATGAGTAAGGTAACTTGATGTCCTTTTAAAACCCCACAAATCTAAAAATAATTATACCTAGGAGTTTCTATGATTTTGGCTAAGGATTATCCAAATATTATGTCTTCTCCTTTGAATTATCTTATTTCTCTTCAATTTGAGGATTGGGTTCTCTTCTTCTTCTTCTACCTTCTCATCTTGTTCTTTGCCTCTAGATCTTGCTTCAATGGGTAAATTTTATCTTGATATGTCATCTTATAAAAATAATTTATAGGAAGGAAAGTCTTTATTTGAAACCTATTTCTTGGCATAGTGGTCTCGAGTGCTTGAACCCTCTTGATTGATTCCTATAAGCAAGATGGTTTAAAAGCTTTAACCAATTATTTGAGAGATTTTGGTAGTCCCTCTATAAAATTCATGGTTAGTCTTCTCTCTAAGATATCAAGTACCAAGATGGAAAAATTCTAGAATTCTATTACATAGCTCTTTATTGATCCATATTGTTTGAGATGAGCTAGTTCTTTGAAGTGTAAATCTAGATCCTTCCTATCAAACCTCTCAATCAGTAACCTATATAACTCATTATATGAGTTGATGAAGCCATGGACTTGGGTAATTAGTTTTTAGTTCAACCATTCATATGTAGTACCCTCCAAATGTAAGCTTGTAAATTTGATAGCCTCATCCTTTGGCATAGGCTTGAGATTTAGGTATCTATCTATTTTATGCACCCATGCATGAGTAGTGCATTTGTTGGACCCATTGTAGGAGGATAATATCAACTTACCTAAGGAATATTGGTCATCACTATATGGAGTTTGTTGTCTCAATTTATTTTGAAGTCATTCTTGCAAGATTTATTTAGATTTATAAAAAATTAAGGGATATCTTATCTCAAATTTTCTTTGACAATGTTTGAGACTCAACATAGCAAGCTATGATATTACTAATGATCATATTTTGGGCTATAAATTTTATAAGGCCTCTTCCTCCCTATGAATTAAGGTAGGTTGGAAAGGTCTTGCAGATGATATGAGGGTAGTTATTTTTGTGTGTGGGGAGAAACATTATGGTTGTTGGCCTCTAAAGAGTTGCCTTCTTCATTCTATGGTTTAGGTATGTTGATGTTATTATTATCCATTTTATGTAGCATTTGCACCAACATGTCCAACATCATATCAAAATTTATCTCCACCCGATATTTAGGGTTTTTACCCAATTTAGAGATTTATTCCTTATCTTCCATTATATTCTATTTTGAATTTTCTATAGATTCATACTTTATTTTGATCTCCCTTTAATAGTTCATTGTTGCTCTATCATTGAGATGCATACAATTTTCACACTACAATGATTAACTATGAAAAAATAGGCTAACAATAAGATTAGCTCTAATACCACTGTAATGTCCCAACTAATATATTAATACAAAAACCTTCTACAAATATTATTTTAAATCAACTATTTCGATATTTCTTATAATTTCATGGCTAAACATTTAGGGTGAATATTTCATAGATTTAACAATAATTAATTTGGCATCATACAAACCCTAAATTTTGCATCAATATTCACCCAACATTAACAAATCTAAAATACACTTTAAACTTTATTATACTGCCCCAATATAGATTAATGCTTACACAACAACCTCTACAACTCAATGAATTACTTTATATTTAATTATTTTACCTAATCTAAAAACTATAATATTATAGGTAGGGTTCACCATTAAAGATAAATTATATCTTTAAATACATGTATCAAACTTAACAAAACCCAAGTTTAGCCATGAACCTTGAAAAATTCCAATCTCTCTTTCCCATATTCAGAAAACCCAAAATTTCCTTTACAATCACATAATAACATTAAACCCAAATATTATAGAACAAGTTAACAAATGAGATTGAACTAAAAATTAGAATATGTTGGGTCCCAAAACCATTGATCCACTTCCCAAAATAGAATCCCACTCACAAGGCTAGGGTTGTCATCAAGTAGGTGAAATTGGTTCATCAACAATGGAGGGTTTGAGTTCAAGTATACGAGAGTGGGTTTTCTCTCCTATGATTCAAGCATAGCTTATACTCAAGAGGGTATTCCTAGAGGTTATAGTATAAAATAAATAAATAAAACTATTAGTTTTAAACCTCAACTGTTAGTTCAACCTCAAAGTTGTCACTGAGCTAAGAGAAACAACTACCGTACTACCTCTATATAGTTGATTCAACACCATTGCAGTGAGTGCATGATGAAGGAAAGATACATGGTTCACATAAATTGATAAATACTATTCCATATACATTATGTTATCATGAACTGCACAAAATTAAACTAAAATTGGAATAGTCTTTATTGATTTATTTTGATTTTGTGTGACTAGAACAAGTACATAGGAGATTGGTTCCAATCCAAAGGAAATAGAGTCACAACTGACAAGGAGATATGGAAAAATATAATGATAAATACCAACTTGATATGGAATCTAAATGCAATCAAAATACATTATTTCCATTTCTATATTCTTAGTTATCCCTCAATGAGCTGAAAAAGTTCATATGTAAAAATAAAATTATCTATTGGAAAATTTTGTAATAGGTTTAGAATCTTGTCACATTCATCAAATGGTTTTACATTTACAACAACAAATTTGTTGAAGAGAACATTCCAAAATTGACATGTTTTTTGAATTTTCCTATACATTAATGGATCTACATAAAATGAAAATGTTTATAATAACCTTTTAATGTTTTTCCATTGTCCCTACCTCCTTAAAACTATTATGATCTTTATTTTATGTGTATTTTTTCCTTTTTGGATTATTCCTTTGCCATTGTTGTGCCCAGTACTATCTAATGATATAAAAAAATGAGGATGAAAACCTAATAATAACACTCACTAGGGAAAAACCATAGGTCGTGGCATTATAGCAGTGTTAAACCCATGGTAGTTGGGAGACCTTCGACACTAACAATGGTAGCTAGGAGCAAACACTAGGTGTTTATTTTTGGACCAAACATTGGGTGTTTAGTTTTGGAGCAAACACTTTAGGTTCCAAGTTCTCTTCAAGGCCTAAATTTCAAGAAAGAAAATTTATTGTGAGTTGAGAGCGAAAGCGGAAGTGGAACTAAAACCTTAAGGTTCCAATCTCCTACCAAGGCTCGCCTTCTGATAGGGACCAAAGAAAAAAGAACCTCGAGGCTTGGGCAAAAATACAAACTCCTCAAAAGCTTTAAAAAGGCTCAATAGTGGTTTTTATCGAGGACACATACCTCTTGAAGACATGGTGAGAATCCAAAGAATGCTAATAATAGACCAAAAAATTTCACCACAACAAATAAAACACCATCTTGGCCACATGGGTCAAGACTACTAAAAAAATCAAGAAAATGTGAAAGATGTAAGTTGCACTCACCGATAAAAAATTGAAACCTTATTACTTATTAAAATTAATGTTTTAGATGATGACCGTACACATGAAAATCCATTAGTTATCCACTCAAATCCATGAGATGATAGACACAAAGTTCATACCTCTCAGCTATTCGATATGGCCCAAGCCACAAAGCATCAAATTTCTCATAATTTCCCTTATCCTTTGACTTAGCGCTCCATAAAAGGATCATATCACTAGCTTAGAATTCTCTTGGTAATGTATTCCTATCATGCAAATGCTTCATAATCTACTTTTGTTTCCAGTTCATATTTTGTGATTCTCTTGGTTGCTCATCCAACTTAGTTAGTTTCATAACCCTTACAAACATCGCATCAAATTGTCTTCTATATGTTGCAATAAACTTAATAATGGTAGCTCTAAGTTGACGAGAATCCTAGCCTCTACTCCATACACTAATTTAAATCGAATTTGTCTAATAGCTCGCTTGAAAGTAACCCTATCAACCCAAAGAGCATACTTAATCTTGTCATTCCATATCTTCATATTTTGATCTAATGTCATCTTTATGATATTTTTCAAGCTCTTATTACTTGACTCAACTTGTTCATTGCTTTGTGGGGATGAATGTACCAAGTTTATTCTAAAATTAGAACACGTATTTTTCATGTCTTTGGATCTAAAGCACATAGCATTATCAACTATAATTCTAGAAGGTACCCCAAATATGGTTATTATGTTATTGATGAGGAAATCTACTACCACCTTTGATGTTGCATTACAGGTTGGAATTGCCTCACCCCACTTGGTGAAGTAATATGTGGCCACAAGGATCCACTTATATACATTCCTAGATTTATCTTGTATTTATCCAATGAAGGAAACCCCCCACTACTGGAAATGTGCCTCAATTGTAAGAGGTAGTAATGGAAGTGTATCAACAAACTTCAGTCGACCTAAAACTATTTGATAGGAATCACAATTCTAGATCATTTTTGCAACATCCTTGAACAATTTGGGCCACCAAAAATAATCCCTAAGGATCTCATGTGATGTGATCTTGGACTTGAAGTTCGCACCACACACCATGGTGATATCTTTCATTACATTATCAGGTTACTTATTATCCAAACATTTGAGAAACACACCTCTGTGGTTCCTCCACATGAGTTCACTTTGGATGAATACATACATGTATGATCATAGCTTGAGATTTCTCATTTGATTCTCATCCATAGAAGATGGACAATTAATGTTTACCAAATAGAAGATCACATATTTGTACCAAGTATTGTCACTCAACCTATATGGAAGAGCAACATCATCTATATTCAATTCATTTATCTCCATTGCTTTCGAGTTGGAATTAGCCACCAACTTGGCCAAGCCCTAGCCCCTGACAATTTTTGTGGCTTAAATCTTCATATCATAATCTTGGATCTTATTTATCCAATGACATAGTCTACCTAAAGCCTCTTGTTGCATGAATATGCTACAACTTTAGAACCCATAAGATATGAATTAAAATTATTCACAGACTTAACCAAAGCATAAGTATGCTTCTCCATTGTAGAATATTTCAACTCATCTACTTGTAATGACTTACTAAAGAACAATACTGGCTTCTCCTATCTCTCTTCATTCTTTTGCAGCAACATAAAAACTACGGTATAAAATGATGGAAAAAAATTGGACATGCTTGGAGTAATTAGGACTTACCAAAATAGGGGCCTCTAATATAGCTTATTTTATATCCATGAAAGCTTTAGCTAGATCAACACTCCACTCAATTGATTGTCCTTTCTTGAGCATTTTTTATATAACTTTGGTTTTCTCAACAAAGTTAGGAATAAACATCCTAACAAAGTTAATCTAAATAGAAAATACTAAATTCCTTTTACAGATTTAGATTGAGGAATGAGGCTAATGGGTTTGAATCTCTTAGGTTCAATTCTCACCTCATCATAATGTGCCCTAGAATTTTACCTTCCTCAACACCAAATTGATATTTTTGTGATTTAAAGAAATTATCTCTTCCAAATATCTTTTAAAAATCAATTCTAGATGTTTGTAATGCTCGTATCTTTCCTTTGAAAATTTAGTAAGGTCATCCTGGTATACCACCATGATCTAATCAATGAGACTAGAAAAAGCCATGTTCATTTCTCTTTGAAAATTTGATCCTATAGTATTCAAACCAAAAAACATCCTCACATATACATATGTGCCCCACAAGGTAGTGAATTTCATCTTGTTCTATTCTGACTCTTTGAAAACCACTTGATTGTATCTTGAGAAACAATCCATCATGGAAATTAATTATAATCTAGTCACTTTTTGCAATAAAAGATCCATGCTCTGGAGAGGACAGTTATCCTTGAGATATTTAAGCTTAATGTTCTTGAAATTAACACACAAACTTATTTCTCCTTTCTTTTTTCATACTTGGACAAGGTCAGAAACCCACTTAGAGTGTCTAATTTCTTTGATAATTCCCACTTCCTTCAACTTCATCAACTCTTTTTTGCATTTGGGGAGCCAAGGTAGGACTATTGGGCCTTTATTTTTCCTAAATGGTTTAGCATCAGGCTAAATCGAGATAGTATTCTAAAATAAATCCTCCCTATATGCTTTAAGATAGATTCATATGACCAAGCAAAATATTTTTTGAACTTAATAGGGAAATCAACATTTTCTTCTCATTTGGTTTTAGTTTCTTATCGATGTACACCATCTTGGGATTATTATTTGTCCATAAGTTCACTCCCTCAACATCATCTTCATGATTTTATTATATTTTGTTCTTGTATTGGCCCCCACCATCAAACATCTTTTCCAAGGCAACGAACCGTTTGAGAATGGTATTTTTTTTCAGTTACACTGCTTCATTCCCAAGCAAGGTTTCTTTTCCATTTTATATTTATACAATTGGTTTTCAATCAATCAACTATTTATCAGACTCATACATACTATTCATAAACCTTTATATGTGCTAGATATCATCAAATACCCACCAATTATACACATATTGTTTGGCATGGTGGGTCTTACCAGGACTTCAATAATTTGTCAATATAAAGGATGGTTTGCATTCATACCGAGCCTTGAAGTTAATGTAAATGACATCAAAAAATTCCATGCTATCCCAAACAATATTTGTATATGACCTTGGCTTCTTTTCCTTAGCTACATATTTATCTTACTTTTTGTAATAACTCTAAATCTCATGAACTATGAAGCATCTAATCCCATGAAATGAGCTATATTCAATCCTAGCAACATGGCCTCATATTCAACAATATTATTAGTACATTGAAAGGTCAACTTGAAGGAAAAATTACACTTTTCATTATTTGGAGATACTAGAACGATACTAGTACCATTACCTTCTAGCGAGCAGGCACCATCAAAGAACATGCTCCAAAGACCATCACTCAAATCCTTATAAGAATTTGGTGGAGTAGGGGCATCCTTTACAATTTTGAGTTCATCAACTATCATATGATTAATACTGGTATCAAATAGGTGGTGTAAGGGGGAATGGATAGAAACACTTACTGTTCCATGCTCCGGGCCTCACCTCAACAAAACCCTTTGGCGACTCTCTCCACCAACTCAACCTATAGGTCCTGACTCAAATGCAGATACCCTTGGCTCTACTGGCCATCCCCACTTCCAACCATATCACACAATTCAACCCAAAACTTGGTGCTTTGACTCTGCTTCACCCTTAACCCTTAATCATCCCTAAAGGCCAAAATACCCACAATACTTAACTAGATGCTTGCAAGGGTGTAAAGTTGTATTTTCGTGCTTCCAAGAATCCCATTAGGTTTCTTGAACAGCCATTAGACTCCATCTCACCATCGCTTCTTCCAAACCCTCACCTAGGGTTTAAAAAGGCAACAAGCCTAGAGTCCCTTTTAGCCCTCCTAACCCGAGAAAAGTGGAAATTGCACAAAACTTTCCCAAACAACCCCAAACCTTCTCTGTAGTTTCTTGGACCTGACACCAACCACTTCAATATTTCCAAGGTTTTATGCCTGGTCTTTCCCTACACAGGCTTCTTCACCAACTTTAGCAAATGTAGGGTTTTCTTGTCATTTCTTGGACACCCGGTTGGACTGTCAAAGAGTTCTTCCACCAAATCAATTGATGAAGCCTCTTACCAGATTTTAGACCACTCTATGGCCTTCCTCCACCTTTCTACCATGGGAATTTTCATGGAGAGGTCTCCCCTGCAAGCTAGGTGATTTTCACCTTTAGACTTTCCTAGCCGGGCACTGTTTTGCTCGCTAGGAAAAGTCTTCTTTCATGCTTGTCCTCCTCCTAATGAATCCTAACACTACTAAAAATATAGGCATGGAGCCTAGCCACTGTTTCCAAGAGCCCATACACCAGGTACAGGGGAAAGGTGGTCTAGGTCTCCATTTATTGCAGCTTTCCAGGCAGAAAAACCAAGAAACTAGAACTTAGAGAACATAAAGCAACTATTAGAATGAAGAAACAACTATCTAATGATCAGCCAACACTTTGAGAACAGATACAATACATTCCACACGTGTGCCAAGGCCTGATTAAGCCATTAATGCACTGCTAAGAACACAAACACAGAAAAATTCAACAAATACTTCCACTATTCTTATTTCTCCTTCATGAAATTGCAAGATTACAAAACTTCAAAAGCCTTCCAACCTTTCACACAGGTCGAGGAAAACCTTAAATAGGTTTCCCAAAGTGGTTACACCCTTCTTGGTCGCACTTTGTTATTACAAGGTGGCAAACAAATGAAAAATGTTCCATTTGGCCACCTTTGCCAATTTCCTAGAAACTGACCAATCATGAGTATTCCAAACTCCAAATCTCTTCCATTCCTGATAGCTCCTGACTAAGATAAGTTTTAAGTCACTCCCATTTCACTCCTGATAGCTCCTGACCAAGACATTTTGAAAACTCTCCCACAATTGCAATGGTCAACATGACCTTATAACATGAAAATAAGAATACACAAACCTTACCTATTCCTAGTGTTTCCTAGGTGTTCTTCTAGGTGCTCCTGCACCAATAGGTTTATATGATCAAGATAATTACATATGTCCTCAATGTTATCTAGGAATATTTGCTCCCTATGCAACTTCACATTCTCACCATGCAAAGGAATGGTGGCATAGGATAATTTGTATGCTTCCACCAATAGAAGATACCCATTTTCTTAATAATAGAATTCCCCACTTAGGAGGAAAATCTACCACTATGATGGCCATCATGAAAATATTTTTTGAGTAAGCAACCAATTAGACATCTAAATTGCTTACTATCCCAATGATATTCACTTCTCTAGAGTCCATGGAAAAGAGTTTTCCATAAGATTTAGAAACTCACAATCCAAGGTCATTCATTACTTGAAGTGACATGGCATTGCTAGATGTACCAAGTCATGCATGGAATTATAAATTATCAAATTGTTGATGATCAAAGCACGGTATAAAAAGGGTTACACTGAGCTAATTATTCACCATAGAAGCACCAAGGCATACCTCCAAAGTCTCCTCTATATTTTCTTCTTCATTTGGGGTGATATTTGGTTGTTCAGGCACATTAGCATAAATGAAAGATAAATCCCTTACCCTATTATTTGGAATTCTAAGAGCCTCAAATAAAGGTAAAGAAATCCTTTCTTGGCTCAAAGTCTGTCCAACATCGATTTGAATGTATGTTGGAAAAGGAGCACTCGATGCTATGGTCATCTTATTCATTGGAATGCAAGGTCCCATTTGAGTTGAAGAAGAAAAAACTACATCATATATTACCTCTTTTCTAGTTTTAACATCTACAAGCATGTGGTTTGATGATGTATCCTTATCCTTTCTACATTCCTTCACATTAGTAACCTTTTCCCTAGGGACAACAACACCACTTGTTTACACATGACAGTTTTGAACCTTGTGCATGTACTTCTTTACTTATTGCTTCTTTGGACTTTTTCTTTTATCAAAAGCCTTTTTGAACAAGATATTTTGTTCATCCTTATCATCACCTTATATTTACCAGAATCAACCCTTCGAACTATCACACTTGATTTAGCTCGTTGCCCCTGCACTAGTGTAACATGCCAACCCTTCACTAAAGTAAATATTTCCTAAGTTTTCACTGTGTGAGTAAATAAACTATGTAACAAGCCATTGCAATAAAAAATTTCCTTTCTTTATTGAGAATATATGAACAAATATGCTATAATAATATACAACAAGGATTCCATTTCCATATAATAATTTCACAAATTACAATATTCCAAGAATATACACAATTACAAACATAGCTCAACCGAGCTTTAGAGAAATATATATATATATGGTCCAAGAATCCGCCTTTCAAAATCTTTGTCTTTTGTCCCCTATTGAGGAAGGGAAACATCACTCAAGCGTTTTTACACCAACCACAAACTCATATGCGGTCCCCTGCTGATAGGGAGGTTGGATGAATCACTCATTGATTCATGCTCTAAGTCTTTCTTGGAAGACCTCTAGGGTGTCTTTCTCCACCACTTGCCACCTATAGGATCTCTTCCTTCTTAGGATCCCCTGGTTCTCCTTGCCAACCCAACTATCAACAAAGTTCCTTCTCCCAAGTCAAAACTTGGTGCAATCTTGTAGCACTAGCCATTAGCTCTTAAACTACCTTAAAGGCTACTAACCTCCAATTTCTTGAAATGGTTTTACAGAGGTGTGGAGGTGCTTCCAAAAGCTTCAATCCATCCTACTAGGGGCATCAGGGATCCACCTAGCTCCATCTGCAAGTCGCTTTCACCAAACTCCTTCATTAGGCCTAGAAGGCTACTAGCCCTATTTGGTCTCCTTCTCTGAGAAATCAGGGTTTTTCCCAAAGTCCCTCCAAAGAAAACCCCAATATTTTCTTGGGATTCCTAGTTCATATTCCCACCCCTCAAGGATTTTTGGGGTCTTGGGCCACAACTGGCCATACAATTCCCTAACTGAAAATGAGCAAAATTAAGGCTTTTTAGGCCCTTCCTGGCTCCTCTGCAACTTCCTAAGTTTTCCCCTCACAAATGTATTGGTAGAGTCTCTTCCTCTTTACCATATCTTGGTAAGATTCATATATTCCTTCTCCAAAAGGAAATTTGTCTCTAAGTTAACACCTCTGCAAATTAAGTGCTCTGCACTATGGTCTTTCCTAACCGGGCTCTTCTTTGGCTCGCCTAGGATAAGACTCCAACATTATCTCCTGTGTGTTCAAAGGCCCCAAATCCCACTATATGTACACCCATGGCGTCTAGTCACTAATCCCAAAGGGCCGTACAATTTGTATGGTGGGAAAATGAACTAACACTCCATTCTTTACAAACTGTCTGGTTCAGACCAACAACAATGTAGAACACAAAATATTTACAAGAAGTGCTTAAAGCTAAACAAACAAACTATCTAATGCCACACAGAATTCAAAGAACAACTAACCTACATCATGCACAAGTTATAGTGCCAAAACTAATCCATTAAAGCATCACTGCAATACAAAAACCAAAAATTTCACGCACAATCACATATGCTTTCCTTGAATTCAAAACTTAAAATGTATGATAGACATCCAACCTTACTCCAATGCCGAGGCATCCCATAAATAAGGTCACCAAACAGTTATCTTCTCCCTTGGGCTCTTCTTGGTCGTTTGTAGCTCCAACTGTCAATGTTGTTGAGCAACATTTCAAATGTTGCACAGTTGCAATACAACTTCCTAGCCCCATTTGCACCTTACAAAAGTCCTAAGCCCCCTATTGATCTAAACCCTATTACACCTACTCTATGGTCAAAATGACCTTCATCTAATCACAACAAAAATGCCACTGAGGCTTGAACTAAAATAGATTGCTTAGTTTTCCTAGACAACCTATGGGTGCTCCTGCACCACCCGCATATCTATCAATGATAGATGGCCCTACCCTTTGACGAAGAGCTTGGTTGGGTAAACCCATACGAAAAACCACACTGAGCTTAGTGTTGTGCCCTACATGACTAGAATTTATAACCCTACACTCAATAACTAGCATGTACTACATGGACACGGTGAACTGACAGTGGAGCGAAAGGCAATCACACTACTTTGGCCAAAGTGTTCTCACTCAGTACTTTGAGTGAAGGTCAACTACTCACTTACAATTCTTAAGCTCGTTTTGACTTAAGACCACTATAATCTAGACATTAGTAATCCATCCCATGGGTAAGCTTTAACCCTAGAATTAACCTATCACTTTTTATACAAACTTTAGAGTATCTCTACTCATTAAGCAAAAGTACAAGTTCCCTCCCTTCAATGGACAACATTCCCACGAGTAACCTACTAACTATCTAGCATAATCAAGTAACTTAGCTATGAGTAACCCTTAAGCTACCCTTGTTTAATCGTATTTAGCATATTATCACCTATGAAAAACAATCCTTCCTATTATGGAGTAATTACAAGCACTTCACAAAACAATATAAACAGCTTCCAATTCCTTTTCAAAGCAATACTATTTTCCCCTAAATGCAAGTATTCACAATAGAATAATTAAAGTAATCATGAAACAATATTTCAAAAGCTAAAATAAATAAAGGAAGATTATCCTCATGCCTGTATTCGCTTATCCAATTGACTGGCTGCAACTCAACTTTTCAAAACAACAACTAGCTTAGCTTTGATATCTCAAGCAATGCCTCAGTAAACCGTCTATCTCACAAGTTGATAATGTACTTCACTCAATGTGATAAATACTCTCACAAATACTCAAAAATCTCTCTCAAAATATAGTAGAATAATGTAGTCAAGAAATGCAAATAGAAAGCTTGTGGAATGCGTCCCAAATGAGAGCTCAATTCCACTATTTATACAACAAAAAAGAGACTTCTCATTCTACAGAAAAGGAATGATAATTGACAGCAGCAAACATGCATATCAACTCACTCAACTCAGCTAAAAGATGGCACACAAACAAAGAGTATACTCAGTGAGGAATGCCACAAATCGACTTCTTAAGTTGATAGTAATATAAAGACTATTTCAAACAACACATGCCCAAAAGGTGACATTCGAATTGTTCTCCAAATATACTTCTACAACAATGAGAACTTCTTAATATGGCACCAAACAAGAAACATATTTATCTTATAAGTGACACGGCTTTTTCCCTTTGAATCGGTCTATTCTCAATTTACAACACTTGCTCACAATTGACTTAGTTCAAGGTGAGTCACTTTGTCTCATAATCAACTTTGATTGTTTCATTGACTTGTTGTAACTTATCCTATTAATCAATATTTTACATTTCTTTTGTTGTTAATAATCCACTCATGGTAAGGCATCCTAAGTAAATACAGTTTACTAAGTCAAATGTATTTAATCTCAATTACATCGACCAAGTCTTACTCTTCAAATCGACTTAATGGCTGCGAGTTATATTGCATATAATTCACCCTCGATGCATTGTCAATATGTATAGTATATTCAACCTATTTTTAAGTTAATAGATCGGCCTCAAAGCATTTAATCAATTCCCAAGCATTTGATCATATTTAAATATATATCATATATTTACATATATATATATATATATATATATGTATATCAACACACACACACACACATATGTATATGCATGTATATATATATATATATATATATATATATATATATATATATGTAAATATATGTTAACATATATTTATATATCATATGCCAATATAGTATGTGTAGACACTTAAAAATGTCCAGAATGATATCATGCACTCGAATCAAGTATACTTACACTATTTCATCCTAAAATCCATCCTCTTTTTGCTTAATTGATTAATTTTGCCTAGCTATTTAATTAATTGCATTATTTTCATCTATTAACCTAATTAGGTGAATTCACCCCTTTTCATGTTAACATTTCATCTTATTAAATTAAATAATTTGAAATTGAATAAATCAAATTATTTAATTTAATCCTTAAAATCCTCTTATTTAATTAAATAACCCTAAGTTAATTAAATATCACATCACTTCCCCTTTTCATTAAATAAATAAATAATTTAATGACTATCCTAATTCCCCTAATTTGCATAATTGAAACATTATTTAATTATCAAATTGCTAATTAAATCTAATCATCCCACTTGCAAAGGAATATTCCTCTTTTGCACATTCTTCCAAAAAAGGGAATATTCCCATGAAATATTATTTTGCATAATTTAATTTGATTTTAATTAACTAAATATCTAATTTTCCTCACCCATGAGAATATTCTCTTTTTTCGCTCATTTGAAAAAGGGAATATTCCTTTTTTGCAACAAACTTTCAACATGACTTCTTGTGCAAGTTGTGAAAGTGTGTTTATTTGGACAAATGTGAGCCCTTGATTAAATATTATCTTGCATCCTCAATCCTTGATGGGAATCCATGATCCATGTCTCCATCTTCCTTCCTTTTTGATCATTGATTATCTTTTTCAATCTTAGCCCTTCATTTCTCATTTGTCCTCCTATAAATAGGTCACTATTTGTAGACAAATGGATCCATCTTTTAAAAGAAAACTTATGCTATTAAAATCACTTACATTTTGCACTCATATTTCATGTTTTAGAAAGCATTTTAGGTTAATTTCTTGCATTATATTATCTTAGCTTCCATTAATAGCTTCTATGGTAACATAAATGCATCTATTTAGCTTATTTGGTAATTAGGATTTTAATCTTTTGAGCTTAAACTCCATTTAGATTAGTTTTGCATACACCCATATCGATCATCTTAGCATAGATAATGTTAAAATAGCTTGCATCATGTTAATTTAGATTTAAATCACATTTTCATACACATCTATAATCGGTTTTGTTGATTTTCTTCAATAGAATCGATTGAAACAAGCTCATTTATCCACGGGATTGGGAAAGGGTCGCCATTCCACATCAATGTGACACCACTCCCCTAATAGGATAAGTTTCAATGGATTAGAATAGGTGTTTTTGAAACTTTTGTATTTTAATATGTTAGTTTTAATGGATGCTTAGTTTAGTTTTGCATATAATGATCTTATTGGACTAATGTTTAGTGGCTTAAATACACTTCAAATCCTCATGGATCAAGTGTAGTCAGTCGATACTAAGCCATTGGTCACATTTTGGTGCTAAAAGGAGGACATGAACTAACCAATCTAATGAATTTCTTATTAAATCTCAGTTTTGCTTGTGTTTTCAAGTTTAGTGATGCTATTGATAAATCACTAGTGCACCTTGGACGCGTCACTATATAGTGACGCATTTGATATTTGAAATAGTGACGCATATTAAATTTCGTTGATTAATTTAGCAACACATTTAATTTAGAAACACATTAAATTTTGTTGATTATTGGCAAGTGCATGCTAAAAAAAGATGTATGGTGGTGAGTGATATCTGCTAAGGTTTCTTGTGTCTATGGTCATCTTTGGCCCCTCTTGTGTCATACCGCGGCATAGGCGCAAGATTTTTCATTTATTGTGTGTACGACCACATTTACTACAGTTTTCTTGGTTTTATTATTCCTTCAACCGACTCTAACCCAACAGTTCTTGCTAGTGTTAGTGGTTCGACGAATCTACACAATGGCTCCCCCTCTGAACAAACAACCCCAGAAATTTGTTTCTAAAGTGTTTCACGAGGTAAGTCTTTTGACTTCCCGACTGATGTGGTTTTACTCTTGCCTGATTTTGATTCTGCATTTCAATGGATTGAGAAGCATACTCTTATTGGTTATTTTATTGGGAGGACTCCCCCTGAAAGTGTGCTTAAAGAATGGTTCCATAAGGCCTGGGTCCCTCATGAGGTCCACCTTGACATGGTCCAAAATTTAACCAAGCCTTTTTTATTTTCCGTTTGCGGAGTTCAATCATGTTTACGCAATCCTGAATCATGGTCCCTAGTATGTCCGATCATCTTTGTTGGTTTTCTAGTCGCGGACTTAGGACTTTGCTGTCTCGAATGACACCAAGTTATGGGTTCCGGTCTGGATTGAGTTTTAAATTTTCCTTTCTCTTGTGTGCCTTTTCTGAACCATATGATATCATCTTTGGGAAGGTCATTTATATTGAGCTAGATAGGTTCTTTCAGGCTCGACCCCAGAAATGGGTATGTGTTGAAGTGGACCTTTCAGAAAATTTGAAGGAGTCCATTGATATTTAAATTAAAGCTCTCTAGCATACCCAAAAAGTCACTTATTTCAATCTATCGAACACGTGTTACAGATGTCAGTCCGCAAACCACAAGATTAATGAATGCCCTTTGGCAGTTCCTCGTACTCCTTCACCACCACAAGATTCTGAAAAGCCTCATTAGGCAGATGCTTTTGTTGCCAAATCTGAGGAGAAATGGACAATGGTTACAAACCATAAAAATAAGTCTAGTGGCTCTGGGACGGTTTCCAAAGTCTCAGAGTCAACTAAAGATGTTTCAAACCCTTCGGCGAAGGGGAAAGAGGCCCAGGTTGGGTCTATCAATATTTCGGCACAACCAAGGCCTAAGGCTACGCCTCAGCCTATGGTCATCATGATAGCACAACCAACTGAATCTCCTCCTGTCGGGAGCTCAAAGGCAGTCTCACAGTCCTTCTCAGCCTCTAAAAGAAGGAGAATATGTGCAAGAGAAATAGAGGTTTTCTTCTCCAAACATACAAATTGGTTCAGTTCCTCCAGAATTTTTGCAAAATTGCTTCTCTACTTTGGTTGAGGAGTCGGACTGCAATGATATGGAGGAGTTTCACTCATGGAATGTGTGAGGTCTGATAGAACTCTCTAGGAAGTATTTCATTAGGGATACTCTGTAGAAGTATGCTGGTATTGTAGTGCTTTGTCTCCAAGAAGTGAAAATCATTGGTTTTTTGCTTGCATTCGCTTGTCGATCTATTTAGCTAGCCAATAAAATGTTTTATACTGATCATGAGGCTAGACATGGTAGAGCAGTCACCCTTTTGTCCCCACGGTGACATGCTTGTGTGGTTGATCATGGGTTCGATCCCACACATCAACTCGTCTGGATTCTTCTTAACATTGATAATCACTCTTTTGGGATTATTAATGTCTATGCTTCCAATGATGTTGTGGAACACTCTCAGCTCTAGCGTTGGATTATTTGACTCATTTCCAGTTGCTACCTAGCTTTTGTGTGGGGATTTCAATATGGTTGAGATGGCGTATGACAAAGATGGTACTCTTCCATTCAAATGGGAAACTGGCAAAAGGGAGGAGTGGTTTCACATGCGCAATAAATTGGGGCTCTTTGATCCCAATATTGGCCACCACCATTCTCATTCTCTCTAGTACACATGGTGTAATTACCAGGCTAGATCTGATAGGATATTTAAGTGCCTCGATCATGCCATGATCTTGGCTCAATCTTTTTTCTCTTTTGACAACTCTTCACCTCCGGTTAAGCCGTTAGTGGATGTGACATTGTCAGATCATTTCCCCATTTTTTTACATTAAATAAGAGATAAGATAGCCTCGAGCCTACAAGACCTAGTTCTTTTGAACACGTCTTTGCTGCATCATCAACCCACACTGGCCCACATCTGTATGGTTTAGAATATGGAGTGTAGACCACCTCACAATACAGGTTGGATTACTTGGTGGAATGATACTATCACTCACACAACTAGATTTCTCCACATTTATGGACACCAACTGTCCATTTTTTGTTGTTAACCTTATGAGGTGACCATGGCTGACCTTCATTCAACCATCGAGGCTCCGATGTCTAGCCCTTTCTCCCCATCATTGCAAGTCCAGGTGGCAGATTTAAGGCACAAAAAGCAAGTTGCAGATAATTATGCTGCCAGAGGTGCACAAATCAAAGCTAGATTGCACTGGTTAAAAATTGGCGACCGTGCCTCCAAGGAGTTTTTCTCGGCCCTACCTGTCAAGCACTCATCTTCTAGCATCAAACAATTTAAAGAAGGTACCCAAGTGCTCTCTGAGCTACCTAACATTCTCCAAGCCTTTGTTAGGCATTATGAACAAGTTTTCATTGCTGAGGAGTATACGCCAAAGTGACAACAAGCCCTTCAGGATTGTCTTGTTGTTGTGCCAAATAAGCTATCTTCAGCCAATAAAGCCTTGTGTGAGAAATTGCTCACTATTGAAGACTTGAAGGAGGATGCTCATACTATGGCGGATGACAAGGCCCCGAGCGTTGATTGTTTCTCATGTGAATTTTACAAAGCCCTATGGGACTGTATTGGGCACGATTTACATAAAGTCTATCTTGAGGATTTTCATTATTAGTCCCTTGGAAACATAATTAACAAAGGAAATATTAAATTCATACCAAAGTTTGGAGATCTTGAGGATATCTGCAACTGGTGGCCTATCACACTCCTTAATGTTTCATACAAAATTATTGCTAAAGCCTTGGCTTTAAAAATCTTCCATCTTCTACCTCGGATTGTGCGCCCAGAGAAAACTGGCTTTATTAAATCTAGATTTATCTTGGATAACATTATTTCCATGTGGGAAGGTATGAAATGGGCCACGAACTCTAACTAGAAAGCCATTTTTCTTTAAATTGACTTTGCTAAGGCCTATGACCGCATTGAGTGGCCATTTATTCTTACCATGTTGAATGCCTTGGGGTTTGGGCCTAACTTCATTCAGGCTGTCCAAATTATTTTTTCAGATGCTTATGCTTGCATCACCATTAATGGCTACCAATCTCTTGACTTTGACTTGTTTCGCTCCATCAAGAAGGGTTGTATGCTCGCCCCCTTTCTCTATGTGCTTGCTGCTGAAGGATTTGGTTATTCGCTTGCCAATGTGGTTTCCCAACAACATGTCAAGGGAATTGCTTTTCCCAACTAGCAGTCTCAACTTGTTAATGGTCATTTTGTTGATGACTCATTTCTCACCCTTCTAGAGGATGAAAGTAACATCAAGGCGGCTCTTGAATGCCTTGAAACTTTTTTCCTTGCTTCTAGTTCTACCATTCAATGGCATAAAACCTTGTGTTACAGACAGTCTATTCTGCCCACTCCTCGTTGGTTTCAACAATACAACTGGAAATGGATTGGGCCAAGGGAGATCTTTCAGTTTCTAGGCATTCCCTTTGCCTTCTAGGCTTCCCCAGCTGAGTTATGGCAAGCTTTCCTCTCCAGGATTGAATAAAAGCTGGCCTACTAGATTACCAATCCTTTCTCCTTGGTCAGGAAATTCCAGGTGTGTTCCAAGATCTTGGCTGCTACGCACGTGTATTATTCTTCTTGTTGGGATCCTTTGAAAGCCGCCTATGCCAAGCTTGAGAAGTTGTTGTGCGACTTTCTTTGGGCCTCTTTTGAGACCCATAAAGGGTTCCACCACGTAGCCTAGGAGTTTTTCTGCCTACCTAAAGACTTCAGAGGGCTTGGCCTTCTCTCCACTCAACAACAAGGGACTACCTCGTGTGTGAAATGGATTATTAGAGCCCTTACTGGGGATGAAGCCTGGAAAATTCTCCTCATGCATTGCATTTAGTCTGGCTTGCCTATTCATAGACCTTCTTGGAAGGGGATTGGCTTTGAAACCCTTCTAGTCATGAAGGAACCAGTCCAGATTGTGGGAACTTTCATGGCCAAAATAATTTGGAGAGCTTAGGAAGTGGTTAAATCCTGGCTCCGTTGGGCTGACTTTGGTTTTTGTGATGGGCTTTCGCTCAATCAACATAATGTGTGGTGGTTGCCTCTTTTTTCTAGTAATGATCAGCTGTTGGCCAAATCACCTTGGCTTAAGGCTTTGAGATTCCACAAGAAAGGTATTCAGATCTTGCAACATGTGTTTCATAGACCCACTATGCGTATTATGTCGTGGGAGGATTTTCGTGCCCTTTACAGTCTTCAAAACCAAGACCGTGATACTTATGATGGTCCGGTGAATGTTATTCTTGCATAAATACTTCATAAGGTGGGTATTTATGGTTCCGAGCCCTGGTGGAAGGACTGAAAGTGGTATCCAGACACCCCTTTCAAAAATTACAAGCCTAGGCTTGGATATTCGTGGCTTTCACCACACTTTCCTATGATTGAAAGTTTGAACCAGAGGTGGCATCTTCAGTCTTCTGTGTCTATTTGGTGAAAAATATTTGTTGCATCTTGGTTTGCAAGTGTTGAGCCTAAGCTCACCCACTTTTCTTGGTGTATTCTTTTACAAGGCTTACCAGTGGGGTCTCAACTTGTTCACTTGGGGGTCCAAGACCCTCAGTGCCTGTTTTGTGGGCAAGTTGAGTCTTTTAAGCACCTCTTTTGGTTGTGTACCAGAGCCCAATAGTTATGGAATTGGATTCATGACTTCTTTCGACCTTTCTCGTCGGAGTCGTTTTCTTGGCATATGGTTCTGCGGGGTGATTCACCCAGGCTTCCCGCTAAATACACCTTGCTTTGGCACACTTTCAGGGTGGAAATCCTCTTCAATATTTGGTAAGATAAGAATTCCTACATATTTTCTCATAGCCAAATGGATTAAAATGTTTCTTTTGGTAAACAAAAATTGAACCTAAAATTTGACATGTGCTTTATTTTTTTTACTTTATCTGATTGCTAACATGTCACTGACTTGTCATTTTGGTTTTTTAAGCTAACTGGTTTTGCAGGTTTGGATGATGAAACTCGAAGTAAAGGAGCATATTACCATTTGAATATGATTGTAACAAGTGTTTCAACACTTATGGGGCAATTATAACCCATTTATGATGCTTTTATTTCACGTTTTAAGACCAAACTAGATTCCTTTTTGGGCTTTAAAATGAACATTCAAATTGGTTAAAACGTAACCCTCACATCATTATGCTTGTTGGTTTAAAATTGAACAAAACAACTTCAACACTTCAAATTGGTGCTTAAAATGAACTCATTTTGCTATGATGGATTAAAATGAACATGTGTCTAAATTGTTTGAGTATGCTTGTGGTGTGTATCCAATCCCCTTGCACTTTGTGTGACCTTGGGTGAAGAGAAACACACAAGTATACCTTTTCTTCTTGGAAGCGTTTATCATATCCCCTTGTGCCTATTGGCAATCTTGGGTGACAAAAATCATTTTACGCTTCAAACACGTGTTACCTTTAGAGGGCCTTCTTCCCAACTTGTGAGAGGGAACAAACCAAACGGTGCTTTCATTTTAGTCTGCTATATAAATAATTAGTTGTGACTAAAGTCAAACCAACTGGTTGTGGTTGTCCCATACTAACAAATGTCTCCCTTAGTATCCTTGTGATGCGTTAAAACCATTAGATATTTCTAAGGGCTGGGAGACCTCTTAATTGAGTGAATCGTCGCATGTATGGAACCAGTTTATCCGGAATATGGTCATTAAAATCCTTGTTTGTAGTAGCTAACCAAGTCCAATTCTGAAACGTATTTTAAGGTAGTGCATTGGAGTAGCACCGCTCCAAGAAGTTACTTACCATGTCTGATTTTTTATTGAGGCAATAAAGCAAATGGGGAAGGGACTCCTTTGCTTGGCGTATCAAGATGTTACATTTCCTTGACATATCCTATTTGTCCATTTCATCTTCATGAATTAATCATCTTTTCTAATGATGGTAAGACTACTAAGAAATGTGCACCCTCTCTATCTAGGATTGTAAATGCCCGTGAGTCAATTTAACACTTGCTTGGTTCCAAAAAAATTGCAAACAAACATCAACAAGTCTTTTTTAAATTTCAAACCCTTTGGTCTAAGTATGGATAACCTTTGAAAAAACCTTGCTATTGATGCTTGTCCTAAGGATTTATTCTTAGGGACTTCTAAATATTTTAGTTTATATCTCAATCAATACTTCCCAAAGTTAACCTAGGTAACTATGCCCCTAACTTCATCCTTTTCACAAAATGGACTTTGTGAGATCAATGATGTTTTTGACATAGACATTTAGTTTTAACTTAAGCAAGACAAAGTGTTTGTGGTAAAAATAAACTCATTTAAGCAAGATAAATTGAAAAATTGAACCCCACATGACCATTTGGCATATGATTGCTTCGGTTGAACAACCTTACCTTACGCCCGTTATCATTCAACCAAACTTTGAACTAATTGAGGGAGAACAAACGGATATAATTAGTAGTTTGAGAAGCTTCACTTTTGAAACAACGGAAACACCCATCCAGTGGAAAAACACAATATACATATTAGACAAACAAGAGGAACAAGCCGATATTGTGGTTGAAAGGCCCATATTACCACCTACCGCATGGAAATGAATATCCTCTTTTCCATAATCTTGTGCTTCTCTAAATGATCTCCTGCAAGATCAAAATCCGCAAGAGAAGGTCTACATTTCGTCACTTCAAACTTAGGCATCATAGTCCAAAAGCTATCAAGACACACCTTGTGGCTCTTTACCGTAACATAAACATTTTTATTAGGAATTTTATAGATGTGTTTCAATGAACGATCCAGACATGTATGCTCAATATGAACCCCTCATTTAAGTCAACGTTGGTCTTTTGGATTGAGTTACCTTAGAGGTCTAGCATGTTTCTCACTACTACCTTGGTCTTGGAAAACAAAGGTTCACTCTAGGTCAACATTGGGTCAAAAATTTCATCCACCCCTTCATCAAAACTCATCCTTCACTTCACCAAACTTTGCAAAAAATTTTAACACACCAACACTTTTTGACTTAGACATCTATCAACCCAAACCCTAACTTAGCTACTTTCTATGTGAAATGAATCCTTTTCCATGCACTTGGTTAAGTTAGTTATCATCTTTGGACTAGTTTATCTTGAAGGTCATGAGTCTACCCTAAAGATTCACAAGTTCATAAACATCCTTTATCCAAAAATCAAACAAACAAACTTAATGTTATGCCTTGCATAACCACCCCATCTTTTGCCTTGGTCAAAATGGGTCCCCCTTTGTTTTTTTTATCTTTTTTTGTTCTTTAAACAAAGTTTGGAGTCTTTTTGCTTCCAACACTTTGTTTTATTTTGGTTTAGTTTGTCAGAATCGGAGCCGGAACCAAATCGGGTTCTGAAACTTCTTTCAAAACTCATTCTGATTCCCATCCCGACAATCTTTCTTTTTTGACCTTTTATTTTGTCTTTATCGGAGCCGGAACTGGAGTGGATGTTAAGTTGGTGTTTATTGAAAATTGAAAAATAAAAATCCATCCCGTCTCCGCCTCTGCTTTTTCAACTTTTGGTTTTAGTCTAAGTCCTTGTATTAAGTTTTATTATGTCGGTCTTTTATTTTAATTTTTGTGTTTGGTTTCGTTTTGTGCTTTGTTGGCGGACCCGGAAATGGAACGGGAATGAAGTTGGGAAATTCTTTAAATTTTCGAATCAGTTTCCATTTCGATTCTGCCCCCGCCATTTTCTTGGCCATTGACTATTGACTGAAGTCACACTGTAGTGAAGTGTTTGTTCTTCCCCAGTTCTGACTCCGCTTAACTGCATTTATTGCATTAATGACAGAAGCTTGGTGTAGGTAAGAACTCTGATTTCTACCTTCATTAAGGATTAAACGTATCATTATTATCATTGTTAAAAACTTGAAGAGTGAAATAGAGCTACTGCGGAGTCCATTTGAGCGAATCGATTGAAGGAGAAGGAGATAATTGTTGTGAATCAATTCAGAAGGTTAGCTAGGTCTTGCGTTCGAGGTAGGGTTCTTTTCTCATTTTTCTTTTATTTTGTTTTCGTGTTCTTCGTTCGTATTGTTTGATTGATTGTTTCAGATCTTTGAATAGGATCCCTTTCTTGAGTTTGCATGTTTTTTTTCTTTGTGTTCTTTCTTTTTGTTTGTTGTTCTTGATTTTGTGTTGCATTTCTGGTTTTATAGTGAGTTGGGGCACAGTCGCTTTCACGTTTTGTCATGATCGCGTCGTGCTGGGTTAAGGTTTTTAATGTGTAGATTTAGTTAGGGTTTTTCACAGTGAGGTAGATTAAATTCATGTTTTTACAGTGAGTTAGGGTTAGTTCGCACATTCAATCTGGTAAATTAGGAAGGGTTAAATCCGTGCCCTAGTTTTATCGTGTTTTCTAGGTTAGGGTTTTTATTCGTTTCTGTGATCACTTTTAAAATGATTAAAATATGATGCCCTAAAATACAATCGTCCCCCATGGTCATATGAGTATAGTCTTTTATGATATATTTTAAAGCCTCGTTTCATTTAATATGACCTTAGTTTTAATCATGGAGTTATGCGTTAAATCGATAAAATCTTTGATGACGTCATGATCAACATAGCCGGAAGCAGGATCCAAATTGATTTAGAGTTTTGAATATGTGGTTTACGTTTAGTATCAATTCGATCTTCCATCCCGTCTCCGACTTCGCTTATGATGAGAAGCTTTTACTTCATAAAAGGTTTACCTGGTGGAAGCAGAAGCGGAACTGAACCCGAATATGAAAGCAGAAAAGTCTGAAGGAAATCGAATCAGTTTCCATTCTGGTTTCGGTTCTAATCACTATTTCACTTTTAACTCTGAGCCCGCTTCTTATTAGTAGAGTGGCAGTAACATTTTTTGCTCCAAGTCCGACAGTATGTTAGAAGAAGATTATTTAAGATGTTTGCTTCCTAGTTCCGCCTCTGATGTATGTTTGAAAGGTATGAGTTTAAAGACACATTTTTGAAATGTTTATTCAAGGATTTAACTAGAGATTTTTGCTGCAGGAAAGCTAGGAGGATGTTAGGAACATCAAGAGAAGCTTCTCAAAGAAACTGGCCTACAGGGACATCAAAGGCAGCACCTAAACCAAAGAAGATCAAGCCAAAACAATTGCCTTATACCTTGAGGTATAATCACCAGAGTCCTATTGTGAAAGTGAGCAAAGTAGAATCAGATTGGTCGGACATCACCGATACCAATTTGGGCCAGTACAATTTTGAAGAGCTAAACCTTTGCGGAAAGGGAACATGTAATAGGAAGGACACAAAGAATTGTTGATTCCGACTTGGCCCATATTACTGTGTTTCCTTTATCAATCCAGTGCCTAGAGTTGATCTTGATAGTAGCCAGTGCCTACAATCCTACGACTAGACAATGCATGGATTCACAGAACAATGTGATCATTGATCTCACTCCTCAAGCATTTCAAAGTATATTTAATGTCCCGGATCCTAAGAACTTGGTGCAGTTGGATGAGGCAAAAGCCTTAGAGAAGTACAACCAATATAAGGGATCTAATAAATCTCATTTGAACTAAAAGTGGTTGAAGATAGAGAAGAAATCTCTAAGCAAGCTTGCAAACCATCCAAAGAGGGTAGATTTCTACAAAGAGGTATCAATATAATAATGATGTTATCTAGGGCTTTTGGGAAGAGAGATGCCTTCCATTTCAAGGAGTGGATGTTTCCTTTCATCCAGACAATTTTACATGGCACCCATCAGTTTGATTGGCCTATGATCATATCAAATGCTATCCATGATCAACTGACTAGCATCAGGGACACTAAGTGTTTCTTTATGACTTCTTACATTGTGTATGTAGCAGCAAGGTTGGGTATCTTCCCAGGTTTAAATATAGTAGGGATAATGGGAGTCTTGGATGGATAGAAGAAAGTGTGGGAGCACAATAACCAACTATCTCTTCAAGTTTCTGAGACTCAATTCAGAAGAGTCAATGATGCATTCATATATGTAGTCATTAACCAATTAAATGTAGATGCAGGGTACAGGCTAAGTCAAGAGTCCATGGCGTTTATTGCTGAATGGGGATGTTGGTACATTCAATACCCCAAGTTTACATATTTCAGGTTAGCTGTTTTGAAGGCCATCCACATTTACTTCCAAGGTTTTGTAATAACAGGATAGTGTTGATGGAGTTTGTATATCAGGCTCTTGGGGTTAATGCTCGGTTTGGTTTAAAGCATAAGACAGGATGTCACAAGTTCCCCATGAAGCTAGGTGAGTATAGTTGTCAGCATTTGGTAGGAGAAAAGGTTGTTTGCAGTGAGCTGATACAGTTGAAGTTGGGCTTATACACAGCTCGTAAGTATTTTGATCTAAAGGGGAAGATGTATGCTTGGTTGCCTTTTGTGTTTGACAATCATTTTAATTTATTGGAAGACTTCTGGAGTGACCGACAAGATGAGTATGATTTAAGGAAAAAGAATTATGAAAGACTACCTATTGCACTCATGTCAGAATTTGGAGTTAAAAATGATATTCCTGACACATTGGTGGATGATGGAGTTGTATTAGATCCATCTTATGAGGCTTTAAATATAGGAACTAAGAGCCTGGATCCAATTGACTGGGATAGTGAGGAAACTATTGATATTAAACAGATAGGAAGAACATTCTTGGATCGAAGTGTTAACTGGTTGGTGTTAAGAACCAAAGCGCCTCAAGGACCAGCTCCTAAAAAGGGGAGAGGGTATAAAAGAATCAAAAGAAAGAAACCTCCCAAAGAGCCTTTGGAGTTCTTTCCCCCAGACATTGAGGAGATAGAACTTGAAGCGGTAGATGATGAAGCAGAAATACAAGAAGGAGATGCTCAGAAAGGATCTGTTGTTTCAACACCTACATTAGGTGAATCTTCCGCACAAGTCCCACTTGCAAAGAAGTAGAGTGAAGAAGTTCAAAAGGGGGCTCTTCATCGTATGGCTAAAGCTGGAAAGGGAAAAGAAGTGGAGAGGGAAATTCATGATGTTGGGACAGATTCAGATGAGACTGTGTCAGAGAAGGATGTGCAAGAGAATATGCCTCTAGAGGAGGATTTTGAACAAGTAATGACACAAGAGGAGAAATGGGAATTGTTTGAGGAAGTTAGAAAGAATGCTGAGGTAAATGCTAAAAAAAATAGAAAAGAAAAATTTAATGGGTGCCAAGACACAAACTAATTCCATTCTACAGCAGCAACAAATTGAAGCTAAGGCAACAACTGATGAAGTAGAGAGATAGAAAAGGCAACAAGAACATGAACTCAAGGTTAAAGAAGAAAATGATAAGTTAGAGTTAATACAAAAGATTCATGACCTTGAGGAAGAGAAGGTAAGAAATCAGAGGGAGAAAGAAGTCTTGGTTGCTAAGTTAAAACTTGTAGAGGAAACTCACCAAAAAGAAGAAGAAGCAGAAAGGTTAAGAAAGGAAAAGGATGTCGAAGAGCTAGTTAGGAAGCAGCAAGAAGAAGAAGCAAAGGCAGAAAAGCTTAAGGCTTTAGAGAAAGAGAAACTGGAAAAGGAAGCTCTAGAGAAAGAAAAATTGGATAAGGAAAGAATAGAGAAAGAAAGAATAGAAAAGGAAAGATTGGAAAGGGAAAAAGTGGAGAGAGATTGATTGGAGGAAGAGAGGTTGAAGAAAGAAGAGGAAGATAAGAAGATACAGGAACAAAAAGATAGGGAAGAGGCTGAAAGGCTTGTGCGAATGCATGTGGTGCAAGAACAACAAGAGGAACCAAGGGTTGATTCTCAACCCCAAGTAAATGTGCAGCCACCTCCTACTACTATTGCTTCTTCTTCCTCTATGATGACTACTACTCCATGTGCTCCCACTTGGCTAAAATTGGACCTGCAAAAAAGAACAGTAATACCTTCACAACCTCTCAATTGGGAGGATATGATGAAGGAGATTGAACAAGAGAGACCTAAAAAGAAGGCTAAGATTCTACACTCTACCAGACTCACAGATAAGGGAGAGATTGTTGTTGAGTGTGCCATACCAATGACAGAAAAGGAGGTAGGGGACATGCAGCTAACAGATTATCAGTTGAGTAATGTCAACTTGGGAAGGCCTACCAGGAATCAGCAGATGAATCTAATTGATGTGGTAGCTTCTAAAACCAAGTCAAGAATGTTAAAGTATAAGCAGAAGAAAGATGAGCTTAAGGATCATTTGGATCAATTGCATTCATTTTTGAAAAGTGTCTCCTCTTTGAGATCACAACAGGTAACGGCTATTGAGACTCCAATTTTGTTAAGCAAAAAGGAGGTAGATGATTTAGTACAGGTAAGAGGCAAAGTGGAGATGGTAGACAAATGGGTTGACAAGTTCAATCAGGAAGTAGGTGAAGTTTTGGTCGAGGGTTTTGAAGTTTACAAAGGCACAAAAGAATTGATAAAAGAAATGCATCAATATATTGAAGCATCAGAGAAACAAGAAGAGGAGTATAAAGAGTATATCAAAAATTGGAGAAGGTTAGTACATTGCCTTTAACTACTCTTCTTGAACAGTTAATACTTGAGGAGGATAACAAAGATTTTGTGGGAAAGACCTCTCGTATACTCCGATTCAGGACAAATTTCTTGTGTAAACATAGGAATGAGGTCCAAGATGCTGTTAATAATCTGACTAAACAGTTTGAGGAGTTGGAGGTGGTTATTGCTATCATAGTAGATGTTAATGTATTAACAAAGGAAGGCATGCCTTTGAGTTAGATAAAAGAGAAGTGGGATGAAAGATTTAGAGGACTCATGCAGAAAGGAGATGATGGTGAAGATTTGATGATAGATCGGCTGATGGATGTCAAGGAAGAAATAAAAGCTGCTAGAAGAGAGTTGACAAAGATAAAAGATATGAGAGGGTTTGCTGCAGCAGAATTGGAGCGAACTAAATTTGAAGACAGCTGGGTTGATGGGCCAGAAATAGATGTATTACAACAAGACTTCACCAGTTATGATGAGTTTATTGCAGACCCAGCTTCACATGCGTGAAATCTCTTGCATGCATGACTTTCTTCTTCTTTGCATGTTGCATGCAACACTGACAATTTTGAAGCGCATGACACTTTTTCTCTTCTATTTTCTATTCTCCAATTTAACTGAATGTCTAATGTAAGAACTCAAGATCAAATTGATTTGAGTTTCCAAGAGAGTTTTTAGTTCCTAAAAGGGTGGATGACTTAAAATAGAAGTGGAGTTTGAATTTTTGTATATCTATAAATACCCTTTGGGTATCATATTGTAAGGGTCGCCTAATAGAGAATAGAGTCGACCTACATGATATTAGGAGATAGAATTTTGTAGTGATTACAGAGATACATTGTACTTGATTTTTACAGTTAATAGAATTACAGGTTTATGCAATATGGTATTAGAATTGAGTTGTTTTGTTTGATAAGGCTGATAAGTTATAATCTATCTGAATGCCAATGATTGTGCTAAAGCATGAAAGTTTCTTATGTGATGAAAGTCATTAAAAGAAACCAGATTTAAGGATTATCTTGTTAGATTATCATTGAATTAAATTTATTGAAGTCTGTTGATCTATAATCTTGATGATGAATGAATGTGTGTTGTTTTGAAATCTTTGAAGTATTTGTGATGTGTAACTGTGAAGTTAATTAAGCACCTAAAATGTATGCAATGGTATAGATTATTCTATAGATTGTGTCATCTTATGGTTTTCTTGATCTGATTGGAAAAACATTCATTGTTGAAGATATATGTTCAGATGCTAGATAAGTTTTGTTCATTTTTACTGGTTTACCCTATGATCCATCTTTTTCTTTTGTTTGAAACCCCTTAAATTTACTAAAATAGTTCGATAGAATGAGTCATTGCTTGCATTCTTTTGTTACCAGCACAAGCCCCTTGAACATTACAGTTGCATGAACCGATTGAGTGACACTAGACAGTTGAGAACCAACTACCAGGACCTTGGGAGTTAGGCTACTATATGTTGTCTTTCTTTTTCAGGAGAAATAGAGTAGAAATATTATGTTTTAACATTGTTTGTGTCATTTTCACCATCAACACAAGTCAAAATTATTGTCCCAAAAATGTTTGCAAAGATCACTCCCCACATCATTCACATTTTCATCTCCCATTACCATCATTGCTTCAAAAAGACTTAGAGCGTCCCTTTTACCTAGATTTTAGTTAACTAGAGAGTTTAAACACTACAAATCTCAACACAACTCTCCCATAGGTGACCCAAAATTTATAGTAAAGACAAGATTACAACACAAGAGAATCATGGAGAAAACCATAGTCACATTCACCTCAAGTGATCCCAATCCTCAAGAATTTGATCCAAGAAGTCAAGTTACCCCATCGCAACAACCCTCATCCCCATTAGGACCATATGAGATAAAAGACATTACAAACAACCCATTTGAACTTACTAGGGAAGAAATCATGGAGTACAAACAATAACATCAAGCCTTAGAAAATGTGGCTCGAATTTCCCCATATTTTGTTGTGCAATCATTAACACAAGGCTTGACTTCATCAACCATTCAAACAAATCCATCGCTAGGACTAAATCGAACATCCATTCCTAGTATTACAACTAGTCTTGCTAAGGACTTAGGCCATACTATTCCATTTGAAAGCAGCACGCTTGTGGGTACCCTAAATACCAATCCATCTCAAAACACCACTTGGACACCAACCTTTGGCACTCCTACCATTCCCGAACACCCCTTCGATCAAAATAAACTCCTTACACTTCATGAATCCATGACAACCTCAATATATTGAGGTCACCCATTTTCATCTATCCCCCCAAGTACCACAAGTCTTCCCAACATCACGCAAGGAAGTATAGGCAAGTGTATCAAAATGACCAACAAGGGCATGCCAACATAAATGAAAAATCAACCCTTAACACAAATAGGGACATCTTTACCCAACACCCCAATTGGTTCATCTACACCATTAGTTTCACAAAACACATCCATCCAATCCATCATCAACCTGAATCAAAACAACCCCTTGGTCATGAACCCCATCAACCAAGGGAATACCTTGGCCACATCCCTAACACAAGGAAATCCCCAAAACCTCAATCAAGGGAACCTTTTCAATCAATGGGCTCAAGGTCCTAATGTGTCATTACCATCATAATACCTAATGGCACCATCATCATCCTTCCCGACAGTCCCCCACATCATGCAAAATCAAATGGGACCTCAAACTTAAACTTCTCCATCCTAATCCACCTTCTTACAATGAATGTTAAACCAAGGAAAGCCTCAACCTCTCATCAACAACACACAACCCACTCAAAACATCAACACCCAAAACCCATCACATATGTCCCAACAACCAACTGATCCTACATTGCAAGCACATGCCTTAGCTTTACAACAAGCGCAACAAGCTGTCCAAAAACATAAATAACAACAAGCAGCCCTAGTAGCACAACAACAACAACAACAACAAAAATAACAATAGAAAGTAGCCTTAGCAGCACAACAAGAAACCCTAGTAACACAACAACAGCAACAAGCAACCTTCACCTCACAACAACAACAACAAGCCCTCATAGCCCAACAACAACATCAAGCAGCCTTAGCAACCCAACAATATCAAGCGCAAAAAATAGCCCTAGTGGCCCAATATCAACAACAAGCCCAACAACAAGCCTTATTAGCTCAATAATATTCCCAACAAAAACAACAACAAGATTTATACTACAATCCTCAACAAAACATCATCAACCCAAAAAACGTTAGGAAAATATAGATCAACACCATAGTCACCTTCACAATATCTTACACCACCGTACACACTGATGAGTCTAGTTTATGGTTTAATTATTGATAGAATTGTTGTCTATTTCCTGCAGTTGTCATAAGACTTTGATACTTGGGAGTTGATCTTTTCATAATATTTCCTTGAAACCATAGACTTTGGGCATGAACTTATTTTCATAACTTTCAAATGATATTGACATGCTATGTGAACTGACTATGTTAATTTTGCATGTGATTAATGAATGTCGCTTAAGATGAATACGAATATGTAGTTTTTGTGTGTACTAACATTGTCATGCAAATAATTAAGGCATGCAATTCAGGAAGATTTCACCAGCTGGGCATCTACCATATCAGTCAACAAGGTGTTCATTTAATGGAGGGAAGACTCTTGGCGAATGGAGATTCCTCATGCAAATCAAATTGTAACTGCCTTGTAATGGTCTTAAATGTTGTTGATCGAGCTTAGGTATTACTGCTATGTCAGACTCACATTGAGGAAAACATGCCTAACAAATTTTGTGCATGTGTAGCCGCTTCTGCTCTTTACCGCATTTTCCTTAATGTGGCATCTTCTACATCCATTGGAGTTGACTGCCTTGATAGGTGTTTAAATAAGGCTTAGATGTTCCTTCTAAGTGCTAGCTAGTCAAAGATTGCTCAATCTGATGTAATCATACTCTTGAGCTTTTCAGTAATATAGTCATGTTGCTCATTTGTACTCATGTTTTCCAATAAATGAAATGAAGTTATAAGTTTGTGCATCTGAGTCTATCTTAGTTTTAGGGAATACTCATCAAAGGGGGCCCACTTGGTGAGTATTATGTCTCGTACCTTAGTTTAGTTTAGTTGTTATTTTTTGTTCAGTTGTTAGTTAAGAATCTGGGAATAATTGTTCCTACAACCACTAGAATTTCATTTTGTGACTGTTCCTGTAGCCAAAGCAGATAGAGTAGTTTCCTATTTGTTCGCTCATATTTTCATTTATGTCATGCATTTCAGTTTAACCTAGTTATTGATTGATGTTTAACATTTATGTTATTTCTTTCCAAGCAATTTACTTTCAGTATTATGTTTTTATTAGTTGTAGGATGAATATGGCTACTTTGGATTCCTAGTGCACATACAGTGCTGACCTATTTCAAGTTTACGTCCTTGGGTTGACAATTTAAATGCACATTAATGATGATTGAAATAGCTATTCAGGTTAGATTTCCAATCTATGAATCATAGCCACAAGGACTTAGTTGTTAAAACATTAAATAGGAGACCAACATTTTTGGCGTTGTTGTCGGGGATGGTGTCGAACTAGGAAGTTCTTGGGATCCATTGATAGCTTTCCTTGTTGTAATGTTTCTAGAAGTTTGTTCTTAGTATACCCCTCGTTTAGAAGAGTTATGACCCCCCTATTCTTTTACCAATTATTTGTGTGAGTTGTCTGATAGTGAGTTGATACCGTATGCATAGAGAAAGAAGAAGAGATGCTCATGGGGGATTCCTTCCTAACAATCCTGATCTATTCCAAATAGTTGAGTATTAGAACCTACCAAAAAATGAAGAAGAAGAAGAGCCACACCTCTTTGCTGATACATTTCCAGATCTGACCAATTCTGAAGTTTCCTTTGAAGATCAAAATCTATTTAAAGATCCCTTTGCTTTGGAACTTCATCAAGCAGGCATGGGGGATGTAAATAGAAACATACCTAACTGACCTAATTGACCAACTTTTCCTTTTCCCATTGCTCATCAGAATGAAGTAGACAACCTCAAAAATATCCCTGCTTCAGTCCTTCCTAAGTTCTATGGACTTTTCATATAAGATCCTGATACATTCTTGTTTGAGTTTGATATGCTCTGCAAGAGTTATGACTATACCACTGATGCCCATAGGCTTAAGCTATTCCCTACCACTTTGAAAGAAGTTGCATTAAGATGGTTCAAGAGCCTAGGAAGAGATACTATGGAGACTTGGGAGGACATGAAGACAAAGTTCCTTGATAAATACAAAGAGTATTGCAGAGGCAGTGACATGAGAGGAGATGACATTTTTAGAATGCAACAAAGGAGGATGAGAGCCTGGAGGATTACATTTCAAGGTTTCTATTTTTCCTACAGAAATCTCCACACCATACACTCAATGAAGAATCATAGAAGTTGTTTTTCTTGAGAGGAATTAATGACAGCTGCATAGATTCCTTGGACCTGATGGGAGGAGGAGATATCACCCAAGTTCCTTGGGAGGATATCAAGAAGATATGTTAGAACTATTCTAGGGCAGCTTCAAAGAAGGGAAGAGCTTACCAATCTTCTATGGGTAAGTCATCCACCAGTGGAGTTTCAAGGATGGAGATTACTCACTTACTAGAAGACTTCAAGCAATAAATCATAAACAATCTAGCTACTTAGCTGGATTCACTTCAGGAAAAGAAGAAACAAGAGGAGGTAGAGGCAATGTTGGCAAAATATTACCCTCATTGCAGACAAAAGAAGAAGGACTGCAAATGCAAGATGATAGATAATATTGGTAGCAAGCAGATGGCACCCGAGTTCAAGCCAATTTAGGGTGAAGATGATCATGTCTACTATGTTGCACAAAGGAGGCCATGGGATCCAAGAAAGAGTATGCCACTAGATCCACTATATTTTATTGGGCCATATTTCAATTCTTATTCATCTAGTAATCAATGGCAACCCCCATATCCATCAAATCATGGAGGATATTCACTGCAGCCTTGGAGTAACCCTCCAAATGCTTGGCCCAATCACCAAAAATCTCCACCCCAGTGGCAGCAACCTCAGGGGAGATAAGAGCAGTTTCAAGGAAATTGGCAACCACCTCCAGGAAACTGGCAACAAACATCTCAATGGATGGGAGGACAACAATGGCCAAACCAGTCAACCAATTACATACAACCACCTTCTTAGCCCTAACAACCTGCTATAATTCCTCCTCCTGCTACTTCAAGTTCAAATGCACCTAAACCTACTTAGCTACCAACCCACACCTAACCCAAATAATAAACCACAATAGCAACCAGTATACTCTGCTGATCCAAATCAATTCCCTACATATGTTGTGAGTGTAAGTGACATTCATTTGCATTCAGGAACTACTTTTCCAGGTCCTTCCACACCCATTATCACTGAGCTTCCTGTGGAAGAGGAGGAGCCTTTGAATGTCCCCATTCAGCCAAGTGCACCTAGAAATCCTGAACCAATCCCAGTCAAGCAGACTGAGCCAAAACCACCATTTCTTTAGAGGTTGGAAACTGTGAAACAAAAAGAAGAAAAAGAGGACACAAATTTTGACATTCTAGATCATTTGAAGCATATATGTGTCTAGATACCTCTATTTCAGGTCATAAAATATGTTCCCATATATGGCAAAGCAATCAAGGAAGCATGCCTTAAGAATCCAAGCAGGAAGAAGAAAGACTCCACTACAGTCCGTGTGGTGGGACAGCTTGTTGACATCATTCTTTGGAAAGTGATTGTTCCCAAGTATAATGACCTAGGGAGTCCTGTAGTAGGAGTTGTTATAAATGGGATGCAGATAAAGAATGCTCTGATTGATTTGGGAGTAGCAATAAATGTGATGACTAAGGACATCCTGCAACAACTAAATATTGTAAGCATGAGATCTACTCCTACTGTCCTATAGCTTGCTGATAGTTCTACTGTTAAGCCGAATGGTATAGTGGAAGATCTAGTAGTAACTCTAGACTCTTGGGAGTACCCAATAGATTTTATGTTTCTTTCTCCTAAAGACACACTAGGCGGGTACCCCATTATTCTTGGAAGACCATGGTTAGCAACAAAAAATGCTTATATTGGATTTCGAACAAGAGAAATGATCATTTTTTATGGAAAGAGCACCAAAAATATTGTTCTCTACCCTCCTGCTCAGCCATCCCATGATAAGGATGATCTAGTGTGGCCACATGTTGGTGAAGAGGCTGAGGAAGTTAATTTTGTGGCACAAATTATGATGTTAAGAAGAAGTCCTTTCCTACAGCTTCAAGATGAAGATGAAGTATTTTCCAACATAATTTAGAACCATTATGAGGTGGAGGAAGCATCCTCCTCTCATGTATCTGATTCTGTTGATACAGTGAAAACACTCCTGCCCGCTCTTCTTGCAGCTAAATTTCCTTTAGCTATAGGTCTATTTCATGCATTACTACCACATGAACTCAAGGTACCAAGCATTAGTGAAGCAATTATGGTAGAATTAACTACACAAGTGCAAGTATCAGAAGGGAAATATCTGAATATCAACAGTAAATTGAGTGAAGAACAATAGTTGTCATTGGAAAACTTACTGAGGGCCCAAAAAAATGCATTTGCATGGGACTATCATGATATGAAGGGATTAGATCCTAAGCTTTGTACTCATAGGATATACATAATAGATGATTGTACACCAGTGAGGAAGCCACAAAGAAGAATCAACCCTACATTGAGAGAAATAGTAAAAGAGGAACTGCAAAAATTGTTAGATGTAGAATTTATCTACCCCATTTCAGATAGCCAGTGGGTGTCCCCATTGGTGATTGTGCCCAAAAAAGGAGGGAAGTGGCGAGTTTGTATTGATTATAGGGAACTTAACTTTGCCACCAAAAAGAACCATTTTCCCTTACCGTTCATAGATCAAGTTCTGGACTGACTTGCAGGAAAGCAGTACTTTTCTTTTCTTGATGGATTCAGTGGCTATAACCAGATCCAAATTGCACCAAAGGACCAGGAGAAGACCACCTTTACCTATCCTTGGAGAACCTATTCTTACTCAGTACTTCCATTTGGCTTATGCAATACACCTGCAACTTTTCAGAGGGCAGTCATTAACATATTTTTAGACATCTCTCATGATTGCATGGAAATTTATATGGATGATTTCACTACTTATGGTGTTGATTTCAATGAAGCATTGGAAAATCTTAAGAGACCTACAAATATGTGAAGACCACAATCTACTTTTTAAATAGTGAAAAGTGCTTCATGATGATGCAGGAAGGTGTAGTTCTTGGCCACTACATCTCTCACAAAGGAATTTAAGTGGATCCTACAAAGATTGAGGTGATTACTAATCTGCCTATCCCTGTAAAGCAAAAAGATGTTTAGAGTTTCTTAGGACATGCAGGTTATTATAGGAGGTTCATCAAGGACTTCAACAAAAGTGCAACAGCATTGTATAATCTCCTAACTAAAGTTGTTGAGTTTCAATGGACAACAAACTGTGACAAGACATTTTCTGACTTGAAAGAAGCTTTAACTCATGCTCCTGTACTCAAGGGACCTAGTCGGGAGTTTCTTTTTCACATACATACAGATGCATCAGACTATGCTATAGGAGCAGTCCTAGGACATAAAGAATGAGCTATTGAAAATGCCATTTACTTTATCAACAAAAATCTGCAAGGAGTTGAATTCAACTATACAGTGACAGAAAAATAAATGTTAGCAGTGATCTATTTTTTAAACAAATTCAGACATTACATAACAGGCTACCAAATCTTTGTGCACACCGATCATGCAGCCATTAGATACCTCATGAACAAACCTTTGATTTCAGGAAGGCTAGCAAGATGGTTATTGTTGATGCAGGAGTTTGACATAACCATTGTGGATAAACCAAGGAAGGCTAATGTTGTTGCATATTTTCTTTCAAAGCTAACCACATCAAAGGAAAATCAAGTCATAGATGATTATTTCCCTGATGAGCACTTATTTTCCATCAATGTGTAGACACCGTAGTATGCTGACATAGCTAATTTTATGGTCACAGGGAGAGTCCCTCCTCACTTCTCTCCAAAAGAGAGGAAAGTGGTCATTGAAAAACCTTTTCCTTTCTCATGGATTGTTGGATGTTTGTTCTACACTAGACCTGACTAGGTCATGAGAAGATGTGTGAGCTCGAAGATGAGATATTTGATATTTTCCATGCATGTCACAATGAACCTTGTGGAGGACATTTTGCAGCAAAGAGGACAACAATGGAGATTTTGAACATAGGATATTACTGGCCAACACTCCACAAGGATGCAGGGAAGTATACAAGGAAGTGTGACAAATGCTAGAGGGTGGGCCGACCAACCAAATATGATGAGATGCCACTTTACCTCCAGGTAGTAATCACTCCATTTGATAAGTGGGGACTGGATTTTGTGGGACCCATTGATCCTCCATCAAAAGGTAAATCCTATATTTCGGTATGCACTGATTATGTAACTAAATGGGTAGAAGTTAAGGCCATGAAGCATGCAAGAGATAATAAGGTTGTAGAATTTATGTATGAGGAAATTTTCACATGGTATGGAGTTTCAAGAGAGATAGTGACTGATTAAGGGACTCAATTCACTTCCACCCTTGTTACAACATTGGTCAATGAGTACAACATTAGGCACATGAAGTCTACTCCTTATCACCCCCAAGCCAATGGCCAAGTTGAGGTAACCAACCAGAAATTGAGGCCCTTCTAACCAAAACAATGGCTATCCATAAAAAGGATTGGGCAAGCAGGCTACCAGAAGTTGTTTGGGCCTAAAAAACCACCTAGAAAACAACTACAAGATTCACTCCATTTGAGCTATTGTATGGAAAGACAGCCATGATGCCCATTCAATTTGAGCATAAGACTCTTAGGATTGCAGTAGAATTGGGCATCGATATTTCTAAAGCACAAAGAGATAGAATCATGTAGCTGAATTCTTTGGATGAGATGAGGAAGGTAGCTTTTCATCACATAGAGGTAGTGCAGACCCAAAAAATACAATGGCATGATAAGTTCATCAAGGATAAGAAATTTTAGCCTAGAGATTGGGTATTGCTCTATGACTCAAGATATCGGGATAATGCAGGAAAATTACAAACAAGGTGGCTTGGGCCATATGAGGTGGCTGAAGTATTTTCAAATGGATATGTTCAACTTACTACCATTGAACCTGTTAGGTTTAAGCTGTTGGTGAATGGCCATCGCCTGAGATTGTATCACAAGCCAACTTCTAAGGAAGAGTTCCTACAATAATTCACTCAGCATGCAATATCCGAACTTCCTGCAGCCGAAGGAAGTGGACCTAGTGTTCCCTCTTCCGGCTAATTAAGGTATTTAACTTCTCATAATAAAGACTTCCACTTCTGTGGGGGTCCACTTCTTCACCCATCCGCCCATTCATTCCACCTTTCTCTCTCTTCCACCTCGTCACCATCATTTCACTTCCCTTCATTTCATTCTGCTCCGCTCTCATTAATTGCTCAGCTAATTTCTTGAAAAGTGACCAGTACTTTCTCTATGATCTTTGCAATAAATCTTCCATGAATTCAGGTACGTGTGCATCAATTGTTATATCTTAATTGTCTTCTACTACATTTATTTAATTTCTGTGAATTAATATGGAACGCTCACCATAGCATGTAATTATTCCCTTCACCTCTAAAATCAAAATTCCACCTCACATGTGAGGAAAATTGTGCCAATTTAGGTTGGGGGAATGTGTCAATGCCATGTCTGCATGTATGTCCATATTGGTTTGCGTTAGCAAAATTTAAGTTATTGAGCCAATTTGAATTTTGAGTAAGATGACGACTCGCATGTGTGAAATTACAATCCTCCGTTGCCATTTTCTTTAATCATAGCTTGAATTTATTACTTTAATTGCTCCTGTCATAATCTTAAGCCAAAAGGTAAAATTGAAATGACACCAACATTGGAAATTTGACAGCATTGCAGGAAGAAAAAGATTGGTTTTCAGATGAAAATTGTAGGAAGGAAAACTTTGTACAGTGACTATTTGATTGGAGATAATGGGAGGTGGGTTGATTCAAAATGATCCCATGGTTCATGATGTACTACTATAGGATGCACCTTGCCTAGCCAAGTTTAGAAACTATGGATGGCTAGATTATTTCTTAAAGCTGAATGGTTTTGACAAAGATGTTGCATTGGAATTTTCTCAGACATTGTCTGAAGGAAAGGCCACAAAAAAGGGTTAGAATTCATAGCTATAGAGGAAAGAATTGCAGAAGTTATAGGGTTGCCTACCGACAGTGAAAATTACCCTACTGCCAAGGACACCAGGTCGGCTAGGGCCGAATTTACAAAACCTAATGACCCTCCGTTGAGCGTGGACAAACAAAGTGCAAAGATGACTTCTCTGCCCGAGCTATGGAAGCAGGTAGCAGTTTATGTTATCAAGTATATCACTTGCGAAGGTCGCTAGTCGAATTTAAATTATGTGCATTTTAAGCTCCTATCCCAGAGATGGAATAGCCTATCTGATGATTTGAAGCAAGCAAAGACTCATTCCATGCACAACTATTCTGCAACACTCAAAAGAGTTGATAGGTATATGCATATTGGAAGAACAATTTAGGGCAATTCTGGCTTCTACTAATTTTTCAGCCATCTATCAAATTGTGGCCAGTGCCAAACTACAGATTTTACAGGTATGACATAGCTGATGAAAGATAGAGATGGAGCAGGCTGGAGAGACAAAAAGGGTTCTATTGGGATCCTAATTCAGATACAACAGAAACTGATGCGGGACAACTTGCAGTTGCCAACTTCAGGGCATTGACCAAACAAAAGCTCAACTCTTCCTCTATTAGAGGACCAAAAAGACATTAGATTGGGGGGAATGATGAGTCTAGTTTATGGTGTAATTATTGATAGAGTTGTTGTCTATTTCCTATAGTTTTCATAAGAATTTGATACTTGGGAGTTGATCTTTTCATAATATTTCCTTGAAACCATAGACTTTGGGCATGAACTTATTTTCATAACTTTCAAATGATATTGACATGCTATGTGAACTGACTGTGTTAATTTTGCATGTGATTAATGGATGTCACTTAAGATGATTATGGATATGTAGTTGTTGTGCGTACTAACATTGTCATGCAAATAATTAAGGCCTGCAATTTAGGAATATTTTTCCAACTAGGCATCTGCCATATCGGTCAACAAGGTGGTCATTTAATGGAGGGAAGACTCTTGGTGACTAGAGATTCCTCATGCAAATCAAATTGTAACTGCCTTGTAGTGGTCTTAAATGTTGTTGAGCGAGCTTAGGCGTTACTGCTGTGTCAGACTCGCGTTGAGGAAAACATGCCTAACAGATTATGTGCATGCATAGCCGCCTTTGCTCTTTTCCACATTTTCCCTAATTTGGCATCCTTCACGTTCGCTAGAGTTGACCGCCTTGTTAGGTGTTTAAATAAGGCTCAGATGTTCCTTTTGAGCGCTAGCTAGTCGAAGATTTTTTAATCTGATGTAATCACACTCTTGAGCTTTTCAGTAATACAGTCATGTTGTTCATTTGTACTCATGTTTTCCAATAAATGAAATGAAGTTATAAGTTCATGCATCTAATTCTATCTTAGTTTTAGGGAATACTTATCCAAGGGGGCCCACTTGGTGAGTATTTAATCCCGTACCTTAGTTTAGTTTAGTTGTTATTTTCTATTCAGCTGTTAGTTAAGAATCTGGCACTGACTGTTCTTATAGCCACTAGAATTCCATTATGTGACTGTTCCTATAGCCAAAGCAGATAGAGTATTTTCTTGTTTGTTCGCTCATATTTTCATTTCTTTTATGCATTTTAGTTTAACCTAGTTATTGGTTGATGTTCAACATTTATGTTATTTCCTTCCAAGCAATTTACTTTTAGTATTATGTTTTTCTTAGCTGTAGGATGAATATGGCTACTTTGGATTCCTAGTGCACATACAATGCTAACCCATTTCAAGTTTACGTCCTTGGATTGACAATTTAAATGCACCTTCATGATGATTGAAATAGCTATTCAAGTTAGATGTCCAATCTCTAAATCACAACCGTAAGGGCTTAGTTGTTAAGGATTACACAAACATGCAACATACCTATTCCAATGTAGTTGCTTCCTGTGATAGTGTCATCACTGTCGTCACCATCAAAGTGCCTAGTGTGAAGTGTGGAGTCACCACGTGACATGGAAAAGTCACCATCCAAGGAGTCCCATCTCAATCTAGGGCACAACCTACTTTTCTAACATCAAACCCTAGTAAGTACAATCTCTTAGATCAACTTAAGAAGACCCCCACACATATATCCATCTTGGAACTATTGAGGCTATCCCCCACACATAGGGAAATCTTGGAGAAAAATTTATCTTCATCATCCATCCCTAATAATATTGATACATAATAGTGCAAACCCCAATCCTATACTTGCACAAACATGAGAAACAAGCACATTATTAGATTGAAATGCAAGTTAAGACAAGTATTCCCCATGAAATTAGATTGAAACATTAACATATGAAAAAAATGAAGAACCATACAAATGAAAGTAAATGAATCCTATTTTAATAAACAAACTATCGATCCCATGGGGGAATTCGTGTCAATTATGTGTAGAAATTGGCCCTTTCCCAACTCCTTTGTAAACTTTGATGGTTTGATCCATTTGATGGTGAAGAACAATGATGAACTCCTTGAGAAAACCTACAATAACCTAGCTATGGTGATGGCAAATGCTCAAGAAATGATATAAAATTGCTCTAATGTGAAGATAATAACGTTGCATTCAAACTGTGGATGATGAATGAGACGAAGAGTCTCTCATTTATAGATTTCAAATTGGAAGAAAGAGCAATATTTGAGCAATGTGGGATCATTCAACATCCAATGGCCAAGTGCCACTTGTCAAGATGTGAATGGTTGAAGGTTGAGCACATTTTGATGAAAGTGTCAATAAATGATATTAGGTGGAATTTGAAATTAGTGAAATGACTTGTTGGAGAGGGAAGAAAATGGAGTTATGGCCACTTGGCTCAAGGAAAAAGGACTTGTAAGGTGAAATAAATGCCTTTTTGGAAGGACTAATTCCACTTGGATTTGAATTCAAATTTGAGAGAATATTCTCTTTTTATGTCATGTTTAGAGAAAATAGAGATTTAATAAATGAATTAAATCTATTTTCATGTGCGAGTGGTAAAAGCTAGAGGATGGGACATGATTTAAGATTAAATTAATCAAAGATTAATTAATGTAATGAGGAATTAGGAGATGTGACAATTTAGACTTAAATTTATGCATTGATTTAAATCAAATTGAGAGGAAGGGTTTAATTAAATTAATGTTTTGATTTATTTAACTAAAGGGGACAATGTTAGATTAAATTAAATAAGGTTTTAATTTATTCAATTTAATAAAAAGGACTTTAGAGTTTTAATTAAATAAAGTGAATTATTTAATTAAATAGAGATACAGGGTTAAGTAAATTAAATTGATTAATTTAATCAACAGGGGAGAATGACTTAATTAGATAAATAATAATTTATTTAATTAATGGATGAAGAGTGATGATAAGTTGAGAGTATGATTTTAGGACGAAATGATGTTAGTAATCAAGATCAAGTGTGTCGGTCAATTTTCCATGTCTACATTTTGCCCCTCTTTGAAGCGTTGCACTTGTTGTATTGGTTCAAAGAATAAACTGTTGTGATCAAAGTTCAATTTTTATTTTTTTTCTAGATGCCCCATTGTTGCCCCAGTGGAAGGATTATGTTGATATGTTTCCCCCTCGAGCGATCAGACGAAAATTTTGATTTTTGGGTGATCTCGCGAAAAAAGAGGACAAGGTGCTTAATAGGTCGAAAAGTGCCTCAGGATGCCGAAAAATGTGTTAAAACGCCAAAAAAAATAAAATATGCAACATGGCCCTCGTTTGGGCAAAAACGAGATCGAGGGACCAAAACCCTAGTTGGATGGTCAAATTAAGTCAAAAAACCCTAATTTGTAGGCTTAAATAGACTTTGAGGGGTCACTTTCAATTCATTTGCACACAGCCTTTAGAAATTTCTATCTCTTGAGCTTTGAGTCTCGATCGAGATGGCGCAATGACAACTTCCCAAGCACGTGCCAGAGAGGGTATGAGTGCACCAGTGGCCAGTCGGTGCAGGACCCGTGGTATGTACCCCTATCTTGACTTTTAATTTTTTCATTTTACGTGCATTTAATAGGGTCCAAGTCAACTTTAGGTCAAGCGGCGCTATATAGCACCGCTGCAAATGTTCAATCGGTGTCGCGCATCCTCAAACTATGTCGCATATGAGAGTAGCACCACCGTGGTCTAGTTAGAAGATTAGGGTTTTCTGTCAAACTCAGTCGTATATGCAAATTAGACTGCGTGACACATTTAGGAATTTAGGATTGGCAAACTTTGCCGCAGTAACGCAATTTGGAACTTTGAAAAATTTATCATGGCAGCGCAGTTTGGAACTTTACAAACTACGTTGCATTTGAAAACAACGCCGCATTTGCTGTTTCAAATGCAAAAAGCTGACGCGGGAGGTAGATTTTTTTACGAGACTTGATGCGATGGTTTCCCTTATGCAGGAGGACCTTGAGATACTTCACTCGAGTGAGCATAGATGTCAATGCTCAGCAAATTAGATGGCATGCATATATTTCTCCAGGAGTAGCTTGGTGCTCTCGGCCTTTGGTTCGTTGCGTACGTGTGTCCTATTCAGACCCACTTGGGGATGTTGACAACTTTGGTAGAGCGATGGCACAGTGAGACCTCTTTCCATCTTCCCATCGGTGAGGCCACTGTTACACTCGAGGATGTCTTGCGCATCCTACGACTGCCTATCCATGGAGCGAGAGTTATTTATGATCCAGATGTTGGGAGGGATGCCTACTATGATGTGATGGGTCTTGATGAGATCCAATTTTTTGAGGGACATATAGACTTGGAGAGGTACCAGGGCATAGTGCCCACCTACAAATTGATTGTTGCCGCCATTAAATCAAGTCTCGTGGCACCAGATCGGTGGGGCCGATATTTTAGTTTGGGCTGGGGGCTAGCTTGGGAGCGTATGGTCATTTGTAGGGAGTGCTTTGCTTGGGGCCAGTGATGTTGGCCTCACTATACAGGGATCTCCATGATTTTTCATATCTTGACAGTAGGGCCATCGAGGTCGGGGTCACCCTATTACACATCGGGGCATGGGAGCGGATTCCAATGCTCCATTCGTAGGTCACACTGATTGCCTTAGATATTGATAATCCTGTTGTCTAACGGTATGGCAGGGTGTAAATTCATTTCTCATACAGGTATAAGAGGCATCACCCATTGGCGACGGGTTCTTGATGAGATGAGAGAGTTTGTTTGGAGGCCCTGGATGGGTATAGGCCCATGGTATGATGATCACGAGCAACTATTCTTTGCTCGGTAGGATAGATGGATGTAGGGTCGAGAGAACACCATGATAGAGTGGTATCTTCCAAATAGGGTGGCCCGCCAGTTCGATGATGTTCAAGATAGGCCAGATGATTAGTATGTGGTGATATTCGCCCGTACCACATGAGAGACAAAATAGGGCCAGCCCATTTCGGCATAGGAGGTAGTAGCCTTGTTTAGATAGTTAGTGGTCAGGCCGTGGGTGTATGATCAGGAGCCAATAGATGCAGGGGTTACTTAGGCCTATCGGGATTGGTTCAGGCCTCCTCTGAGATTGATAGTTCCAAGTGTGACACTCCCACGACAGAGGCTGAGAGGAAGATCAGTCGGTAGGGGCAGGGGGGACGGAGACAGGGGAGGGGGCAGACCACCTCTGCATCAAACACCACCACGGGACCAGGCACCCCCGTAGGCACCGACACCACCGTGGGTACCGACACCATCGCGGGACCAAGTACAACCAAGCCCCCGCCAAGATTAGGTACCGCAGTAGCAGCTACTCGCACAACCAGACCATAGGGATGCCCTGATCCAATAGCTACAGGGACATTTACAAATTTTGACGGCTGAGCGAGATCAGGCTAGACAACAGGTTTTGACCGTTACTGCTGAGAGGGACCAGACCTAGTCCTAGAGGGATCAAGAGATTGGTCAGAGGAGATAACTATAGAGTATAGCCTCATCATCCCAAGGCCGAACAGTTTCCTTGAGGGCATACTGAGAGGTGGTGAGGGAGGTTGAGTACTACTGACAACATTATAGGCAAGCAATGCCACCAGCTGGTCGGGTGCCAGACTTCTCATAGCAGACAGGGATGAGGCCTCCCGAGGATCATGGTGAGATACTAGAGGGGGAGGGGCACAGCCAGTAGGGCTAGTCTCTCATCACCGACAGTTATCCATTTTTTAATTCATGCGCTCTGATTACTTATTGCCCCTATTGTATCACACACTTTGATGTATACACACTTGATCTGTCCTTTGTACCATGACAGTTGTATATTTTGATGATATATATATATATATGAGATGGTCTTATTTATGAGATGTCATATGATGTATGATGTATGGATGCATTCTAATTTCCTATGTGCTATGAGATGTTGTGAAATGCTTTTATTTTATGTTCATGTAATATGATGTATGTTTCTACATGATGTGATGATGATTATGGATGCATTTCTTCTTCTATTTTTCTATGCATTTTGATGACAACCGTATGGATGCAATGTATGCAAATGATTATGTATTGATGATGGATGGTAATGATTTCTATTATGCCCTTAATGATTTGTGCAATGTATGATATGAGATGAATGTAGTGCAATGATTTCTTAAGATACTTAGAATAACAAATCTATATTATTCTTCATAACTTAAGATGATGATAATGCGAGATGATATGATGTGGTATGATCTATATGATATGATATGTATTTATGTTGATGATTTTGTGGATGCAGGGTGGATGCATTAGCGATGTTCTAATTAACTATTATGGTATGGTGTTAGTATGGAAATAAGATAGAAGAAAAGAGATCCAACAAGTTGTTAAATGCTGATGATTTTCTTACCAGGAGTCGGGATTTTAAAAGGGCCAATTACTTCATGTTTGATAGCACACATATGTACGATGCATCAAGGTATAAAGAACCAGGATGGCATGGTACCTAGTGTGATGGACTTTGACTCAAGAATCGGATAGGAGTATTCATGTTCACACTTAGCATACAGAACCTCATTCAGGATGTAGTTCAGACATTCTAAACATCTCTGTCCAAAACATAGAAAAGCAAGCCTTCCTATGTGGTCAACAAGACACTTAAAACATCCTTCCTACAAACCGAACAAAACACACATGAATAAGTTATTTTACAGGAGTATCCAATAGGCACAACAGATAAAAAAGATAATGATCATTGCCCCATTCCTTTCTCTCTAAACCTGTTTTGTTTAGGCATCATCGAGAGGTCCTTGGAATGAATGCAAAATAAGATAATTCAAAAAGACCAAGATAAATTAATCAAACAAGCTAATGCTCTTCGTACCGCTAGCCAAGGCTAAACTAAGGTGATAACTGATGTTGATGTCCATCGTGGGAAGGATGCATCCTAGGACATGTTGTGATCAGGGTTTTGATGATATTGATTGGATAATAAGCTATTGATACTCCGAGTTGAACAACTTGCTTGCTTACTGACCTAGACTTGAGACTTTGACGATTAGGTGTTCACTTTTGAACCTGCTAGACTTGCTTCTGACTAACTCACTAAAGGATGAAGGCGACGATTGATTTATTATGAACGGTGATTATTGCGGGTGAAAGTGAGATGAGACAAGTGCATCATTTTGGGTTTTTTCAAATATTTGGATGTTTTTGGTGTTTTGAAATGTTTTGAGGCTGTCTTGATTTTTAGATTTTCAATGTTTTTGGTATTTTTGAGATTTTAACCAAGAGACTGACTTAAAGACCTATCCTCCGTGTCTCGAGAGTTGATCAACAAATTAGCCTTGCCTATGTTTAAGCTCAAAGATGGCGTAGTTTGACTGATGACATACTTGATTATCGATAAGAACAATGGGCAAACAGATTGCCCGATTGCTGCGATGAATGCCTAAAGGACTAACCTAAAATGACTCAGGGGATGATCAAAGATCAACCTTGCCTATGTTCAAGCTCAAAGATGACGTAGTTCAGTCGGATGACTCTATTTTTTATTTTTTAGATTTTTGATATGTTTTGGATTTTGATATGATTTGGATGTTTTTTGGATTTTTGATGTTTTCTGAATGTTTTTGGATTTTTGATGTTTAAGGAAGATAACAAGAATATACACGAATCTGATCTGATGTAGGTACAAGAACATGCCCCTAGTGTGATGTGATAGACTACTTCGATAAAGGCAAGACAAACTGACCTCAGGAATGTGCCAAGTAGTACTATGGTAGAACATGATATGAGCACAAGATCAAGCTATGATAGAAACGTGAACGGATGATGGAAGGATAAATGGAATGCAATGGATAAGTGAGTGCGCGGAATAGGTCATGAAGATCTTGGTGGATGGAGAGTGCTTTATTTATGCTTGGTGCCTGTTTTCCAGGTTTTTACCAAGGTACTTGTCCAAAGCGCCACCAAAGTGGTTTTCACTAGAGGATGATTTTTTTCTTTACTGTTTTCAATCTTTCTTCTGATTTTTTTGGATTTTTATATTTTAATATCTCTTTGTTATCACCAAGACGTCTGTTTACTAGGTTTTCATCAAGGTGACCTTTTTTCAGGATATTTTTCTAATTTTTTTTGTATTTTTTGGTTCTATACCTTGCAAGATTTTAGGAATAAAACTTTTTGAGATGGGAGTTATTCAGGGGATCCTGCAGAGGCTCGCCTTCTGGTGTTGACATTTGATATGCCCTTGAATTATAGCTTGTCGTGATGATGAAAGGTCCCAACCAGTTGGGCTCAAATTTTCCTTTGCTTCCTAGGTTTGGCACATTCTTTTGGTTCTCCTTCAGCACAAGTTCGTCAACTCGTAAGGTCTGCCTCTTGATTTTCTTGTTATAACTTCATTTGAGTCGGTTATGATACACTTGTAGATGATTTAGGGAATCCATACGTCATTCATCTAGTAACTCCAACTCATTCAGTCGTGAGACCCTGTATTCTTCATCTGTGATGAGGTTTTGCAGTGAAATTCTCAGGGACGGGAGCTCGATCTCAATGGGTAAGATGGCTTTTGATCCGTAGACCAGGGAGAATGGGGTGGCACATGTTAGTGTGTGTATGATAGTGAAATAGGCCCATAAGGTGGGATTTAGTTGCAAATGCCAGTCATGACCAACGTCATTCACGATTTTCTTAAGGATTTTCAAGATGGTTTTGTTGGTAGCTTCTGCTTGGCCATTTCATTGGGGATAGTAGGGAGTGGAAAAATGATGTTGGATATTGAATTTTTGCATAAGTCACGGATATCTTGGTTTTCGAAAGGTGTCCCATTATCTGAGATAATAGCTTGGGGGAAACCGTATCAACAAATGAGGTAGTTCAGGATGAACTTGGATATATGCTTTCTCGTTATGTAGGTCATGGGAATGGCTTAACCCACTTTGTAAAGTACTCTGTGGCGGTGATGATGAATTTATGGCCATTCGATGAGGTGGGTGTGATTTTTTCAATGAGATCGAGCCCCCATTGTGAAAAGGGCCAAGGTGTAACAATAGGATGAAGCTCTTGAGTTGGTGCATGGATGAGGTCCCCATACTGCTGATATTGTAAACATATTCTAATGAATTCATATGCGTCCCACTCCATTCTGGGCTAGTAGTATTCGATTCTCAACAATTTCTTAGCCAAGGTCATACCACTTGAGTGTGATCCACAAATGTCGTTGTGTACCTCAGTTAAAGCGATCAGGGCTTCCTCAGTGTTTAGGCAACACAAAAGGGTTCCTTCAATGCTTCTGAGATAAAAGGGTTTCTCTTAGGATGACAAAGCGGGTTGAATTCTTGACAAAGGCTCGTTTAAGGTTCGGGGTTATATCAATGGGCAAGACTCCTATTCTTAAGTAGGTGTAAACGTCATGATACCAAGGATCATCAAGACCAATGAGTTCACACACAAATTCAGAATTTGGTACCTCGAATGTTGGTACGAGAAGCTACTCTACAAGGAACTCTTGCGTTGGGACGTTGCACGAGATTTCCAAGAGTGATCCAATTGTAGCCATTACGTTTGCTGCTCTGTTGTTTGCTTTAGGTAGCTATTCAAATGTGATATCAATGAATGACTCTTTGAGGCTCTCGACCAACTTCTTGTATGGAGTTAGTTTGTCATCCTTTGTCTGATATTCATCATTTATCTGATTGATTACGAGCTGAGAGTCCCCATATACCTTTAGAGCCATGATATGCCATTGTATTGCAATCCTTAAGCCTACGACAAGGGCCTCATACTTTGCTATGACAAGGACCTCATACTCTTCTATGTTATTCATGCATAGAAATGACAATTTGTAAGATTCAGGTATGCAGTCTCCTTGAGGAGTTATGAAGAAAATTCCTGCCATTGATTCGTGTTGCATGTAAGATCCATCAAAGCAAATCTTCCAGTGGTCTGCAACACTTAGACTGAAAATTTATTCATCAGGGAATTATGAAACGAGTGGGTTTTCTACATAAATAGGAGCTTCTGCTAGTTGATCTGCAATTGCCTATCCCTTGATGGCCTTGCACTCCATATATTCAATGTTGTGTTATGTCAATCTCATGACCCACTTGGCTATTCATCTTATGAGAGTGACTTTAGAAAGCAGGTACTTGAGTGGATCTATCTTCGCAATCATCTTGATTTGATGAGCTAGCATGTAGTGTCTGAATTTTTATGCTGTAAATACAACTGCCAGACAAGCCTTTTCAATGGGATTATAGTTTAGTTCATATCCCACCATAGTTCTATTGATATAATATATTTCTCTCTCTTCCATTTTCATCATGTCGGGCTAATAGAGCACCGAGAGCTGCCATGGTTCCTGAAATATATAGGATTAGTGGCTTTCTTGGAATAGGTGGCATTAACACTGGTGGCATAAGTAGACATTCTTTGATTTTACTAAACACTTGATCACACTTGTCATCCCACTTGTACCAACTACCAGGACCTTGGGAGTTAGGCTACTATATGTTTCCTTTCTTTTTCAGGAGAAATAGAGTAGAGATATTTTGTTTAACGTTGTTTGTGTCATTTTCACCATCAACAGGAACCAATTGGGGGGATCAAGAGTTTTTCGTGTGTACGTATTGTGCTCTTTGATTCATCATACTCATCCTTATGTAAGAAATTTATCAACAGAGTCTCCTCTATTATAATATTCACATGACACATGGGATCAACCAGAATACCAGTCATAATGTTCTCGTTGATGCAAGTGGGAATATAAAGAGGAGAAGGTCCTTTTTCATAGGAAGGTCCTGCGATGTGAAAGTTATAGTTGGTGATCCATTCATAGGTTGGGTGATAGGGAGATGCATAAAAGAGATCATGTTTACGTACTTCGACATGACTTCCTCAGAATACTCCAAAGGTTCAAAAATCAGATAGTGACCTATCTATATTTCACTTCCCAATATCTAGGAGCCCTTCTAACTACGCTGCTAGGGGTCGTAGGTTGGGTTGCAAGGCCACATGCCCTACAACACGTCTAGGATATGAGAGAAGGTTCTTGGATACCCAGATGCGAAATAGAAACAACTCACATGAGGTTCACCAAAATGTAGAGGAGGAGGACTGGCTACTCCGAGACTACAAGTCACGAGAGATTCCTAAAAAATAGGCTGACATGATCTACCTCAAGCTTTGCTAAGTGATTCAGAAAGATTAAGATGCTAAGGTCGAAAAGGAAGAGCAATCTAGTTGTTGATGTCCTTTTGCTAACCTGAATGCTTCAAAGGGTCAGACAAGCTAATTTCTAGAGTTCAATCTACTGCCCAGACACCTCACTACCTGATGACGACAGCGCAAGATACGAACTCTAGTGTGGCACGTTGGCATCTTAGTGGTGTGATGGAATTCATACGGACGGGGAGTCTAAGAAACAGATAAAAACACTTGAAGTCCAACTAATACCCTGATGAGTAAAGTTTTATGTTATGACAAAATATAGAAAAAGTACAAAAATGAACTATAACAAGAAGAATACTTTAACTAGACTACACTTTGATTGACAAAGGAAGTGAGAAAGCAATACCAAACTCCTTGCAACTTGATTCTTCAAAAAAATCCAACCGAGAAGCACCTACACACACAAGACCAAGGAAAATGTTGGGGCTATTTTAGAGTCCACTTCCTTAGTAAGTCCCTTGCTTTGTTGTTTCCACCTCCACAGACAGCCAGATTACAACGAATGTAGAAAATGATAAAGAAATGTATGGAAGTAGAAGTTCCAAGAAATAACACAAATAACAATATGCAAATATGATGATTCCAAAGCAATGGGCAATGGAAAATATCACCTTCACAAGTACGTGCTCTCAAGGCAAGTAGAGGAAGGAGTGAGCTTGCAAGTTTTCCAACAATGCTTTTGCAACAAATGATGCAGAGGAGCCAAGAAATCAATAGCTTATAGCTATAGTGAAGTGGTGGTGAAGCTTGAAAGTGTGTAGAGTTGATCAAGAGAGCATCAGGAATTCAGCCTAGAGTTCAAGAATGGTGAAGAAGTTGGATAGAATGAAGAGTTAGACAATTTGAATGGAGAGAAGGAAAAAGAATCATTTTGCGTCAGTCAAGGGAGCGGGAAGCATTACAATTCACATCTAATGGAGAAATATAATGCCTCTACAGACTCCAGAGGCAGGAATCCTGTCAGGGAATAGCGGGGCGCATAGACGTTCGTGCGACGCACACGCGTCCTTGACAAAATTCCTCCACTAACACGAAAACAAGCTGTGAGGTGAATGGGGAAAGGTGGTGGATGTGGAAATTGCATCATCAAAATCACATTTTCTAAGGTAAGGGGTATGAAAATGGGGAATTTTCCTAGGGGTGCAAATTTGCGCCATTACACAAACAAATATAAAAAAGAAAAATGCAGAGAAATTTTTTGTGCAATGAAGAACAAAATAATAGAAGTGCATGGAAAAATATCATCAAAATGAAATTCAATGAAACCCTAAAACATATTTCCTACTAACAAACAAATATAAAAAGCAAAATGCAGAGTGAATGTTTGTGAAATGAAGAACAGAATAATAGAAGTGCATGGCAGAATATCGTCGAAATAAAATTTAGTGAAACCCTTTTCATATTTCCTAATAACAAAAAAATATAAAATGCAAAATACAGAGTGAATGTTTGTGCAATGAAGAACGTAATAATATAAGTGCATGGCATAATATCGTCGAAATGAAATTCAATGAAACCCTTTCATATTTCCTAATAATAAACAAATATAAAAATAAAAATATAGAGTGAATGTTTGTGTAATGAAGAAAAAAATAATAGAAGTGCATGGCAGAATATCATTGAAATGAAAACCAGTGAAACCCTTTCTATATTTCATAATAACAGAAAAATATAAATAGAAAATTGTAGAGTGAAATTTTGTGCAATGAAGAACCTAATAATATAAGTGCATGGAAGAATATCGTTGAAATAAAAACCAACGAAACCATTTTCACATTTCGTAATAATAGACAAATTATAAACAAAAAAGCAAACTGAAAACCCATGTCCAATTAAAAAATCACTGCAATTTTTTTAAACCCTTTTAACTCACCGAAGACATGCAAGAACAAGCAAACCTAGTCGAAGAAGGAAAGACAATGGTATAGGCTTAGTGAGGTAATACACCTCCCTAAGTTTAGCGGCTCTTAAAACCACAGGATGAGCCAAAGAAGAAACGGTGCCAATATACATTTGTAGAGTACAAAGCCAAACATGTATTGGTGCCTAACCAAAAAAAGAGTTGAGAACAACACAAAGGAAAGAAATGGCATTGAGCGGGATATGCAAGAATTTGGAGCATTGAATGAACTTTTTCCTTTAAATGACATACAAATCAAGAAAAGTAAATGGGAAGGGACGCGTAAGGAATGTTGCTATATGGGGATAACAAAGGGGGCAACATGTGATTAGTGCTCTGAATTGGGCATTCAAGGTAGCGAGTTGTTCGACTACCATGCATCCGCTTGACCCACCACCAGCTCCCCTTCACGTAGCCTCCGGAGGTGGACCCGACCGATGATTGGTCAAACCCCAAAATGGGCTTGTCATGAACAACGTGGACCAATTGGAGCATGACATGTGGTAGAGAAGCTGATTACACAAAAAAATATTGGCAGGTCCATGATGGATTGGCTGACGTGGTGGGATTTTTTTATTTTTTGGTCCACATGGCACACCATATGGACCTCCAAAGGTAGGGTGCTCCGCTATGGGCCCCTCTCCCCTATGTGTACATTGTTGGTATGTGATTCTTTGGGTTTCTTACTAGCCATCTTTTATAGTTTCTTATTTTTGATAGTTAATGAAAAAATTATGACATGTATTTATCTTGATAAAATAAAAATCTAAAAAAATTCATGTTTTATTAAGACAAGCATGTCTTTGATAAGACTAAATTCAACATTGTGTTTCTCTATTTGCATGTTTTTTACTAACTTCTCTTACATTTGTAAGATGGTTTAATTTTAATTTATACAAAAATATTTATTTATTTTGTTGTGGTGCATTCAAACTATTCTCATTAGTCTATTCTTGGTCATAAAAGATATTTCTTTTGTTATGGTGCATCCAAACTATTCTATTATTCTATTATTGGTCATAAATATTTATTATCTTTTATTATGGTGTATTTTTTACCTCAATAATATAAATTAATCTTTAGTTCATTACCAATACCTATCGAGAATGTAGAAAAAAACCTCAAAGGAACAATTAATGTAAAAACTTCTTTATCTTTTATCATGTCTAAATAAAAAAGGATATTACATTTATATCAATTATCAATGCTTGATTAGATCAAATTGATGTATTTACCATGTGATCAAACTCATATATTTGTATCTTGTTATTTGGAAAAAATGCTTCTATTAATTATTTTGTCATTAATACACCATAAATAACCTACTACTTCTAGGGTGCATTTATAATGATAACATTTGATGAGTCTAAAAGGTTATTCTACTATGTTATAGGTAACTATATACAAACATTCCCCAGAGATAATCAACTTGTTGGAAGATGAAGAATTGTGGATATCAAATTGGTTAAAAAACTATCACAATCTACTTCTAGATGAAGTGCTCTTTAGCATTGCAGAGCTCCGGGTTCCCTATCTCCTTAAATAAAATACATGAGAAGAATATTACAAGACCTTGGTGATAACAAAATATTGCAATGAGCTCCTTAATTCTAAATACAACCATAAAGTCAAGATGAATCTTAATAACCACAATGAATGTATGAAAATATACATTTGATTGTGTGGTATCACAAATTATTCCAAGAACTCTATGATATCTTTCTTGGCAATCATGTGTACAAAATTATGACCATCTACCCAAATGATACCAATAACTTCAATCTAACATGAAAATTTAGTTTATATTTTTTAAAGTTAGTGAAAAATGACGAATTAGAAGGTAATCAACTAATCTAAACACAATAATGGTTTCAATGACACATTTTTTGCAACCACTATATCAATCTTTGCATTCACTCTATAGTGTCGTCATTTACATATATAAATGAACAATCAAACAATCAAGCACTCCAACTCTTGAAGTGGTCAAATTAACAATTGTTATTGTAATCAATATGCTTTCTATGATAGTGATTTTAATTTATCACCATCAAAGGCATCCTCCAATAATGACCAAGAATACAACAATAATGAAGAAGATGGTATATAAGAAGCAAACAAAAAACAACTATATTACAAAATAAAATGATGTATAAATTTGTATTTATTATACTTATCTTTTGTACCTTGCATCTAGTCTAATATATCTTGCTTTTACTTAATTGTAAATTAAAAGAAATAATAATAACTTGAAATTTTATTCAATATTATGATAAAACATATCTATCTTATTATTTAATTCTCTTACATTTACTTACAAACATAACTATTAAGCCTCCACATGATGCAATTTTCCCCTACATAATGTGATTGCTAGTTTATAAACTTTCACATGGCACCTTTGTTGATGTTGAATTGGAAGTGTGTAAGCTTTTACGACACCTTTGATAGTGCTGAGTGGTAAGTTTGTAGACTTTTACGACACCTTTGTTGATGCTCAATAACAAGTGTGTAGACTTTTACACCACCTTTGTTGATGTTGAGTGGTAATTTTGTAGACTTTTACGACACTTGTATTGATGTTGAGTGGTAATAAAACTTATGTTATATGTTCTCTTTCTTTTCACATTAATACACATACATATTATATTCCACATAATGTAATTACTAATTTATAGATTTTATATAACACATTTACTGGTGTTGAGTAGCAAAATTTATAGAATTTTACGACCCCTTTACTGATGTTGAGTGACAAAATTACCGACTTAGTGATAATAAAACTTTATAATATATTATCTTCTTCTTAATACCAAATAACCATTACACCCCACATAATATAATTACCATAGAAATTTTGCATGACACCTTTGTTGGTGTTGAGAGGTAATAAAACTTCATGCTACATGGTCTTTTCCTCGCATCACTACATAATAGAAAAAACATTTTTAATATTCTCTTCAACTTCGTACAACTTCAAAGGTTTTACCATCGTCATACGCTGCATCTCTTGGTCTAAGATCACATTTTTAATTAAAAATTGCATCTAGTACCTATTTCAATCTGTTGCCTTCAAACTTCTCATATTAGATACACGAGTTGATTTTACATGCAAAAAAAAGTATTTTCTTACAAATTTCAATATATGATTTGATAGAGTTATTGGTTTTACCAATTAATTTAATTTATTTAAACAATAAATTAACCATGTAATGAATATAATATATCTATTTATTAAAAATTGTGTGTTGAAGATTTTTGTAAATGAGAGTAAGTTAAGTGGATTTGATCTTGAGAGAAACTTCCTGATTAAGTGTGTTTGAGTTAGAGTAGTACTGAGATAGACACCTTGTGAAAATTCTCAATGTTTCACTCTTATGAGCATCACCTAGATGCAATGAGTGCTAAGTGGATTGTTCATGCTCATGAGAGATGGGTTCTTATGAACCACAATTCATGAAATATGCATTGATGAGCATTGATTAAGAAACTACATAGTTAAATCTTGATAAAAAAATCATATAATTTGACACACTATAAAAAGCACCACCTGCTTAAAATGACTAAGCTAAGAAAATTTATAATAAATAGTTCATAAGGCGCAATATTTGTTGAAGGCTTACAAATGAAGTAGCGGGCTAAGTGAGTTTGATCTTGGGGGAAATTCCATGGTTAAGTACACTTGAGATGGAGTAGTCTTGAGATGGATGACATCTTAAGAAGTCTTGATGCTTCACCCTTGTGAGCATCACCTAGATGCAATGAGTGTTAAGTGGATTATCCACACTCATGAGAGATGGGTTCTTGTAAACCACTAGTCATGAAACATAGGCCTATAAAGATTGACTAAAAAATTGGACATTTGAATCTTTGATAAAATGTTACCTAACTTGACGCATTATGAAAAATACCATCTAATTGAAAATACTAAATATTACTAACAACTAAGATGGAATATCTGCAACACTTGGGATAGATCATACATTTGCATCCCATCAAAAAATCATTTCAAGACATAGATGGCTTAAAATCAATTCACTTCTCTTATGAATAGACATAATATTTGTAAGGATCCAAAAAGCTAAATTAGGACTAGTCATTTGATTAGTAACCTCAAAGATTAGGACAAATAATACATCTCCATCCCATCAAAAAATCATTTCAAGACATCGATGGTTCAGTTAATTCACTTCTCTTATGAATATCCATAATAACTGTAAGGATCCAAAGAGTTAAATTAGGATTAGTCGTTTGATTAGTAACTTGAAAGATATGTCCTTAGAAATTTTTTCACTTAAATAGTCTATTATAATCTTTCTTCACATTCAATTGATTTAATGGTTAATTTTTTTTCCTATTTTACAATAAGAATGACTATCTATCACTTTTGCACATTAATGACAAGATTGGTGGAACATGAGAAGCTATTGCAATAAATTGTGGTGGTTTGAAATTGTCATAAACATAGTAGATGTTTTAGAAGTAATTTACAATTTGAATTTCCAAAGTAATTCTTGAAATTGTACTTTTCCAATTCAATATAATATATTGTCAAGAAATTGATATTAGAAAGATATTAAAAACAAATACCATTTAACACAAATGTATCTTGAAAATGGTCCTAGGTTTATTATACTATATAAAAATATTTTTATTATTAAAAAATGTATAGTATTCTCTTATTTTTTTCTTTTTTTCTTTCTATAAAGTATAGAAGTGCATACCCTACACTTTTATACCTTTAGTTTTGTGCACTACTTTGCAACTTTTCACAAATATTGTAAATATATATATATTTTTGCTACTTGATTTGAGCTATTTGATGCACAAATCAACTCCTACCTAACATTTGTTAGCTACTAGTCACTTTAGACCACCTTATGTTGTACCACTATGCATTCAATTTTGTTCTGCCACCATAAATTAATCTATGGCATGACCTACTCCACCAATTTAATATCTATTTTTTCCTACCCATAAGTTGACCCTTTTAGAGAATAGGTGTTAAACTTAGTCAACTTATAGGCCAAAAAAAAATTAACAACTATAGACAAGTATTTACAAATATTCGTTAGTCATTTAGAATGAGGAAGAGATCACAATAAAATGACTCAAAGACTATTTGTTTTGAAACACTTAAATCTAGTTGTTTTTCATCTACATTATGCATTGTTTCACCAATATGTTTTATGTGCATCTACAATGCTTTCTTGACATATTCACTAATGGGCTTGATTGGCATTGACAAGCCAAGAATCTCACCTTTCATCTTGAATCAAGTCCTTGAGTGCTACTTAACAATGCCATATTTAAAATTAGGTTTAGAAATGAAGGCATCTGCTTTCAAAAGTATGCAATATTAGAGGATTAGGTCAAATCAATTGGACCACACCACACGTCATGACCTAGTCTACAACTAAAACATATGATTAGTCTAAGAGAAAACCAAAAGACATACGTTAGTCTAAGACCATGTTATGCACTTGGTGCATTGCATAGAATGTATCAAATTGGACTAGGATTTCTCATATAATTTTGGAAATAAAACAATCAATCATATACCCATGACTCTATACTTAGCAATGTTGTGCCCACTATCTAATCTTGTCTTATCACTTTTGTGTGAAAACAACTTACAATTACTCAATACAATTAATACAATCCACTTACCAAGTTATCTGCAACTTCAAATGCAATTTCACTCAACAAATCACCAACAAAAACTTTATACAACATGTCTTTTATTTCTTGAAAATGAAATGTTTCCGAATTCAACTATCATTGACTGTGGAAATTTTATGTCTGCAATAAACTGCAACTTCAAATCCAATTTCACTCAACAAATCACCAACAAAAACTTTATACATGTCTTTTATTTCTTGAAAATGAAATGTTTTCAAATTCGACTATCATTGACTGTGGAAATTTTATGTCTGCAATAAAAATGTCATAAAAAAAAATTTTAAAAAATTTATGAAATAATATCAACCCACATTTTTTCTTCTAAAATTTCTCACATCCACTTCATGGGACCCCCCCCCTTGAAAAAGTTTTCTGATTTTTCTTTGGTGAGCTTTTTTAGTCAGGCCGTTCATGGCGCCATAAAGCAATATGTTGACTATCCATGTCTTCGTGTTCACATGCAAAGCATTGCCAATCCCTGAGAAAATAGCTCAAGCAGAGACAGTGATGTTCACAGTAAACCCACAAGCAGTAAACCAGAATGTTAATCATGCAACAAAGAAAAAGCGCTTCCTGGAAAGAACTGAAATGACTAATACAATCTGACAGCTTGATCATGGAACTGTTGCAATGGCGGCCACACGTCGAACACCAAGTATGACAAGTTTACACAGAATTTCTGTAATTCCTGTACTCCTCGTCTGCTGACTTGTTTAGTAAATTGATATCTTTATTTTCTCTGCAGCCGCTAACTTCCCATTATCGGGCTCTAAGAAAATTCATGGTCAGCAATTCACCACTAGCAATTCAACTTCAATAATTTATCGTCAGCAATTCATCATCGTGACATATTCATCGCGTATATAATTCACTTCCACTTTCAATAATTCATCATCGTGACATGTGACATATTCATACCATATACAATTCACTTCCACTTCCAACAATTCATCGTCATAGTATATTCTCTTTTTTTCACAATTCACCTCCATCTCCAGAAATTCATCGTCATAGTATAAACTTTTTCCATATGACTACACGTCCTCCAGTACCACGGGGATGGTGGGGAGACTAAACCTCGTGACCTCTTGTCTGTAATAGGATGCATTAGCCAATCGAGCTAAGCCAACCATCCCATTGTTGTGGTATATTCACCACACATACATTTTTCAATATTTAAGTGGTCAAGAGCACTCAAAAAAGAAAAAATACAGATTTTGTTGAATGCATAAAAGAGGTATACGCGGTGAATATACCAAATTGCTGGTGGTGCATTTATACCCCATGAATATATCATGACGATAAATTGTCGACAATGAATTGCTGATAGTGAATTGCTGAGGATAAATTTGCTGACAATAAATTGTTGAAATAAATTGCTGATGGTGAATTGCTAACGATGAATTTACCTAAAAGCCGTAAAAGAACCACAAATAAGATTTGAAATTCCAATGAAAGTGAAGAAAATCTTTTCATGCTGAGGGACGAATTGTGTTAAATTTATAATCAAATACTCCCTCCATGTACAAATTGCTGTAAACATTCCAAGCTGTAATGATTTGTTTTGAATAGATTTTGTCTGTAAGCAGTGCCACGCGTGAGTTGGGTCATGGCTGCCGTATAGATTTGGATTCAGTTCCGCACACAATGTTAAAACCGTCAGCGTTGGAATAATTAGTTTGCGGACTTTACTATTTGATTGTCATTTACTTTCAAATTCGGTCCACAATTATTTTGACAAGTGTCATCGAATGGATTATTGCCCATTTGCTCCAAACTTTCCAAGGACTGATATTTTAATTCTACCATGGTCTTATGCTTGGATTTTTAGAAGTTTTTATATCATTTTATTAACTTATTTCTATTTGGAGTATGAGTTTTAGTTTTATGTATAACTGACTATTTTGGTTTAGAGTGAAGGTTTAGAGGTGTCGGATTTTTTCAAAGTATTTAGGGTACGATTTGAATTTCATTCTTTATTTATTGTATTTTGAGAATATTTGAACTTTAGTGGATGGCATAATCAATAAACATATCATTATTTTCATTAATTGTTCAATTTTAATCTCATCTCTTGTTTATTGTATTTTGAGAAGATTTGAACTTTAGTGGATGACATAATCAATAAACATACCAACACTCTCATCAATTGTTCGATTTTAATCTCATCTCTTATTTATTGTATTTTGAGAAAATTTGAACTTTAGTGGATGGCATAATCAATAAACTTACCATCACTCTCGTCAATTATTCTCAACCAATTAAACTGCAACCCTTTGGTACATGCTTAAATATTTTTTCAAGATTTAGATGATATAATCTAACTCTAAAACAATAGAGTAGTAAGGAGAAGATATAGTTTTATAAAGAAATAATTTCCTTATATAAATAATTTAGATTAATAAACAAATGTACATAATTAAATATAACTAATTTAGATTTTTAGAGTTAGGTTAGTAAATTAAACTATTGTTTAAAAATATATATATATAACAGATAGCGGTATAAATACAATTAACTACAAGAAAAATAATGAAAAATTAATGTTGATGTTACACAAAATTTAGTCACTAAGGCATAAAATTAATGGTTATAGTGTGATGAATGTCTTGGAACCTATGCAGTCTCAAAAATATCGAGGGGTCAAATCTAAATCCCTTAGGATCAAACTTGAATATCGTACCTGGATGAGCTAATACACAAAAATAAACTAACACAAAATAATTATTTAATAGAAATTAGTAGCAAAGATCTCTCTCTTTGTCTTCATCTTCCCTATTTCTAGTAATGTCAAATTATCAAGTTAATGTTAACAAACACCAAGTAAGGGACACTGTTGAATTGCTATGGTCAAGTTCTTCTAGATCAACTTCCTAGATGGATTGGATTTATAGTTCTATGCAAATAATTGAAGATATTATACACAAATGTGTAAATGACCCATATACAAAACTTTGTCCTCTAGATATCAAAGTGTGCTCTAAATATTTTTTTTGTCTCAAAATATAACATCTTCCTAGAGTGAATGTTTCTTGTTTGACCATATAAATTAATTTAAAAAATAAATATCTTTAAATATAAAACATACCAACAAGTCACACAAACAAGTACCAAGTTGACTCATGATTGCACTAGTACAAAAAAAAATAGGAGTTTAGAGTTTAGAATTTTAAATTTTGAGGGTCAAACTAAACCACATAGGATTGACCTTGGAAACAAACTTATTAGTTTCAAGGCAATGAACAAATGTGTGGATATGTGTGTGAGTGTAGGTGCAATAAATGATTAATAATGGAAAATATCTAGGAGTGTGTAAAATAGGGGTGAGATATGTATTTGAATGTTTAGAAATATTTGTAAATGAATGTGAAAGGGATTGGGATATACATCAAATCATGAGCCAAACTTGCTACAGAAGAGTGTGTCACTTGTTATTTAATTATATTAAGTCCTTAAAATAAAATGGGCTCAAAATTAAATGGTAATCAGCATGGATATGAAAATTTTACCATTAGATTTTTCCCCCACTTTGGCGTACATTTGAATAAAAAATGAGCATATATTTCAAGGTTTATGAATATTCTCACAGTCAAGATGAAAAATAAATATTTAGACAAATATTTAAGAGGATATTTGATCCATGTAATGTAATGGGCCATTCTTATGTTCTTGCATTCTTCCCCATTGCATGTGTGCTTGATAGGAACTTGAGAAATAGAAAAATATATGTAATGAATAGCTTCTATCGCACAAGTGAAATAAGCACAAATAACAAGTTGTTGAACAATTATCTATGAAAAATGAGAAGTAGAAAAATATAGTTGTTATATATTTTTACATATATAGAATGTGAAACAAGGATACTTTGTTTGATGTTGAAAGGAAGTTGGGTGAGCGGAAACAACTTCCTACACTAATCTAAGTAGGGGAGAGTTACAAATTTTTCTTTTAAACATCTTAAATAGTTATAGTAATGAGAAACACATATGAATAATGGAATAGAAGAGAAAGCATACAAATACAACAAACACAAAATATACATGGGAAAACCCTTTCAAGTAAAAAAACCCCACCCTCCAAAAGCACGGTACTATTATATTACTTTAAATAAGAGTTACAATACAACCCCAAGTACAAAGCTTTCTTCAACAAGTGTTTCATCACAAACACCTATCTTGGAGTGAATCTGAAAGCACTTCATTACCTACAATAAAACTATATATTCTACAATGCAAGGCACTCAATATATAGAGAGATACAAGCTTCAAGAAGCATCTAGAAGGAGAGGGGCGTCCAAATCCACATGGAACAATATCCCATGCCATAAAAATACATTTGGACACATGTACAACATTCCCTTACACCCATTACAAGTGTCATTACATGCAATATTCCTTCCTCAAGCTTGGGCGCCTAGAATATGTTGAAAATAGACTATGACAAATGCCTTACACATCTTACAATTGTCATAGAATCTGTCATAACTGAAAGTACTTACAATTATAAGAAAATATTTCATAAAGTGACCAAGAATACCTGATTCTCTTACATCCTGTCATAACCCAACTTGGGTGCCAACTTTCTCCATGCAACAAGATGTCTTATGGCACGTCATAGAATCTGTCATAGGTCAAAGATTCCAAAGTGGGATGCCTGTGTCCACTTGGAATGATTATGTGTCATCCAATCACCTCCAACAAGGATGCCACCCAACCGGTGGGTCCCAATTTATGACATGACACCTATAGGCAATTCAATAATACAAATAAATATAATAATACATTAATTAAATAAATATTAGGACTCTAAGATTGAGACACCTTAATCCCAAAATTCTCCCACTTGTCGAAGACCTACCAAGAGTCATACACAATCATATGCTTAGGGCCCCAAGGCCCATGGAATCAGAACACCATATAAACTTATCTGTGGTCACTGGTTTTGTTAGTGCATCTACAACGTTCACCAAAGTGACAACCTTCTCCAAGTTCACCTTTCCATCTTCTACCATACCACGAAAAAAATGATATTGAACATCGATGTGCTTTGTTTTGGCATGAAAGGTAGGATTCTTCACTAGACAAATTGCACTATGACTATCACAACAAACAGTAATATGTCTTGCAGCTAAACCAATATTAGAACACAATCTCTTAGGACAAATAGATTCCTTATCGGAATGAGTGGATTCCATGTACTTTGCCTCTGTTGTGGACAATGTGACTACAACTTGCCACTTACTCATCCAACTGATAGCACCACCAAACATCATAAACATGTAACCACTGGTGGATCTTCTACTGTCAATTTCACCTACCTAATCTAAATCCACATATCCATGAATAATCACATAATGCTAAGGTCCAATAGGATAACCATGAAAACACAAGGCATACTTGGAAGTACCCCATAAATATCTAAACAGTCTCTTAATCGCATCCCAATGCACCCATCAAAGATTAGCCATAAAACGGCTAAGGACTCCCACTACCTGGATAATGTTTGGTCTTGAACACACCATCACATACATCAAACTACCAACTATACTCGCATATGATACTCTAGTCATGTCCTCCATCTTAGTAGGAGATTTTGGATAATCATTCAAAGAAAGCTCCATCCCCTGCATCACAAGACTAACTAACTATTTGTAATCTACCATGTTGAATCTCTCTAACACCGAGTTCACATACTTGCTTTGGCTTAATCAAATCTTTTTGTTAGCTCTGTCTCTCGTGATCTCCATTCCCAGAATTTACCTAGCTGCACCTAGGTTTTTCATCTCAAACTGTGTTGACAACTGAAACTTCAAATCTGAAATCATACTTTTACCATTCCCAATAAATAACATATCATCTACGTATAAGACAATAATGATAATGAGACCATTATCAGATTTAAATATACACAATGTTTAGATTTATATCTCTGAAATCCCAATGACAACACATAGGTATCAAACTTCTAGTACCACATTCTAGGAAACTGTTTCAAACCATAAAGAGATTTCTTCAGTTTGCAAACCAAATTTTCTTGACCTTTTTCAATGAAATGCTCTGGCTATGACATGTAAATATCTTCCTCCAAATCACCATGAAGGAATGTTGTCTTCACATCCATCTATTCCACTTCTAATTCATATGTTGCTTCAAGTGACAACAAAAGCCAGATAGATGTCAGCTTCGCTACAAGAGAGAATATCTCTCCATAATCAATTCCCTCCACCTGAGAAAACCCTTTAGCGACCAATCATGCCTTATACTTCTCAACACTGCCATTAGCACCACACTTCTTCTAGAAAACTCATTTACAGTTCCAATAGGTTTACATCAAGCAGGCAAAGGTACCAAATCCCAAGTCTTATTTTTCTTTAATGCAACCATCTCCTAGTCCATGGCTTTTATCCAGGAATCTACATTACTCATATACCCATAGCCTCTCTAATAGTCCTAGGCTCATCAGTGTTAGCAATCAAATCAAAAATGCAACTGGAATCTAATAGTGAATAACAAAACCTTTTTGGTTGTCGCCTAACTCGTGTAGACCTCCTCAAAGGTTGAGGTTGAGGTTCTTCTTCTTCTTCAGAACTTTCAGAATTGCTTGAGCTATCCTCATCATTAGGTCCAATAGGAGTGCATAACTTTCTTCTTTCTTCGAAGTAGGTGGAATATGAACTAGACCTCCTTATTTTTCTCCTCTTTCTCTAGCTGCAGCTCAATAGTGGAAGGTTTCATCTCTCTAAAAATTACACTTCTACTATAGAGAACCTTATGAGCTTCTAGATCCCAAAGCTTGTACCCTTTCATGCTGACACCATAGCCAATAAAGATACACTTAACAACCTTGTTCTCTAGCTTTGATCTCTTCTCAATCAGAACATGAGCGTAAGATTCACAACCAAATAATCTGAGATGTCTCACCAAAGGATTTTACTAGACCACGCCTCCATGGGTGTCTTACCAAAAACTGCTGATGTAGGAGATCTATTGATCAAATAACATGCAATGGCTATCGCTTCAGCCCAAAAATTTTGTTCAAGGCTAGCACCACTCAACATACTCCTAGCCCTTTCCATCAACATTTTGTCCATCCTCTCTACAACTCCATTTTGTTGTGGAGTGTAGGGAGTTTTCTTATGTATCTCAATCCCATGCTCTTTATAGAAGTTGTCAAACTCTACAGAACAAAACTCACCACCATTATCAGTCCTCAAACACTTAATCTTTCTGGTAGTCTAATTTTCTACCAAGGCCTTAAACTCCTTAAACCAACTAAAGACTTCAGCTTTACTTCTAAGAAAATAAATGAATCTCCTTCTACTGTAATCATCTATAAAAGAAACAAAATATACAGCTTTTGATAGCAAAGGAATATTCATAGAACCAAAAACATCTAAATGAACATAGTCCAAAACCCCAGAAGACTTGTGAGAACTAGAATAAAAAGAAACACAATGTTGTTTTCCATATACATAATATTCGTAAAAGTAAAACTCAATATTACAATCATCGAGGCCTTCAACAAGACTCTTATTTTTAGGATTCTAAGACCCTTCTCACCAATGTGACCAAGTCATTGGTGCCATAACATTGTCTTCTCTGTAGGATGCTTCATTTCCATGGAATGAGCACCCTTAGGTACCCAAAATGCACGACCATCGGATGTAGATGCAACACACTTCTTCTCTGCGTGATCTAATGGTGAGAATGAAAAATCCAAAGGTCTCTTCTTCGGTGCATTAGAAGAACTATTGTACTGTACAGTGCATGCATCAAGCCGAAACAAAGTACCAATATGAACTCCTTTAGCTAACACCATAGCTCCTGTTGTCATCTTGCATCCTCTTGCACCAGAGAAAACAACTTGCACTCCTAAATCATACAGTTTACTTATAGAAAGCAGGTTTCATGCCAAACCCAGGATATGCAAGACACCATTAATCCCCTTCACTCGTCCATCAGGAAATTTGATTTTGACTCTTCCACGACCAACAATCTTCAGGTTAAAGTCATCACCGAGGTACACCTCTCCGCCATTGTACTCTCCATACTTCGAGAACCAATCTCTATGAGGGTTCATGTGAAAGGATGCACCTGAATCTATTAGCCACACATCATCCAATGCATGGGATACCAAGGCTGCAATAAATGCTTCTCCATCATCTTGAGATGATTTCTCAAATTTAGAATCAGAGAAAGAATTGTTTTTCTTCTTCTCCTCCTTCTTGTAATCTTTTCAAATGTGATCGACTTCACCACAGTTCCAACAATTTTCCTTGGACTTCTTACCAAGAGACTTAGATCTCCCTAGAGACTTTGACTTTGATTTCATGTCTTTCTCTTTGCCTCTCTCCTTTTGTCTTCCATGAAAAGCAAGGGCCTCCTTAGCCATCTCAAAATACTTCCTTTGCATCTTTTCAGATAATAATGAGGCAACCACCTCATCCATCTTGAAGGTGGAATTAGTGCTTCCAATAGCCATCACCAAGTGATCCCAAGAGTGAAGCAACGAACAAAAAAGCAGCATGCAACGGTCTTGCTCATCAATCTTGTCTCCAACGGAACCTAGTTGTGCAACCAATATGTTAAATGCATTTAAATGATCTACCATGGATCCTCCATCTTCCATTTTCAGAGAATACGTCTTCTTTCTCAAGAAAAGCTTGTTTACCAAGGATTTAGCCTGATAGACATCACCAAGCTTCTTCCATAGAGAAGAAAAAAAAATCTCTTCATGGACATTTAGGAGAACAAAATCAACCAAACAGGGTCTAATAAGACCCTTGGATTTCTTATCAATGAGATCCCAATCTTCTTGTTTCATGCCTGACGGTTTAGTTTTATAAATAGAAGCCCATATATCATGATCTACAAGCATGCCTTCCATTTTGAGCTTCCAAAGTTCAAAATTATCATCGTTAAAATTCTCCATCTCAATCCTCCTAGATGTGCATGCCATCTCTTTCTTACAACAAGGTCACGAAATACACTTCTACAAAAATCCCAATGAAACAAAGATTAGATCAAAAAACCCTTCTAACCCAACAAAGGAATCAAGGTTGGCCAGGCTCCAATACCTATTGAAAGGAAGTCAGGTGAGCAGAAATAGCTTCCTACACTAATATAAGTAGGGGAGAGTTACAAAAAATAAAATTAACACCTTAAACAGTTACAGTATTGAAAAACACATAGGAAAAATGGAATAGAATGGCAAGTACACAAATACAACAAACACCAGATATATGTGGGGAAAACCCTTTCGAGTAAAAAACCCCACCCTCCAAAAGCACAATACTATTGTATTACTTCAAATAAGAGTTACAATACGGCCCCAAGTACAAAGCTTTCTTCAAAAAGTGTTTCATCACAAACACCTATCTTGGAGTGAATCCAACAACACTTTGTTACCTGCAATAAAACTATATATTCTACAATGCAAGGCACTCAATATATAGAGATGTACAAGCTTCAAGAAGCATCTAGAATGAGAGGGGCGTCCAAATCCATATGGCACAATATCCCATGCCATAAACATCCATCTGGACACATGTACAACATTCCCTTACACCCCTTACAAATGTCATTACATGTAATATTCCTTCCTCAAGCTTGGGCACCTAGAATATGCTAAAAATAGACTATGACAGATGCATTACACATCTTACAACTATCATAGAAACTATAATAACTGGCAGCACTTACAATTGTAAGAGAATCTATCATAACTGACCAAGAATACCCGATTCTCTTACAACCTATCATAACCCAACTTGGGCACCAACTTTCTCCATGCAACAAGATGCCTTGTGACGCATCATAGAATTTTTCATAGATCAAAGATTCCAAAGTGGGATGCCTATTTCCACTTGGAATGATTATGTGTCATCTATTCACCTCCAACAAGGATGCCACCCAATCGATGGATCCCAATTTATGACATGATACCGTAGGAAATTAAATAATACAAATAAATACAATAATACATTAATTAAGTCAATATTAGGACTCTAAGGTTGAGACACCTTAATCCCAACAGATGTGGCATATATTAAATACATCCACATGACTCCACTCAATATAGAAATATGTGATTCACTTGATTACAATAATGTGATACAACTCTACTCGTTTGTGGGTGTCTAATGAAATCAGGATTTGTCTTGGTATGGTGATGAGTCTCTATGTAGCAGAAGTCATTATGTGAAATATAAGTCATAGGAACATTCACAATATATGCTCCCTCCATTTTATTATATATATAGTATGCAAGGAACTATAAGAGGGGGGATTTTACTTAATAATGAAAATGATGAAAAGCATAAAGAAATCAAATAATATGCAATCATTTAAGCACATGTATGACATGATATAACATGTAAAACATATAGTAAGTTTCATAAAGATAATTTTGTAACAAGAATGCAAAAATAATTGAATAATAGGCATGTAAGATCATAAATTGGTGATGTTCATCAAGCCTAAACCTTTCTCCCATTATAGGCAAAGCATGAAGCAAGTTTGGTCATCAAAGCTAGGTAAGGTTCATGTAAACACATCAAAATTTTAATGAAATCTAAAGATAGGTACATAAGCACAAATAAGTAGGATGCAATCATGAGATCTCATGTAAATTTGATTGTCCCTAGTAAATGCAATATGATAAGAGAGCTCTAGAAATGTGTTATAAGAAATTGAAAGATCATTTGATGATGATACATCAAAATGAGATTCAATCATAAAAGACATAATAAGGCTCGTGAGCATAGTATCATAGGCATGAAAATATGGTAAACATTAACCAATGAACATGGAATCAAATGTGGATAGTCATAGATCATGATCAAGATAAGCATAACAATCATCATGGGCACGAAATATAGAAAACATCACAAGTGTGTAGGAAAATTAACATAAATAATAAAAAATATTGAAACAATGTACATGTGAATGACCAAAGTGAGAACATGGAACACGGTCAGTGGTAAAATATATACTAGACATGTGTAGTAGAAAATAAAGAAACGTAACCTCAATTATTTCATGGGACATGTGCACAAAGATGGGGACCAAAAAGTGGTCACAACAACTTTTGGTACATAAAAGGAAAAACACAAGTTCATTATAATGCACTCACGTTATGGCTCGATAGTGATCAATCTATAACATGCTCACATTTTGCCTCTGAAAAGAAAATAGAGGCCAAGCTCATTTAATTCTAACACCATTTCTTCCAATGTCCAAACATGAACAAGGAAAAGTGAAAGCATATTTGCAAATCCTTTGAGTGGATTGAAGACAATAGAATGCCATCACAACATCCAAAAGGTCAAGGAGGTAAGGTACTTAGGTTTTTATAAATTTTAAAAATAAAAATAAAATCTATTTTTCAATTTTTTGATTCAATATTTTTTAATTTTTAGGAATTAAAAATCCTTTAACACCCTCAAACCTTGAATCATCAAATTGTATGCATGAGTATTTAATTTGTATTGAAGAGCGGGAAAATTCTAAGGTCATCTTCAAACTTATCCCTCTATTCTTCACCATCCTTGTGAAACACAAGCAAACTTATTAGGTCGAATTGAAACCAATAAAAATGAACTTCAAATATTGGTTGATACACTAAAATATCTAAATGCATCTAGTTCACTTCACAAAGCCCTTGCCACATATTTAGAATCTAATATTTCTCATATATATTAAATTAGTGGAAAAATAAGTATATGGTCCAAACATAGAGAGAATGCACAGCAATTTTATTCAATAAAATTATCATACAAACAAGTGAAAGGGAAGAAAATTATAAAATATGATTTGTGTTCATTATTTATTGATCTAAAAACCAATGCACCCATGCACAAAACTTGTAACAGATTCACTATTTATTGGTGCCAACACCAAGGAATAAGGGATAACTTTTGGGAAAGGTGGTGAACAATGTTTGACCATCTACTATGCAATAATAATGAGGTGCCATAATATTTACTGAGAAAACTCTACTGTGAGTTTATCTTCAATGATATTCTAAATTATTTTGATATACATAATTTCCAAGGTAGAGCCTGTAAAGGCTCTGCATAGGATAGAGAGGGGGTATGACATGTTTATGACTAATCACTGATACCCCTCGGTCTAGACACTAAGACCCCTAGCTAGGCTAAATAATAAACATTTGATGATCCCTTCCATTATGAAGGAGGATGTTGAGGTGGATACTTTGTAGTCTATTAGTTCTCACACATAAAATTTATTATATCATAGCAAGCCTTTTGTATAGGGTGATGAGCGTGAAGCTCCTAGGTGTCAACAATCACCTCACCTTTGCCACAATTGTTTATCTATGTATGCTTATATGGGTCTAAAGGTGCTAATAATGTACACACTAGAGATAAAAAAATCAAGATAGTTTCAAGAGTATAGTTTGTAGGGTCAAGACAACAATACATATGTAAATTATATAATATGGTGTTGACAAATGAATTGTTGGATTGCACATTTTCATTGATTGACAGATAATTTTTAATAAGGTTATACAATTTATTATATTTCCTTTTGAAATCTAATATTAACTATATTAATCTATTATAAATGAAAACCTAATGTAAAAATTTGTGTGTAATAAAATTCTAGGGTCAAACTATTTGTTTGATGTCTATTGGCCCTTCAACTGCTAATTATGTGGCCATGTCAAATCCACAAGTATGTAATTTGTAACAAAAAAGCAAATATATTAGCATTCACATTTGACGATGAACATGTGGATGTTGGACCTTCAACATTAGCACCCATTGGTGGTAGTGGTTGTATGTCAATCACTAAGGTACAAGTTTTACTATTTTTAATCATTATATATGTAAATAATGTTAGGTAGATTTTGGTCAAATAATATTATTTTATTTTTAAGTCGATTACATCAATCAAAACTAATTTGTGATCAAGTTGGATGTTAAATTAGAAAAGAGGAATAAATAGAATGAAAAATAAGAAATATCCCAAGGGGAGAGGCCATGGTATGCTAATGAGAGAGACCCCACCAACGAGATCTAGGATAGCTAACAATTTCTACTAATAAGGTAGTGGAGTATACTACGACAAAGAAATAAGTCATGATACTTACATAAGGGATAGGAAAATAGCAACCACTACTAGGAAGACAAAGGAAAAGGAGAAGTGTAACACATATATGGATACCAAAGAGGAATGTAGAGGTATAAAAGGGATGAGAAAATACCATTTAGAGGAATATGCTTCAAGTTTAGATGACACAAAGCATTTGAATGCTTTCAAGAAAAGGAAGGCAACTAGAAAGGAATGTTGTAACTGCATTTGGAGATGAAAACCCCACCAATCATATGTGCTAGATAAAAAACCTAAACATGGGGAATCATTGATGATGAGAAGGGCCTTGATGAAGTATCCTAAGTAAGAAGGACCGATATAGAGAAAGAACCTATTTAGAACTAGATGCAAGATAGGAGAGAAGTGTTGTAGAGTAATTATTGATAACAAAAGTAAAATCAACTTGGTATTAGAGGAAATAGTTGAAAAGTTGAACTTTAAGAGGAAAAAACAAAACCTCACACAATTGCTTGATTGCAAAAATAACATATGGTGATGGTTAAAGAACAATGTTAGGTAAGATTTAAGATATGAAACTACCATGATGAATTCTTGTGAGAAATAATATTGATGCATGTATGCCATCTACTTTTGGGGATGCCTTATGTTGCAAGAGTTTCACCCTTGGTCTCCTTGTGTTGTGCAATGTGGCGCTTGGGTTCGTGACATGGCTTAACCACCTCCTATGGATCTTGGATCTTGTATAAATTTGGTGGTTGTAGATTGGGCATTAATAGGTCGATCTTTTGGTTCAACAATTGTCGCCTGTGCAACAATTGGTATTAGATTTGAGGTCATAGGTTTGAACCCATCGCTTGCAATGGGGGGAATTGTTGCAAGAGTTTCACCATTGGTCTCCCTGTATTGTGCAACAAGGTGCTTGGGTTCGTGACATGGCTTAATCACCTCTTGTGGATCTTAGATCTTGTATAAATCTAGCAATTGTATCGGGCATTAATAGGTTGATCTAACTAGTCAAAATTTGCTTAAAACTTTTCTACATGAGATTTTGCATCGTGGGCTTCCTTAAGTGATGTTATGCACCTTAGTCCTAACTATTTCCTTTATTGTGATAAAATATTTGGACACATATGCTTTATAAGTTTTCCCTTAAACTATTTTTAATAATCCTATATGCTTGGGAAACATTAGTTAGCTTGAATATAATTAGTATAAATATAGGTCATACGTTATTGTTTATTTTTCTTGAATCATATTCTATTGATAGATCTGCTCTAAGAGGTTTCTCCCTCAAGGAGACCTATGATTTATTAATGCAATGTCATTCTTATCTTTTATATGCAATCTAGTTTTTTTAGTTTTGTTATTGGCACAATCGTTTGTAGGAAGTATCATCACATCTAGTATCAGAGATCTTTCTAGGGTCGAGTCTATTGTAGCTTCAAAAATGTTATTTATCCTCTCAATGAGTTTATGATTGTCCATTGTGTGTATTCTTTCCCTTTTTGGGATCTTGATGACTAGAAAAATAAATACAGAAGTATGGCACTAAGTTTTTCTTCATTTTTGTAGTAGCCTTTTTTTAAAATTTTTGAGGATAGAAACCCTATATCAAGGGTTTTAAAACAAGAAAATAAAAATTTTCATTGTGGGCATAGTTGAATTACTCATAGAATTTTTCAATGAAGGAGGTAAGGGTTTCCTTGCCAAGCTACACTATTAGAAAAACTTTGTATATGATCTTATGCTTCCATGTACCCTCAGGTGTATCATAAAATGTCTTGTCTTTTTGAAACCTATCCCTAGGAAGCCATCAATAATCAATAACTTGTGATGCACTAGTAAGCAATCAGCTCAAGGAAGCTACTTGCACTATACTAAATCCACCAAGATTTGTATATTCATAAGCTCACAGATGCTATATTTAGGGATTCTCAATAAAATACAATCAAAATTTTGGAAATATTGTACCACATGAAAAGGGAAATTTTTATAGACTATCAAAATTATATAAGATTATATATATGTGGTTTATGGTTTAACTTTTTAAAGAAAAATATGAACATTTTGAAGGGAAAATTTGAATGGATAACCATCACAAAAAATTAACTATCAAATTTAGGCCTTGAAGCCCATAATCAAAGTTTTGGAGTGATCTACCTTGCAATGGACTAGCATGTTGGTGTCCCTATTAAATTAGAGACCCTATCAATGTACTCCACTTTGCCAAAGCATGGAGAAGTTGATACATCCATTACATTAACTAAATAATGGCAAATATAATTGTTCAACGCATATACATGTAAACTAATTAAATTAAAAAAGGAGGATATTTTTTTTAAAAAGTGCCATTACTTGTTCATTTTACACTTCACAAGAATCATTAAGACCATATTGTTTTCATGGAAGAATAATATTAATTTTGTGTTGAGTATCGGTGTCCATGTACAACTAATACTATACATCAATGCATAACTTATTTATAAAGGATGGATGACAAGTCCTAATTCATTTTTATAAAACCAATATTCACCATATGGGTGATGTTTTAATGGCCATGTTTCCATTGATATAATATCAAGTTTTTGTTGAATATTGATGGAGCTCCAATGATACTATGTCAATCCATAACTCTTATTTGCAAACATGCATTAAATCTTGAAGTGTGTCAAACTAGAGGAGATTACCTAAACTTCTAGATAAGAGCTCCTAATTATATTTCATTTAAATTATTATGGTCATTCTAGTGATGTTTTTAAGGGATTCAAGGGACAAAATCATATTTCTAGCTTTTTTTTAATATGATTACAAGGTCATACAATAAATGATTTTCAATTGTGATTTTCCCTTCTAAGATTTTGCACCCAAACCCACCTTTTTCTAAGTGGCATTATTTTATTGGTCTTAGAAATTGATGCAGGAGCATCGAGGGCTACTAGCAATCTTGCATCACCAAAAATATTGCTAATTTATTTTTTTTGTTTTCAATAAGGGCTAAGGTGTGTGGAAAATAAATATTTTAATTTGCAATAATGTGATTTTCCCTTGTGGTGATATGTAAATGCAATTTTTGGAGGAAATATGCTAAGGTAAATGTTTCCAAGGCATTTAAATGGTGAAATATTCCTTTTGGGTGTCCATTTATTGGTGGGGACCACTTGGGGTGCATGTGCTTGCATGTTCAATTTCATGTCTTGCATGCCATTGCATGCTTGTGCCACAAGCTTTACATGTTACTGCATGTCTGTATTTGGAGTTGTTGGGGCTGCCAAAGATCAATGAAGATGCAAGAATTGACCAAACTTGATTGGCCATGGTTTAGGTGCCCATGTGAAGGCGATGTAAGTATTGAGTAGTTTTATTATTTTTATGATTATTTCTCCAAATAGGGCGTGGATTTTCCAAGGAGGTGTTTTTCTTGTGGTTTTGAAAAACTATAGCGGTTTTCTCATTCAAAAACTTCTATATTATGATGCCTTGTCATTTGGGGAGATGGCTTTGGGAGTTTTTGTAGGTGAGATGGGGAGATGCTGTAGGATTGAAGAGAGGATTTGAAGACTCCGTTGTTGCATATTTTTATTTACATAGAAGCCCATGTTTTAGGGAGCTAGTGAGCTCCACGTTTTGGGAGATAGTGAGCTAGTGAAGTTTGTGTGAAGGGAGCTTGAGAGTTTCAGCTGAAAGAAGGTTTAAGGAGACCAAGAAGATATTTTTGTTGTAGGTTTGGAAGTGTTCTACAACAGCAAGAAGATTGATGATTTCATGGTTTAATTGCAGCAGTGATTTCTAATGAAGATTGCAGGGTGAAGCTACTAGAGGCTTGTGATAGAAGTCAAATTGAAGGAGATAATTTTTGTTTTGATCTTTGCTATTTTGTATCAGTCATATTTTAGATTTGTAATGATTTTCATCATCCCATATGGCTGCAAAACCAATAGTTTTAGTTATGCACTATGTAATTCTTGAATTTCCAAGAGATTTAAGATGAACAAAGAACATTTATTGCAGATTTTTGTGTTGTTTCAAACCATTTCTAAGTTGAATTTTCATATTGTTGTGATCATGTGAATGAGGGTTGGTTTCTTACTTCATCAGAAATTAAATTTGTGGTTATTAATTGTCAATTTCCTTTCCAAAGTTTTGCACCCAAACCCATATTCTCTTTCTAAGTGGATCTACTTTATTTGTCTTATAAATTTAATGTGTTGTCTTTTTAACAATTCGCCCTAGTAAATTGAAGTAAAAACCTTGTTGATTGTGTTGATTTTGTGATTTATAAGAGGATAACATCATTTGAAAAAAGAGATGCATTACTTTTTCATACTATCATTGATTTGATTAGTTTGCTTTAATTCATAGATTAGTATAGCATTAGTTTGGTTATGTAATTCACTAAGAAGTAAACTATGTGTAAGTTGTTTTTGCAAGAAATAGTGATGTGGGGGGAGTCAAGTATAATATTTTAAGAACATAGTTATTAAGAATAGAATACAAATTTGATTATTTAATTATGATCTATTTTGGAAATTGTTAAAAGTGAATTTAGTTGAGTAGATATAGTTATTGATGAAACATTAGGTTATAAACGCATAGTAGACTTTAGTGAAATTAAGAAAAGGTAGTAATTATATGTTATTTTATTGTAACAAAATGCATTGGAAGAGAAATATGTTATGTAAAACAAGTATGATAGCAAGAAGGCATTTTATACCAATAAATCATCAAAAATCACTTGCCAAGTGGTATAGAAATGCAAACCATTGGTTCAATTTTTTATCCAATATCAAGAAGCATTAAATCACACAGTGAGACAATTGAGATGAGCATATATTCCACCAATCACTATGGCATCTTGAATTTATTAAATTTGACAATGAATTCTACATGGTATTGTTTTGATTGTCAAGTCAATCATTCGTGTAGAATGGGTATTTTATTTAATTTCCAAGGTGTGATAAATATAGATGATTAAATATAGTTATAGTCATCACAATAGGAAAATGAATGTAATTATTAAGTCATGTAGATTGTAAGTTTTACAAATCACTAGAAAAGAATGTAGTTGAATGGATGGACTAGATGGAGATATAGACTATAGCAATGTGAAGAAGATTTTTTGTGAAATTTTCGAAGGAAAATAGAAAATTATATATTATTGTATTGTGAGAATGTATTGAGAGAACAATACATTACAAGTTTAAAAAGTTATGTAATGCATTAGTTGCATAGTAATAGGAAGGTGTACATTATGTTATTATTTGATCTAATAGTGGAAGCATGCAACCTTTGATAAAATTGTCAAACAAATAAATTATTGTTTGATCCTATGGTGGAAACATGCAACTTGTGAAATACTATCAAGCTAGTAAATGATTACAAATTTTATTTTGGTTAGATATCAAACAAGGCTAATTTTTTTATGTTTTTAATGGTTTTTTAAATATGGTATTGATTACATTCACATTATTTAGTTCCTATAATACTATTTGTAATAGCCATTCCCATACCTATATAGACACCATTATGGTTCTAGAGTATGATTTTTTAAATATGGTACTAGCACATGCGCATTGGTTGATTCCTAGAATACCAATAATAATGGGCATTCTCATGTCTGTATGGACACCACTATGGCTTCTATCACCTTGAAATAAAGTTATCAAGAATAAAATTCATAGATTTCCTTTCTCTGTATAGCTATAAAGGTGACACTCAACCTCAAGTTTGCATATGTTTATCACACATTCAATTTTCAATACTCTTTCTTCATACTCTTTCTTCATGGAAAAGCTCTTGTTGGAAATTAGTTAAACATATCTACACAAGCCTAAGGTTTTTTTAATTTGGTTGTTTGCATTTATGATTTGTTGTCTTGTGTATTGAAATCTTCGAAGGAACATATTGTAATCCTATAAATTCATAAACAATAGTCCAAAATACTTTCAAGAAGCAAACTTTACATAAATTCCACATATCTAAAATGATTTCTTTTGAATACTTGGATGCTTCACCAAAATTTATAAAATATGAATATTGATCGAAGACAACTCAAATTGGACTTAACAACATGAAGCTGCACATGTCTTAACACAAAATTCTTAAATTGAATATTTTTAAAAAATGAATTATTATATCAAATTGCTCAAATATGACCTCAAAAATATAAATAAAAAGCATAAAATCATTTTGTGTCAATAGTAACAATATGCAGCTTTGAAAATCAATGCCACTAGTCTCTAAAGATAAAAGACCAGGGCTAGTCACCTTTACTCGATGAAAGATTAAATGGTGGTTTCGAAATCTAGGCCTAGCAATATATTCTTGACTTTGTTGACACAATAGAGCAAATCATGACTAAGCGTCCACATTATGTGAGTCATGAGGAGCTCGCAACCAAAATTGCCTACTACATGCCTCTTGTAGTTTGCATGCCTATGAATCAAAGTTGATAAGTTTCAGAAAGAGAATTTGTAATTACCATGTTGCAAGCTGTACTATTTATGACTAGCAATTCAAATAATATTTTGAAATGTTGGTCTAAAATTAAGCATCAATTTATACACATGAAAATTTTGTTTCAAAATATAGATTTTCAAGATTTAAGTAAGTCATTATAATTCAATTTTCAGAATTTGTATAAAAGAACGAATATAAAATATAAAATATCCCATTTCATGATGTTTATATCCTTCAACGATAATTGTTAAAGAGTGTAGATTAAAAAATATAAAATCTAGATTTAAAGATAAAAACAAATTTTAAATATTCACATAGAAATTTTTAAAAACAAACTTATATCTCAAAACCAAAAAATCTGATTACAGATAATTTTATTGCAACGTCGGTTACCCATTGGCAACTACATCTGATTCTGCCACTAGCCAAGAAGTGTCCCTTGCTCTGCACCCATAATACTCATGGCACTACCATACAAGGCTCTTAAATTGAATAAGTTATAAAAAATAGCCAACAGTTCTCTAGGCCTCGTGTTGAGGATCGATCAGATTCCAGATTGTCAGAAGTCAATACAAGTCAAACAACATTTTTCAGTTTCATATTTCTCCTCTTGAAGCCGAATGGACTGATTGAAGAACATTAATAAATTTCGATGTCTGCATATCAAAGTGGGAACCAAGTTTAATACCTTAGAGACTTGCCTCTAAGGGATGCGTCCTTTGAGAGGACGTGTCCACATGTGGAGACACGTCCGCTCAAGGGACGTGTCCCTTTGGGCGCGCGCGTCTCTTAGATAGCCGACTAACACTCGGCTTTAACAACACTTTAACACATAAGTCCACACACATGTGGCGGACATATATAATATGAGTTCTGATTTTATTCACTGCAGATAACAATATCTTTTATTAATACGAATTTATATATGCTCATAAATTCGATTTCCATTAATATGTGTAATGAGGATAATCCTTGATCGCATATAAATAGCGAAGATGCTTTCAGCATTTGTTACTTATATCTGACCGAAGCTATCATCCATTAACACTCCCTCTTAGCTAGGGAAGATATTTCAAATCAAATAAGTGGAGAAATCTTAGATGGTATGATTTCTCAAAATTGTCAAGTCACATGACATTCTCCATAACACATCTTCATTATTCAACACTCCCTCTTTAACTAGGGAGAATAAACTCTAATAACACTCCCTCTTAGCTAGGGAGGATAAACTTCCACCAAGTAAAAGTAATATCACCTAACTCGTGATATCAGAAGATATGGTATGCTTCTGAAAGTGTCAAGTCACATGACATTCTTCATAACACATCTTCATTATTCAACACTCCCTCGTATCTAGGGTATATAAACTCTGATAACACTCCCTCTTAGCTAGGGAGGATAAACTTCCAAAAGTGATATCACCTAACTCGTGATATCAGAAGATATGGTATGCTTCTGAAAGTGTCAAGTCACATGACATTCTCCATAACATATCTTTATTATGGTATGTGCACTGACATCAAGTCACATGATGTCTACCATAATTCATGGCATATCCACGGATATAAATATCCACCATGATTATCTCTTAAGGATCACAATGATCTTAAGATATCAAGTCTCATGATATCCATCAAGGTGTCCAAGAGATACTATCATGACATGTCCACAGATATCAAGTCACATGATATCTATCATGATAGTTTATCATTGTAGAGTCGTCACTTACAATGTCAAATACAAGTGTTCATTATCAGAAAGATCGTCACCTTTCGATAATGTACACAGGGTAGTAGGCCCATAAGGTCATGGAGTCGCACACATGACAAAAGAGTTTACACTTTAAACATCTTTATATATTAGTACAACTTATAAACAAATTTGAATTTCAAACATAATATCAAATTACATGCCAAGTTTTTCTTCCCGAAGAGTTCAACCTTAACTCTGGAGAGAAGTTGTTGAGTATGTCCGTTGTTTAAACATTTGAACTAATATACTCCAACTGGATCACTTTTCTTTCCACCATATCTCTTATATAAAGATAGGGGATCTCAATGTGCTTAGATCAAGGAGTCCCACAAGCAATTTACGAAGCCAAAATTGCTTCTCTTTCCCCCATAGAGGTTGCAATGTAATCAGCTTTTGTCGAGCTTTGTGCTACAAAAGATTGTTTTATGCAGATCCAAGAGATCATAGCTCAAACTGAATCAAGGTTTCCAAGTTGATCTAGTTGGTCTTTTCTGTAAAGAAGACCATATCCAATAGTGTCATGAAGATATCTCAATTTGTGTTTTTACAACCAAAAAGTGAATTTCCTTTGGTTCACACCTGAACTGGCTTAGAGCATTCACTAGGACCTTCCATTTGCAGCAGGAGTGCTTTATTAACTAAGCTACTGGCTTCTTGTGGCTAGCCCATCATTAGTCTGGGTGTGGCTTATATCCAACACCCCCCCTTAAGCCATACTGCGGGTGCATGGGGCTCTTTAGATCCTGGTGGAGTCTCTCAACATGATGCCTCATCTCAGTCTCAGAGATGAACAAGGCTTTCACCTCATATTTCACTATCTCAAAGCATTACAACAAGTGAAGATGAGACTCCCTCTGAGGCTCTAATTACTTCTTCTTGGAAGGGATGACTTCAGCCATCCACACAGTCAAATGGTTGCAAGCAGAGTCTTCATTTTCTTCTTCTTTTGTAAACAATCTCTTATGCATTTGATTCGTCCTAAAAGCATTTAGAAGAGATTATAAATAGTTCATAACTATCCAAAAAAGAAAAAATATCAAGGTAAAAATCATACAAGTTATATCATGAATGAGATTTTCAAAGGATCTTATGCTAGTGAACATAGCACAATTCAAGAGAATTCACAAGATCAAAAATAAATGATATAACTCAGCGACCAAAGAATACTTATCTCTTTAAATATTTTGATCCGTCCTTAATGAAGTCATGAATCTGAATGGTCAATCACAATATTTGCTCTCTCCACCCTTTATAGTGGCACCGATCTCATCGAGTCTGCCCTTTGCATGAGCTGAAAAATTGAAGACTCTTGTGACAGCGCTCATTTAATTTCCAGGTAGCACAGGTCCCTTCACTCAACCTTGCCAATATCAGGGTCCTTAGTGCTATGATGACCCGAGGATTAAGACTCCGACCTTCCTGGTTTCCAAGTTATTCAATGGTTCCTTCCTTACCATGTAAATCGGACAGTCTAGTTCATGATAAAATCTGCAGATGCCTTTATTCAAGAGCTATCCCGAATGCGCCACAGGCAGCCAGGCTATCATCGATCACACAGCGAAAAATAACAATAACTCAAGCCGTCTCCTCATGCATTTGAAATTGGTCAAAGATCTTCATCACAGCTCGACTCTATGTGCAAGCTTCAATGGTGAAGATTTGGTGGGCGATTACTTGGCGTTCAGGTCGAGCCCAGGCTCTGGCCGGCACTCATATTCCATTACCAAGAAGTAGTCGAGGTCCGTAGGCTAAGACAAAACATACGCACGGAGGACACTAATCACAAACAAAAGTTACACCACTCCAAGCTGCGACATATATAAGCACGGGATTCACAGGCACAATCGCAACAAATTCGACAACAGAGATGGAGGTTGCACAAGTTATGTAAGAGAGCAATCGCATATAGGAATGTTGCAATTCGTGGTAATGACCATAGACTTATTGCTCCACAGACGAAAGTGCCTTCATGTGATGTCGGGTATTTTCCAAGCATACGTTGAAGTCCACATACTTGGTATATGTCCAGCCTTCAATAATATTAATCCACTCAGACAAGTTTGAATTACACGCCACCCTTCCCTTCATCTTGCTTGGCATAATAATGGTGACTAGTTATAATGCACAAACCGTCTTAAGATAATCAACATTCCATCATCCAATATTAAGACTCATTCTTCAACCCCTCCAATTCGAAATGATAGAGATTAAATAACCCACACTGAAAGTTCACCGCAAAGTGCAATGTCTGAGGTGACTTCACCGGCAACACCAAACTCCGCAATGAGATTATATTCAACACTCCAGCCCGATATTTAATCTAGCGCACCATACACATATTCAATATGGCCCAGAGACTCACAATTCAAATGATTAATAATCCGCAATGCATAGCAGGACACGATATGATTCGCACCAGATCACTGACGATTATTTTAGTGAGTCGAGATAGACCTGGGAGCCAATGAATAGGTATATCCTTACTGACCTGGACTCCACACGAAATATACAGAGGTATTCGATGATGGCATCTTTCGCTACACACAACCTCTCGCTATACCAAGGGTCTCCGCTCTGGCTTGAATCGAGTCCAGCGTTGATTGTGACTATGGATGTCGTCGCAATGGAAGATCTTATTGTGAGACCCGTGCGTTCAGTTTCACGACTCAAGCCACAAGATCATGCCTCGAGCAGGCCATCAGAAATGGAGTCGTCTTCTTAGACCCATCGAGGAACTTGACCCGACATAAGATTTGTCTAGTGTCGCCTGGGTGAATGCTTCCTTGTCGTTTTTGTATCAATGAGAAACTGAGCGAAAATCAGACCAGGATTGCAGGAATGGTAAAGCACTCTGGTAAACTCCCGTAAAGGCTAGATGGCCGACTCACCACTAGTGGAATCTCCGCTCCTGAGGATGCTGCGATTAAGTCCAATATGCATATGAGGTTAGGTGTCTTCCACACCCGATCTCCTTGCTTGATCCAGACTCCAACAATCACATGAAAAAAACATTCGATATCTTGATTGAATCGCCTTTGTCCTGTGCTTGACAAATCTCTGATTGGATTTCCCTTGAACCCACTTTGATACCATGTTGAGGATCGATCAGATTCCAGATTGTCAGAAGTCAATACAGGTCAAACAACATTTTTCAATTTCATATTTCTCCTCTTGAAGCCGAATGGACTGATTGCAGAACATTAATAAATTTCGATGTCTGCATATCAAAGTGGGAACCAAGTTTAATACCTTAGAGACTTGCCTCTAAGGGATGCGTCCTTTGAGAGGACGTGTCCCTTTGGGCACGCGGGTCTCTTAGATAGTCAACTAACACTCGGCTTTAACAACACTTTAACACATAAGTCCACACACATGTGGCGGACATATATAATATGAGTTCCGATTTTATTCACTGCAGATAACAATATCTTTTATTAATACAAATTTATATATGCTCATAAATTCAATTTCCATTAATATGTGTAATGAGGATGATCCTTGATCGCATATAAATAGCGAAGATGCTTTCAGCATTCGTTACTTATATCTGACCGAAGCTGTCATCCATTAACACCTCGCAACAATTTATTCACATCTTATCAGGCCCTTGGACTTCATTCTTTCAGGGGAATACAAGCTCAGATGTGCTAGTGTGAATCTCTTCTCTTTAAATTGAAAGGTAGCAATCGAGCCTAAACCCACAAATTAATTTAATCGGGATCGAAACAAAAAGTCCAAGGTTAGCCTTCTATATTGTTTGAGATGTTTCTCAAATAGGCCCAACTTATCAATAGTGCCTAATAGAGAAAAATCAAGTGTACAAAAAAAAGTAGCTACATCAAGATAGACAAATAAGTGCAATGTACACCTTGGCAAAGAAGTGTGGAACCAGAAGTTTGGTTGGGGTTGTCTGCCACCATGCCTAGCATCCTTGTGAAAGAAGGGCTATATCTGAAAGGGTCCTTCTCCTTCCCATTCGAGTGCTACAATGCTATCTACCGAGAAGGTGACTGCTGACACATTCCCACAAAAAGAATTCAACCTATTATCTGGCTGACAAAAAGAAATCTCGTCCTTTCTTTTTGGTTGTTTCTTTTAAGGTGGCTCCAAGGTTTATGCATCTAGAAAAGTAGAAATAGTGACATTCTTCTATAATTGGTATCATGGCAGCTGCCTCTGCTTTCCTATTTCTCACGGTCTCACTTTGCATTTCTTTTTTCACAATCGCAGCTGCTTCCAACACCTCTGTGAGCTGAAGTTTTCAGGATTTCAGTATCGACGCTCGCTTCTTTCATTAAATTCTAAGATATTTTGTATTCCTTATAAATATCATATGCTAAGATCGTTAAGTATGTATACATGTTTCCAAGTTCACAAATTAGTTATTCGAAAAGACATTAAAAAATCTCTGATTGGGACTTTTATTTGTGCCATTAAAGATAAGATGAAAGAAATGTGAAGTTTTAAGCGTGAAGTTTTAGGCGAAGAGTGTACGAGGATTTTACTTGAGATCCTGGAGGCTCATGCTTCAGATAGTAAACTTCAACAACATCAATTCATAGAAAAGCTGCCACTTCCAATTCAGAAGAAAATTCATCGACAGCAGCCGTTATTTGGAAATCATCCAACTTAAATATCAAACTTAAAACCTGAACCGAATTTCAACCTGTTTTAAATGCTGAATGCAAAAGAACAAATAGCCCTTTACTCTGAATATAAGGGGAAAAGCCACATTACAAAACTCTTGACATTAGACAGATTGTTAACTCTTGCAGTGACATCAAGCTCTAATGTGTGTAGAGAAAGAGTCTCCACTTGTAGAAGTTAAATCATTTGCTTCTTCATAAGTTTAAATCTTTTGTACATCATGCAGAGACTGAAAACAATAGTTGATTGTAATAAATGTTCCTTTATTTAATTCTACGCATAAATCTCCTACAAATGTGAGTCACTTCCTCATAAATTTTATTTGTTCAATTTTCTTAACAGAATGAGCAACTGCTCTTGATAAATGTTTAATATCCAGTAATTGCAATCAGACAGGCAACTACAGTGCCTAAGTCTCCCATCAAACAGGGGATCGCCAGCATACTACCGACCAAAGAATTAACTCCCTATTCTGAACAGTGGATTTCTACAGATATTAGGGTTACAAGAACAAATGAGGACTGAATTACCGTCAATGACAATATATGTGTTTGTACAGGTTGTTACACACTCTAGGGACGCGTTTATATACAGATTCCCCTTTCAAGGATGCATCCCGTCATTTATTCATCATTCAGTAGATAATTACTTTTCCTAATTCCCCAAGTATGCCACTGCAATGTAGATTAATCATTGTCATTCGACAAACACCGAGCTTCTACTGCAGGGCAGGTGATTCGTTTTTTTTTTAAACTGAAGAATAATTTTCTTTCATTTTGGTAAAAAGTCCCATAACAAACATCCTAAAGTGTAGATGATGGCCTTCATTCCTACTTTACAGCCTTTATTAGGCTGCAATGAATTTGTTATTTGACCACTTGTTCATATACAGATGCACATCCATCTTTGTTGCGCAGCCAAGCTACATATTTGTAATTGCGCTCATTCCATTTTAACCCTTGATTTTCCCTAGAAATGAAATCATGCAAAAAAATAATCATCAGATCCCAAGGACGATGCGTGTAGCTGGAAATAGCAGTCATTGGATTTTTCACCTTGCCTTTTTGGCTTGAAATGAGATCATGATACTAAATATTCATCAGACACCGAGGTGGATGCATGCTATGTAAAATAGCCAGCTATAAATAAATTACCTGTCGAAGTAACAGCAACGCCTCACATAGGCAGCAAAAACTGCAAAGCCATAATGATGGCAAACTTGTGCAGATCATAGTGGCAACGATACATTCCTACGTTGGGAAGGACAGGAATACCATTTTCAGTATCAGGATAGATATATTAATTTCGCAAACTTAATGCGCATGAATGACCTGTCATAAACAATGAATCATAAATGATTGAGGCTGCTCCTCTCAGTTGTGCTCTATCGCACAATGTCCCCTTGACAACCTGTGCTTCCTGAAACTGCAAAATAAAAAATCAATCTTGCTTTCCTTTTATTAAAGTTTCTGCTGACAGATCTCAAGCAATCTCCATATTTCCTGCTAAATTCTTTGTTTAAGTGAATTTTAAATAGGTTGGTGGGTTCATTTGACCATTTCGGAATTAATAATATTTCGTTTACTGCTTGTATTTTTCTCTGCTTTGTTTTCAGTAGCAGGTGACACTCCTGCTCAGTTGAGAGAAGTACCCTGCAAATCTTTGGAGGGCAGGTGCAGAAAACAAAATTCTAGTGCCTAGTACAGTACTTGCCTGCCACAAACAACTACTAGAGAAACATGCACACAACCCTGTACATACACATACACAAACAGTGGACGTTGTGTTTGTTTTGAATGTCATATATAATGAGTACCTTGTGCTTGTTTTAATTGTCTGATATAATATATCTCTCGTAGTTGGTTGTGATTGCCAATAACTCGTCACATCCCAAATAAATACTCTTTGAATCACTTAATACTCATCGAAATAAAATATACTTAAATTGATAGGGCATTTGATTGATAAGTAGGATGCTTCATAAGGCAACACTTGCTTAAGGTTTTGCAAATGGGGTTGAAAGCTAAGTGGGCTTAATCTTGGGGGACATTCTGTGGTTAAACGCGCTTGAGCTGGAGTAGTACTGGAATGAATGACCTCCCGAGAAGGCCCAGTGCTTCACCTTTGTGAGCATCACCTATAGATGCAATGAGTGCTAAGTGGACCATTCACTATCATGAGATATAGGATCTTGTGAACCACTACTCATGAAACATGGGTCAATGAGTTTGACCCATATAACTACAGAGTTGAATCCTGATAACAATATCACAGGGCAAACTTGAATCCTGATAGTAATATCACAAAGTTGAATCCTGATAGCAATATCACAGGGCAAACTTCATCTACAGCAGATTGACATTGAAACTCCTAATTATAGGATTCACTGTACAACCCTACTAATAAATTCACTGCTGGAACAACGAAATTATACATATTTTATCACAAAATTAAACTTTACATTAGTCCATATATCTCAATAAAAAAATTAATCCGACTTCCATCCCATCATCTGCTCTAGTATTGATTCTCGTGATGTAATGGATAATTGACGCATTCACTTACCAGAATGGGTTTTGGTTCCCAGTCGCAGAACATTTAGTTTTCCTGATACGAGCGACTCTTCGAACAGGAAATGATACTATGCGTATCACTAACCACAGAAGTTCAACAAAGAGCCAGATCAATCTTACTATGTGCCTGTCAGAGTTTGTTATACCATGTCAAATTAATTCAGGCCATGCTTTCTTAGATTTGAAGCAAGCTCTTATCCAAATCTTGAAGAACCGTTCTTGGTCTGCCATAGGATTAGTATATATATGTTAAATACATTTTATGTAAAAACTGTGGAGATATTGAGAGCTTGAATTATTATATTTATTTAAAAATTATTTAATATTATTTATAATCATTTGATTTTATTTTATATGATAGTTTTTTATAGAGCTATTTTTATTTATTAAAAATATTATTTTATTTCACTTTATAACTAATTAAAGATCTTTTTATTTGTATTTGCTACTAGCATTTTTTTATTTACTAAGAATTATTTGAGTTTAGTTTTTTTAATATGTCGGCTCTTGCCCACACCATTTCACTCCATCCTGCCACTGTAATTACACTTCTCAACATTAAGAATAATAACAGCAATCAGCCCTTCCTCCAGATTATTGTGTAGTTCATTGTCCTTCATCAGATGTTCACCATCGTAGGTGAGCTTGGCTATCACAGGCAGACAAATTTTTGACAAATCACTTCGCCAATCTGCAGAACCCAAAGTAGTTGAACTAGAATGCTCAATAAGGTCTCTGTTAAGGGATTCTGATAATTTCAACTGACCATCTGCTTTGCAAGCACTTGCTCTTCAGCAACCATTTTCACAGCCATGTCAGCAATCTCCAATGCAAACATTTCATCCAGAAGCCAACAGAGAGGAGAACTTGAAATGCTAGTCTAATAAGTATTCCATGAATAAAAGCTCCCAAATTTATATAGTTGTGATTTGACAGTATCTAAATTATTCTTAAGCTCCCTGGAGAGTGCTGATATATTCCCATCAAATGTTGGAGATGGTTATCTGCATACTGTCACGCAGAACACTCTTTGTAATCTCACGGGCCATGGGTGGTGCTCCAATTGATACTAGAGACAACATCTCACTTAAAATCTCTCCCATAGCATTGACAAATTAATCTACTAATGCGATTAGATTTCCACAATCCATATGAAATAGTTTTGCTGCTTCTGGATTCGATTGTGTTGGAGTTTTTTCATCAACGTTTCAGATCACACTCCGTTATCCATCATCAGTATAGAGAGTCGGAGAAAAAACTCCAACACAATCGAATCCAGAAGCAGCAAAACTAAATTAATCTACTGTTTTTTGGTGTCCAAATTTTTTCACAAATTGCTTATTGCAGACCATGTAAGGAGCTAAACAGAATTGACCAAAGTACCTCGAATTTCCTGTCTACAGTGTACATACACTGCAAATAATTAATGAGGAAGCCAATGTTATTGGAATAAATTAATGTTATTTAGAATTTTGGGGCAGATTGTTTAATTCTTGATTCTGATTGGTGGCTGCATCAGAATATATGCATCTAATGGATGCAGCAAAATATCACAAAATTCAATACAACCCAATTCCAATGTATGTTTAGCTAATCTATAACTAAAATGTTCACATTGCTAATGTTATTTTCAACCCAAAACTTCATTAGATCATTTTTTCTCATCCTTCTCTGCCTCAGCGGCCCTCTTCAAACGAGTTCCAGCCAGTCGTTTGTTCATTCTTTCCACACGCAACTTGGAATATGCTTTGAAGGATTTCATTTCATCAGTAACCTTTACAAGTTCAGCAGATGGTTTTTCTTGATGTATTGACAAGTAAGTACCCTGTACTTGGGTTGCACTGGCCAGCTCCTCAGGACTAGAATCACCAACCTGTACATTAACTTGCAAAACTCATTCCAACTGTGCAAAAGCATAAAAACGCTTTTATCAATCAAAATAACATCCAACAAACGAAACCTACCTTAAACTTGCGAGCACTTCTTGGGAAGACAACCAATTTTGCCTTGTATGTCTTCAATCGCTGAACATTAGCTTGAAGACCCTCCAGTGAACAGTTTCTGCGACAGTGGTCCACTGCAATGCCTATAGTTGGAGCTAACTTCTTGGGAATTCCGGCTGACTGCATAAACATTCCAAAGTCAACAAACACAATAATTAGTTTTTCTAGTTCCCCCCTACAAGACACTGAAATTTTAGTGGAATAGAAATGGGCTAAATTTCTGATGTCTTTGGATGAGTGGCATACAATTGGCCTAAATTTCTTATATATAGTCTTTGAATGAGCAACATACAATTGGCCTAAATTTCTTATATATAGTCTTTGAATGAGCAACATACAATTGGCCTAAATTTCTTATATATTAGTCTTTGGATGAGCAACATACCACTACATGACTTTGCCAATTTATTAAATGGTGTAAAGTCTAAACCATATGATATGATGTTTTAAAATAACAAAGAAGAGGATTGCAAGTAAGGTTAACTACACTGAATTTGTGGAGGACAACCAAACATTCACAAGAGGCTTCAAAACATCCTAATTGCAACAACAAAAAGAATAATTCATTGCTTGAAAACATACGCATAAACAAAAACACAATTAAAGAGCCTATGGCTATTTCTAATATAAAACTAAATAACATTACACCAGAAATATTTCTCACATTTATTCATCCCACAGATGGTCATAATTAAAAACAGCATAACCAATGAACACATTAGCATAAAAACCATATATTCCTTTACCGAAATAAATATGTTAATATTATAAATTTATAATTTATAAATATGTTCATAGTTCTCTGTACGTTCAATATACAACTTATTCTTTAGCCCAAATAAATAAGTTCATAATATAGATATATTTACAGTTCTCTGTACGCTCAATTTACAACTCCACAAAAGAGAAATTTTCAGAAAGTGCATCTACGCAGTCCAATATTGATTGCCTATGTTGGTTTGTTGGCTCGATTATTTCATTAAACCAAATACTTAATTCTTAAATCTCTCAAACCTGTGCATATGGCCCTCAGATTAAATTGCCTCCCTTGGAAAGTTTGCAAGGAAAGTGGACAAATCTGCCCAATGTTGGTTGTCTCCTCCAAAACAAATCACTGAACATAGATAGACAACTAGCAGCTTGCTGCCATATTCTTACTGTGAATCCAGTATCTTTGAAGATTTCATCTATAATCATCCTAAGACAACATTTTTCTAGCATTGGTATGGCACACAAGGGTGTCAAAGGTATAACAATACAAACTGGAGGTCACAATGAACATCAACATATCAATCTGTTGTGTGTTTAATCAAAAGGATTCTGTATATAGGGAATATCTTACTGAAAAAGGAGCTCTTGAACGCACTAAGGTGCATAAAAAGACCATTATGAGCAGGCTCATTATTAACATTTGTATGTTACTGTAAAGTTTCTAAGACCAAGATCATTAGTCGCATTTCTATGTTATTGACAATTTTCTTAGGCTAATCCAACTTACAACATGACCTTAGAGAATATTGAGAGAAGAAATACTATTGTAACAACTGTCCATTGTCTTCTAAACTCGTGGAAATCATTGGTGACAACTCCTCAGGAAACATAAAATTATTGGATTTATATAGGCATCTTAAATTTAACTATTTTGTTGAATACAAAAAAGCTTCTTGCAAATTGACTACACTTCATGGTACTATCATTTAATGGTTGTGATACTGACTCATTGAAAATCTTTTTTGCCAGAAATGAGTGATTTTCACTGTGAAAATTGTAAGAATCAACATATACGTCTGATAAATTGTGTTCTTGTAAGGTGGAATTGTAAAAAATACTTCATCATGTGAACTAACCATGGATGGAGTAGACAACTAACATCAGTAAATTAACTCATTAACATAGCATAAAATAAGTCAAAAGTAGAATCCGTTCTTCATAAACTTTGAAGACATAAGATTGATCAGGAACCAGAAACCGAACATTTTCAGGAGTAAGGAAAAGGCTGAGATATGCATAATATTCAGGGATTTATAACACATACCTTGAGCTGCCTTGTATTTACTAACTTAACTTTTGGCAGTTGATAATTCTATGAGATAGGCATTAACAATGTGACAAGAACTTTTTACGTGCATGGCAAAGATGAGAAGAATATCTCATTGCTAACTGTGAATCCATACAGTAAAATTTCAAACAGGCAACACCAATTGGCTATTTCTATGAGACCGTTAAAATGGGGTAATAATAACTTTTTCTATACACAGTTAAGATGGCCACAGTCACTGATAACTGAGGAACCATACAGTAAAAGTTTGAATGGACAATCTGGAAGGCCTTTTAAAAATATTTAAAAAATAAGAAAGGTATTAGGCACTCAAGCAGAAAACTATGTGTAAAATTTGTAATAATCCATGAATTACTAGGACTCTAACAAAATGGAGCTTGACAGCCTTATTGGGATAAGACATATACCTTGACAGCACCTGAGTTTACTGTACCATTGGTAAACAGTCATAATGTGCATGATAATAGATCCCTAAAGCATATCCACTAGACTGCATTAAGAACTTAATTGAGAACCACAGATAAGTGGAGATCCTACTCAAAGTTGTTCAAGGCATGTATTTCAATATTGATGTGCATACACTTAAATAGATATACGTGAGCAGATTTACATTAATCATCTTCGGAATAATGATTAACAATGATTCTTTTGGGTTTTGAGGGATCGCCTATCACCTGGTATAGATGTATGTTCTTCAATTTGCTAAACAAATCGTGTTGAAAAAGATGATACCAGAACCCATACACTCTACCATATTACTTTCAAGCAAAATTGGGAATAATATGTCATGCCCCCGCCATGTTCAGATCGCAGCACTAATTTATGAAAAAACATAGGTGTTGAAATGTTAATAAATAAATAAAATAAATATTAATAATAGCATTTGCAAAGGGGCCGACGAAGATTAAGGATTTACCCAACAGCAAATGAAAAAAAAAGGCCGACTCAGGAAATAGGGAATTAATTACCAGCAATTAAATGAAGGAGGCCGACTCAGATTATTTAAGAGGGGATGACCGACTAAAGAGTAGTTAAGGCAGTGCCCAACTTGAAAAGGAGTAACTTTTGCTAAGGGCAATGTGTTCTGTGAAGAGGCATGACTCCCTCCAGAAAAAGGTAGATATAAAAAGAGAGAACATATGAGTGGGGAAGGGCATCAATCAAGCAGATTGGATAAAAGGGAAATAAAAATTTATAAAAAATATTATTTTAGCAAGAATATTATTGGGAAGTAAGTTTTAAAATATAATCAAGAATAACTATGTATATATATAAATATAAATATAAATATATATATATATATGGATTATAATTGCATAATGAAATGATATATGATTAACAATTAATAGAATAAGATTGTTTTAGCAATCTATTTTGAATTTATAGAAGTGTTTACAAATAGGGAGGCCGATCAACCTTCGGGGCTCACGAGATGGGAAGTACTAGCTTTGTCTTCATCAAGTATGCCACCCCTGAGATGCAGCACTCGTGGGGCTGGAAGCCATATGGGTGCTCGTGGGCTTATTGAGGGAAGCAGTCTTCTTGCATCTTATCAAGCACACCACCCTAAGATGCAGCGCTCATGGGCTGGGAGGCGAATAAGTGCTCTTGGGCTTGATCAAGGAGGATGGAAGCGCCTCCAAGGTGGATTGAGGGATGGTGTGGACTTGGGATCCTGCTATGCTCGTGGGCCAAGAGGCAGGTGTGTGCTGTTGGGCTTGAGAGAGACTTCTCGAGTACACCACTTTGAAGATGCAATGCTCGTGGAGCCGGGAGGCATATGGGTTATTGGAATAGGCTTGAGGGTCTTCTCAAGTACGCCACCTTGAGATGGATGGACAAGGATCCACCCATGCTCTAGCAATACAAGGACAACTATCCTTGAGATTGTGGTTTGTAAATATTTCTAGTGAATTCCTAATATGATTGGTTATTGGAATATGCCTTGGGCCAATCATTAGTGATGTTAAGTTATTTGGCATTCAAATGTTAATGATAATATGAACTATAGATCTAACTATTATGATGTTTTAGCCATGATGTATAGTTCTCAATGTTATACTATTTTATGTATTAGTTTGAACATAGCCATAAAATTGACACTTGTTATTACTAATATCAGTTTTTAGTGTTTAATATTGTTTTACAGGCCTAAAACAAGGAACATCCCAAAAGGGGACATTACAGAATAATGCTTTATTTGATAACTGTTCTAGTCCAAAAATTCACATCAATTAAATGTGAAGGGTTTCAAGCAAAATTTAGCTTGGTCTGAAAGATCTATTTTAAATGCTTGATACATATTTCAAGTTGCAACGGAGGACAAATCCAATGTCACAGAGCAGATATAATGCCTATTGCTGCATAAAAACTGCTATTTTTTCAACAACTTGTGGTGGCATTACACTAAAACAATTCTCATTTGACATGTAATGACTAATGAGTAATCATGACAGGAGACATTTGACATGCCATTTACCAGATTTTACAAAAATGTGATTCTGAGTTTTTTATATATCTACCTTTTTTCAGATCATTCTTTTAGAAGACCACAGATTTATAGTTTAGGGTTAAAACTAAGGCATTTTAAGTTTTTTTTTTTAATTCAACTTTAATATATATTTCTAGAATGAAATATTCACTAATGAGGATTTTTCTTCTAATTTATACTCTAACGAGGGTTTTACTTTCAATTTATACCCAAAAGGGTTGGGGTAAAAGTAGTAGGCTGTCCTTGAAATAGTAAACTGTGTTTCATGATGACACAGACTACTATTTTAAAACCAGACTTTTTTTTTAAAAATGGGCTCTTTTTAGTTACAAGTAAAATAGCATTTTTTTAAACACTATTTTTTATAATTGATATATTTTATGTACTCTGTTTATTGTAATATCTATAGTACTATACAATATATTTGACATATGATATAACAAAATCAATTTTTTTTGTCTATTTTTAGAAAAATATTACATTGTCTTTTTGTTTCCCCGGTTTTCGCTGGCTTTTTCCCATTTCATGCCTGGGCAACCAAATTCCATTTATACTTTTGTCTGAGTGCGCTAATGCTGTCTAAATGGAATGCTACCGTGTTTCTGGTGGCTTCAAATTTCACTTACCATGATGTATAGTTCTCAATGTTATACTATTTATGTATTATTTTGAATATAACCATAAAATTGACACTTGTTATTACTAATATCAGTTTTTACTTTTTAGAGTTTAATATTGTTTTACAGGCCTAAATCAAGGAACATCCCAAAAGGGGACATTACAGAATAATGCTTTATTTGATAATTGTTCTAGTCCAAAAATTCACATCAATTAAATGTGAAGGATTTAGCTTGGTCTGCAAGATCTATTTTAAATGCTTGATACATATATCAAGTTGCAACAGAGGACAAATTCAATGTCACAGAGCAAATATAATGCCTATTGCTGCATAAAAACTGCTAATTTTTCAACAACTTGCGGTGGCATTACACTAAAAAAATTCTCATTTGACATGTAATGACTAATGAGTAATCATGACAGGAGACATTTGACATGCCATTTACCAGATTTTACAAAAATGTGATTCTGAGTTTTTTATATATCTACCTTTTTTCAGATCATTCTTTTAGAAGACCACAGATTTATAGTTTAGGGTTAAAACTAAGGCATTTTAAGTTTTTTTTTTAATTTAACTTTAATATATATTTCTAGAATAAAATATTTACTAATGAGTATTTTTCTTCTAATTTATACCCTAACGAGGGTTTTACCTTCAATTTATACCCAAAAGGGTTGGGGTAAAAGTAGTAGGCTGTCCTTAAAATAGTAAACTGTGTTTCATGATGACACAGACTACTATTTTAAAACCAGATTTTTTTTTTTTAAAATGGGCTCTTTTTAGTTACAAGTAAAATAGCATTTTTTTAAACACTATTTTTTATAATTGATATATTTTTATCTACTCTGTTTATTGTAATATCTATAGTACTATACAATATATTTGACACATGATATTAACAAAATCAATTTTTTTGTCTATTTTTAGAAAATATTACATTGTCTTTTTGTTTCCCCAGTTTTCCCTGGCTTTTTCCCATTTCATGCCTGGGCAACCAAATTCCATTTATACTTTTGTCTGAGTGCGCTAATGCTGTCTAAATGGAATGCTACTGTGTTTCTGGTGGCTTCAAATTTCACTTATAACATCTGTGCATGACCTTGAATCAGGATTAATTCAGTTGGCAAATTAGAAAAGGAATGTGATTGCTTAATGCCTTATCAAAATTGAGTTTGACTGTAAATAAGAGTTTGAAGGTTAGTGACCAAGCAATTGGGAAATGTACATCAGCCGGGTAATTTACATGCATTATCAAGAGCCACAAAATAGCAGATTTCATAACATAAAATCAAATCAGAATTTGAAGGATACCGAGGCAATATGTCAAATGTACCAGGACATATATGATTATCTTAAAATAAAAGTTTTGGAAAAGCACCCATGTAAATGGACAAACACTGAGGTTAGAAACATTCCAGCAAACGGTTTTACTGTAATTCATATAATATTCTGTTCCACAAAAAAAATACAAATTTGCCTATCTAAACAAGCAATCAATCAGCCACATGAGCACATTGCAAAGAGTAAAACAAAAACAAGACAATGAATTATGCTTAACTAGATCTAATCTCCATTACTTACAGGTAAACATAATCAAACAGGGGGTGGCTGTGGAATGTGATTGCTACATCACATAAAGACAACTTCAATCTAATTCCGTAGCAAACAATAAGCACATATAAAATAATTATATAAAAAGCTTAAATACATCTGAATGTTAAATATTGATCAATAAGTAGTGCGTCATAGCCTCAGAACCCAGTTTAACATCACCCTCTCAGAAAATTGTGAGATCAAATATTTGAATCAAAAAATAATACCAAATTCCTAAATACGACTCTATTGGCTCTAGTCTAAGGAGTTGTTAAATGTAGTTGGTAATGAAAGAGCGGAACCCAAAAATAACAGAAATAAATTGTACCACGATATAACGCAATTAATGCACAAAACTTCAGCAACGGTTGTGACATAAAATTAAGTACAATCAAGAACAGCAAATGTTTACAAATCTTAGCAGTAAATGCCATCACATAATCACATCTAAAATTCGCCAGGCAAATTTCAACATATATATATATATGGACTTACCTTAAGTTCCTCCAGTGAGAATCCTCTCCCGGCGCGAACTTTCATGTTGTATCTTTGTGTCTGTCCATGTACCATTGGGCGGAGAGGGCCAGCCGTAGGTCGGGGAAAAATTTTCACGGCTTTCTTTTGACGAGCTGCCAAATCAAACTTTCAAAAGCATTAAAAAACCACCAATAAAGATAAACCTTGGGATTAACTACAACTCGGCAAATTAGACCCTAAAAACCTGAGTCGGAATAACAAAGCCCCTAAACTGAAATTACCAGTACGTCTCCTCGCCTTGCGGGCAGGCTGGTTGAACCAGGTCTTAACGTACCGCTGCCAGTGCTTCTTGAAATGCCCATTAGGCACAACGTTGTTATGCTTCACCATGACTTACCTGCACCAAAACCCAAATGCATAAGTCAACAACGCATTCGCTGTAAGGGGATGAAAAATGTTAAAATACGGCCCATTAAAATTTCCTAATCAGAGCAAGTGATAATATTGTTATACAGTGAGACCTAAATACTCTAGGAACATAAAGCAACTGCTAACCATAAAACCGCAAAACCCTAAACCCCTGAAGAAGATAAAACGCGCGATAGCCCATAAATATTAGAAGCAACGTAGAATACTTGGAAGAACAGAAAATAAATAAAATTAAACAAGGCGGATCTTTTAGAATCCTAACAATGATGCTTCGCACCAGGCGGTACAGAAACCGCAAAGCCAATAGATTATGGTAAATAAACAACCAGAAAAATTGTTCAAATTTTATGTAATTGTTCTAAGACGTCCAGATCCAATGTAATGGTAGTCCATACCTTTCTCCTTCTTCAACTTCGCCTTCACCTTCACCTTTAGCTTCTCTCTGCTAAAGCTACTGCCAGGCGATTCATTCTAACAAAACTCGTAAGCTTTAAAAACAAAACCCTAACTCTAAACATTCATACAAAATGGTTAAAAAAAAATAATAATGAATTAAATTAAATTAAATATTATGATATAATATCCAAGTCTTTTAACAAGTGTCATATAGTGATGCGTCTTGTAGTAATAATGATAATAGTAGTAATCGTATATAATTCACATAAAAAGAGCTAATAAATAATACATATAATCTATTTTTCACACAAGGAATAGTTTTGCAGTAAATTAGTACAACACTACATATTAGCATCTACAATCATAGAATATCATGAAACCACAATTTGAGTGCAAAACATGGGTCTCTTTTTTTAAAATTAATCTTTCAAGCCTTTTTGAACCATTGTGAAAATTTAGCAAAGTGTGGAAGTGGCAAGATTTCGAACTGTATAGGAATACAACGAAGATTCGAGGCGGTCATGGATATTGTGGAAGTTTGGGTTCTAACGAGATATATTGTAATGTTTAATGGTTTTTTGCAATGTGTGAAAATGTTGCAAGTGTTGAAGCAATATATGATATTGGCATGAAATTGATTGACATGTGGACATTGTACAACTACGAAGGTATTTGAATATGTTTGGGTAGGCGATGAATTGCATCATCGTGTGTAATATTTAAGTCACTTAATAGACAAAGATTTAAATTGTTGTTTTTGTAAAAGATTTAAATTATAGTTTATGTGACTTTTCCCTATAAAGCTCAACTTTTGTGGAACTTTTGCCCAATTTTGGATGTGTCTCGGTCACTATGGTATTCTAGCAACTTAATGGACATAAGTTCACTTTTATCTTTTGTGGAACTTTCACCTAGTTTTGGACATGTCTTGGTCACTAATAGGGATTGAATTCCCAGTATGGGATACTCCCTACTTAGTCGAAAAGCATGGTGAATGGACAAGCCAAAATTTAGAATAGAGTGGACTAAGCGGAACCTCCATGATAATAAGGATATATCCCAAATGGTGATAAAACCCTGCAAGTTGCAACAAAGCCTCTTTACTCCATGGTTAAACTTAGGGGTGAGTTGGCGAAGGCTTAAAAGTGGAATAAGATCAAGTGGGGTTTATGAAATGGATTTTGTGAAATATAAAGGGTGGTATGGACATATTTGAATGTGAATAAAAATTTTGCACTTGGATAAGTTGGTGAAGGCCTTTAAAGGCATGGTAGGAATTTTAGAGCTTTGAAGAACTTCCTAAGTGCTAGGAATATAGTAGGAGTTTTAGAAATGAATGAAGGGATCTTGAGATGAATATGAATTTTGCTAGAGAAAGTATTTCATGAAAGAAAGAGGGATAAGGAATGGCATGCACTTGATATGATTTAGTTTTAAAGAGGATCATAATCTATTGAAGGAAATTGACAACCTAGGCATATGACAATTCCACCTCTATGACAATATGATGTGATCAAGATTTATTGGCACTTTTTGCGTGACCCTAATAATTATCACAATCAATTATTGGATTTCACTGACCTGCCAAATCTAGGTTTTAACTCACATATTGGCTTGACAGACAAAATTTGCCATAAACCAACTACAAGAGCCAACTTTACTTAGAGGCGAAAAGATATATAGGAGAAAAATAAAAAAACTATGCAATTGGATGAAGAGCGTAATTGTGAAAAGTATGAGAATAAAGTGGGGACTTTAATGATAATGAGATATATGTGGAATGAAATAAAAGGCTCACCAAAGAAGATTCAACGAAATTTTGTAGCCATCATGGATGTTGTGAGGAATCGATGGTCAATCAAATAGATCCAAAATGATAGAAAAGTTTTGCAAGACAAAAATCTACAAAGACATAGAAGGTGATAGAATATGGAAGGATTTCGTTGATGTTTGGAATATTGTAGAGTTTGTACGTGTGTGTGGGTATGTGCAAAAGTTGATCAAAACTCTGCAAAGATGGTTCATTATCGAAGGTTGCCAAAATATGAATAGAAAAGGATAATGTGTAGAACTAATGGTGACATGAACATATCTTAAGCACTAGTTGATCTCTGCAATAAGGAATAATGAACTTCAACATGCATGCTATAATTTCTCTACTTTTCTTTCCATCATTCAATTAATTAGTTGATAGCCTTCATGTTAATTTAATAATAATTAATTTATACTAGTAAATATATAATAATAATAATATATATTAATATAATATATAAATAATATAATATTATATATAAATTTCAAATTAATATATGCAGCTTTGTTGCGTCTTACTTATCAAAAAAATGATAATATTATATATAAATATAATTAATAATTAATAATTTTATTTTTTTTCATCATAAACTAATAAGAAATTTAAAAAAATATAATTTAGTACTAATTAATTTATAGTATTAAAGATATAATAATATAATATTAAATAAATAATAATTTGTAATATTTGTAGACACCTGAAAATGTCTCAAGTATAGGGGAGAGGGGCCCATAGTGGGGCAAAGACCAATAGGGGGGATAGAAGTAGTCCTCAGTGGGCCCCACATTGGAGCACCTTAATATCCAATTGCAAAACACTTTTTATCCATAAAGTACACAATCTGACAAATCATGTGATGCCACATCACAAAACATATTCACATGACTTAGTGTCCCACTATTGGGTCCAATGTGGTTTTTGAACTGTTTTGGATACCTCAACAAAGAGCATGTTGATGTGGCATCATATTTGGTGATGTGACCCTAAATTTTTTTTTTAAGCAAGTGAGTTGCCAAATAAATTGTTGTACAAAATTGGGACTAAAATGAAATCATATATGAAATTAAAAAACCCAGATGTAAGGTGCTCCACTAGCTCCTCACCCCTATTACACACTTCGATTTTGCTTACTAACACCGTTTCTCTCATAATTTCACCTATTTCGTCCATTTAATTAAATAATATCAAATTATTTAGTTAAATTCTCCCTTTTTCCTATTAATTAAATCATTAGTTTTATTTGATGAATTCATCATAATTTACCATTTTCTCCCCTTTTATTAAATAATGTCAAATTATTTAATTAAATGCCATAATCCCACTTGATTAAATAATTCACAAATTATTTAATTAAAACTCCTAATCCTTCCAACTTGCAGAATTAAATGATTTTCCTAAATTGTTTAATTAGTTAATTATTCCTCTAATCCTCCAACTTGCATAAGGAGTATTCTCATGGAATATGATGAGTCCAATTAATGGCTCAATTTTGATAGGGTTTATCATATATTCGTTGTTGATACTATAGACTATGGCACTTGGTTATTGACACTCTCCATGTTATTTCCTTAAATCCATAAACCTTGGGCATAAACTTATCCTTGTGACTTCTAATTATATTAGCACGCTATGTGATTAATCTATGTTAATTTTACATATGGTTGAATGGATGTTACTTATGGTAATTATGGATATACATTTGTCTTGTGCATGCTAAAGTTATAATGCAGTTCCAGATTTAGATGCAGAAATAAATGGAGCTTGCAATGTGGAAGGAGTTCATGCCAACTGCTCGGTTGTTGAAAAAGTCAAGTAGAGATGGACATTGAAGAAGTCAAGCGGTTGGAAACTTCTAGCTTGTGTGGAAGTTAACCTTAATGGCCATGTCTACTAGTTGAGTAGATTTAGGAGATGTTGTTATGCTGGATTCTTGTTGAAGCAAGTTTGGTTTGACTGAATCTTGTGCATGCATAACCTCCTTCCTCTTTTTCATGCTTTCAATAAGTGGCATCCTCATAATCTATTGGAGTTGATTGCCTTGTTAGTTAAGTTAGTTAGAATATTTTCTTCTATAAATAATGGTCAGATGCTCCTCCTCAAGAGGTTGAACGGTCTGAGAATTGTACTTGCATTTTTAGTTTTCAAGAAATACAATTATGTTGCCACTACATTGTAATCATGTTAAATGAATAAAATGATATTTTATTTTGTTACATCTGAGTTAGTACTGGGAAAACTCATTCAAGGGGGGCCACTTGGTGAGAATTCCATTCTTTCAATTTAGTAGTTACTTTATGTTCAGCAATTAGTTACAGTCTTAGCAGTTGTTTGTTCCTGCAGCCACTAGAACTTTATTTTGTGTTTGTTCCTACAGCCACAACAGAAAGAGTAAATTCTTGTTTGTTTACTAAGACTTCTATTTATGTAATTCATTTTAGTACAGTTTAGTGGTTGGTTGGTGTTCAGTACTTATGTTGTTTCCTTTCAAGAATCTTACTTTCAGTATTACTTCCTTTCTAAGTTATAGGATAAAGATGGCTACAATGGAATCCTAGTGTTATACATTACTGGCCCATTTTAAGTTCATGTCCATGTGTTGATAATGAAATGAACCTTCATGATGAGCAAGATAGCTACTTGGTGCAAATATTTAATCTTCAAGTTATAGCTTTGAGGGCTTAGTTATTGAACCATTAAAGGAGGCCAATATTTTTGGTGTCGTTATCGGGGATGGTGTCAAACTAGGAAGTTCTTAGGAGTCATTTCTAGTTTCTTTCCTATTTTTGGTATCTTTGAAGTTTATTCTCAGCATAACCTTCATTAGAATAAGTAATGATTCACTATTTTTTCACCAATTATTTGTGTGAGTTGGCTTAACTGAGTTTATACCGCATGCATAGGGGCAGGAGAAGAGATGCTCTAGGGAGGTTCCTTCCTGTTGATCCTAATCTTGATAACCAACTAGTTGAGTTTCAAATTTTTCTAGAAGAAGAAGAAGAAGTAAACCCTTTTGCTAATGCATTTCCCAATTTGACCAGTTTTGAAACTACCTCTAAAGAGCAAGTTGCTTAAAACCTGATTGAGAATCCATTTGCTCTGATAATCTATCAAGCAAATATGGTTTTCCCAATTAGGCCTAACCAACCAACCTTTCCATTCCCTATCCCTCAACAAAAATGATGTTGATAACCTCAAGAACATTCCTGCTTCAGTTCTTCCTAAATTCTATGGGCTTGTAACAAAGGACCCAGACACTTTCTTGTTTGAATTTGATATCCTCTGCATAAGCTATGATTACACTATTGATGCTCATAGGCATAGATTGTTTCCTACCACCTTGAAAGAAGTTGCATTAAGATTGTTTATGAGCTTAGGTAGGAATATTGTGAACACTTGGGATGTTATGAAGGAAAAGTTTCTTGAGAAGTATAAAGAATATTGTAGGGGTAGTGATATGAGAGGAGATGATATCTTCGGGATGCAGCAGAAGGAGGATGAAAGTTTGGAGGACTATGTGTTAAGGTTCCTGATTAGTCTGTAGAAATCTCCATAGCATGCACTCAATGAAGAGTCTTAAAAGTTGCTCTTCCTTAGACGGATCAATGAGAGTTATGTTGATGCTCTGGACTTGATAGGAGGAGGAGATATCACCCAAGTTCCTTGGGATGATATTAAGAAGTTATGTCAAAATCACTCCAAGGCTACTATAAAGAAAGGAAGAGGTTACCAATCTTCTATGGGAAAATCCTTCGTTAATGGGCTTTCAAGGATGGAAATCACTCATTTGTTGTCAAACTTCAAGCAAGACATAATAAATAATATGGCAACTCATCTAGATACACTTCAAGCAAAGAAGAAACATGAGGAGGCAAAGGAAATGTTGGCAGAATATTATCCTCATTGTAGGCAAAAGAAGGACTGCAAATGCAAAATGGTAGACAACATTGAGAACAAGCACATCCCACCTGAATTCAAGCCAATTGAGGGTGATGAAGATCAAGTTTTCTATGTTGCACAAAGAAGGCCATGGGTTCCAAAACAAGGTATGCCACCAAACCCATTATCTTTTAGTCGACCTTATATGAATTCGTATGCATCTGGTAATCAATGGCAACCCCCATAGCCATCAAACTTTGGAGGTTATCCACCTCAGCCTTGGGGCAACCCTCCAAATACTTGGCCTAATTATCAAAACACCCCACCTCAGTGGTAGCAACCCTAGGGGAATTGGCAACAACCTCAAGGAAATTAGCAACAAACATCCCAACGGAGGGGAGGACAACATGGTCAAACTAGGCAACTGGTTATTTGCAGTAGCCTCAACAGTCTGCCATAATGCATCCTCCTAACTTAAATGATAACACACCTAGACCTACTCAGTTACCAGCCCAACCCACACCCAACCCAAATAATAAACCACAACAGCAGCTAGTCTACTTTGCAGATCCAAACCAATATCCTGCATATGTTGTGAGTTTGAGTAATATTCACCTGCATTCAAGAACCACTTTGTCATCACCTTCCACTCCTATTATCATAGAGCTTCTTGTGGAAGAGGAGAAACATCAAAATTTACCTAATATCCCTGCTCAGACAAGTGTGCCCAAGAATCCTAAACCAGTTTGGTAGATTGATCATGACCCACCATTTCCTCAAAGGTTAGAAGTTGATAAGCAAAAGGAAGAAACAACCTTTGATATTTTGGATAAACTAAAACATGTATGTGTCAAGATACCCTTGTTTCAGGCCATAAAAGATGTTCCAATATATGGTAAGGCAATTAAGGAAGCATGCCTCAAAAATCCTGGAAGAAAAAAGGACCCCACCACTATTCATGTGATGGGACAATTGGCAGATATCATGCTTGGGAAAGTAATTGTTCCTAAGTATATTGACCCAGGTAGTCCTGTAGTTGGAGTCATCATAAATGGAACACAAGTAAAAAATGCTCTAATAGACTTGGGATTTGCTATCAATGTGATGACTAAAGATATCCTACAGCAACTGAATGTTACAAATCTGAGACCTACTTCTACTGTCCTGCAACTTGCTGACAATTCCACTGTCAAACCGGATGGTATAGTTGAAGACTTTGTTGTTATTCTAGATTCTTGGGAATATCCAGCTGATTTTATGATACTTTCCCCTAAAGCTACATTAGGAGGGTATCCTATTATTTGGGGAAGGTCGTGGTTAGCTACAACAAATGCTTACATTGGATGTCGATCAGGGGACATGACTATTTCTATTGGGAAAAGCACTAAAAATCTTGTCCTTTACCCTCCTGCTCAACCATCCCATGATATGGACAACCCCATTTTGCCACAAGTTGGAGAAGAAGTAGAGGAAGTCAATTCAGTGGCGCAACTCATGATGATAGGCAGAAGTCCTTTCATGCAGCTTTAGGAAGAAGATGACATATTATCCCATATAATTCAGAACCATTGTGAAGTGCATGAAGAAGCACTCACTCATGAATCCAGTTCTGCGTGTCCATTGCAAACACTTCTGCCAACTTCTTCTGCACCTAAATTTCCTACAGCAATAAATATACTTTATGCATTGTTACCTCATGAAGTAAAAGTGCCCTACATCAGTGAAACAACCATGATTGAGTTGATCACACAAGTACAAGTTGATGAGGGGAAACATTTGAATATAAATAACAAGCTTACTCAGGAGCAACAGTTATCTCTGACAAACCAGTTAAAGTTGCATCAGCAAGCATTTGCATGGGATTACCATGACATGAAGGGTTTAGATCCTAAACTTTGTACTCATAGGATCTACATTAGCGATGATTGCACACCAGTTAGGCAACCACAAAGGAGAATCAACCCTGCATTGAGGGAGATTGTGAAAGGAGAAATGTAAAAGTTGTTGGATGCAGGATTTATCTACCCTATCTCGAATAGCCAACGGGTGTCTCCTTTTGTGATTGTGCCTAAAAAGGAGGTAAATGGAGAGTTTGTGTTGACTATAGAGAACTAAATTCTGCCACCAAAAAGGATCACTTTTCCCTTCCTTTCATAGACCAAGCATTGGATTCACTTGCAGGCAAGACGCATTTTTCCTTCTTAGATGGGTTCAGTGGCTATAATCAAATACAGATTGCACCTGAGGATCAAGACAAGACAACTTTCACTTGTCCTTGGGGGACTTATGCCTATTTTGTACTCCCATTTGGCCTATGCAATGCACCTGCAACCTTCCAAAGAGCAGTTATTAGTATATTCTCATATATTTCCCATGATTGTATGGAAATCTATATGGATGATTTCACTACTTATAGTGTTGATTTTGTGGAAGCATTAGAAAACCTCAAAAAGTTTTTGCAAAAGTGTGAGAACCATAATCTCTCCTTGAATAGCAAAATTTTTTTTATGATGATACAAGAAGGAGTGGTCCTTGGCCATTATATCTCTCAAAAGGGAATTCAAGTGGACCCAACCAAAATTGAGGTAATTACCAATCTTACTATTCTTGTCAAGCAAAAAGATGTTAGAAATTTCTTGGGACATGCAAGCTACTATAGGCGTTTCATAAAATATATCAGCAAGATGGCAGCACCACTTTACACTCTTCTGACTAAATATGTTGAGTTCCAATGGACAGTAGATTGTGATAAATCATTCTCTAATTTAAAAACAACATTAACTCATGCTCTTGTGCTCAAAGGCCCTAATTGGGAACTTCCTTTCCACATTCACACAGACGCATCTAATTATGCACTAGGGATTGTCTTAGGACAAAAAGAGGGAGCAATTGAGCATGCAATCTACTTTATCAGCAAGAACCTTCAAGGGGTTGAGTTTAACAACACAGTGACATAAAAGGTGATGTTGGCAGTCATTTATGCTCTCAACAAATTTAGGCATTATATCAAAGGATACCAAATCTTTGTCCATACAAACCATGCAGCCATAAGATATCTTATGAACAAGCCTTTGATCACAGGCATATTGGCAAGATGATTGTTGTTAATGCAGGAATTTGATATCACCATCATAGACAAGCCAAGGAAAGAAAATGTTGTGGCAAAATTTCTCTCCAGATTGACAACATCAGAAGACACTCAAGTCATTGATGACTCCTTTCCTGATGAACATTTGTTCTCCATAAATGTGCATACACCTTGGTATGCCGATATAGCCAATTATTTGGTTATAGGAACAATTCCCCCTCATTTCTCTCCAAAAGAGCGAAGGGTTCTTATTGAGAAAACTTTTCCATTCTCATGGATGGCAAGTTTTGTATTCTATATTGGACCAGGTCATGTGCTTAAAATATGTATAAGAGAGGATGAGACTTATGATATACTGCATGCATGCCATGATGAACCCTGTGGGGGACACTTTGCAGCTAAGAGGACAGCCATGAAGATCCTCAATAAAGGATACTACTGGCCTACACTTCATAAGGATGTAAACAAGTACACTGGGAAATGTGATAGGTGTCAAAGAATGGGGCAGCCAACTAAATCAAATGAGATGACTCTATAGCCTCAAGTAGCTATCACACCATTTGATAAATGGGGAATTTACTTTGTAGGTCCCATTGATCCACCATCAAATGGTAAATCTTACATCTTAGTTTGCATTGATTATGTGATAAAATAGGTCGAGGTAAAAGCCATGAAGCATGTTAGGGACAATAAAGTTGCAAAATTCCTCTATGAAGAAATCTTCACACATTATGGAGTTCCTAGAGAGATAGTTACAGATCAAGGGGCTCAGTTCACATCTAGTCTAGTCACAACATTGGTAAATGAGTATAATGTTAGAAATAGGAAATCTACTACCTATCACCCACAAGCCAATAGACAATCTGAGGTAACAAATAGGGAAATAGAATCTATTCTAACCAAGATAGTAGCACTTCACAGGAAATATTGGGCAAATAGGTTGCCAGAAACTGTCTGGGTCTACAAAACCACTTGGAAAACCACAACTGGCTTTACTCCCTTCAAGTTGTTATATGGAAAAACAACAATGATGTCTATAGAGTTTGAACACAAACTCTTAGAACTGCACTAGATCTCGAGATAGACATATATGAGGCACAAAAGGACAAGATCATGTAGTTGAATGCCTTGGATAAGATGAGAAAGTCAACTCTTCATCATGCTGAGATAGTGCAAAATCAGAGAGTCAAATGGAATGATAGATACATCAAAGATAAGAAGTTCCAGCCAGGTGAATGGGCACTTCTTTATGACTCCAGGTATAAAGATAACTTGGGAAAACTTCAAACTTGTTGGTTGGGACCATATGAAGTTGCAGAGGTCTACTCCAATGGTGTTGTTCAGCTTACAACAATTCATCATGTCAAATTCAAGCTCCTGGTCAATGGTCATCGACTTAGGTTGTACCATAAGCCTGCCTCAAAGCAGGAATTCATGTAGCAATTTGTTGAGTACCAAAATTTTGAAGTTCTTGTAGCTAAAGGAAGTGGACTAAGTGTTCAACTTTTTGGTTAATTAAAGGTACGCATGCAATCATAATAAGGATTTCCATTTTTAGTGGGAATTAATTTCTCCATCAATAGCGATTATCTGCCCATTCATTTCCATTCTCTCTCTCTCTTCCACCTCACTCCACCACCACTTCATTTAATTACTCAACTGAACTTTTATGATAACCGGTACTTCATCCACATTCTTTGGAAAAGATGTCCCAAATTTCCAAGTATGTGCATACAAACTTGTTATATCTTAATTATCTCGAATGCATTTATTTAATTATTGTATATTAATGTTGATATTTCACATAGCACATCTTAAGTACTCTGCCCTATCACACCATAATTACATCCCGACTTGTGCGGACACATGCCTTACTTTAGGTTGGGGGCGAAGTGTAAATCCATCATGTCCACATGTCATACATGTCAACAAATTTAAAATGAGCCAATTTGAAATAGTTGAAATGATGGCCTATATGTATGATGTGACACTAAACCGCCACCATTTTTCTTGATGATATTCCTCATTTATGTTTCTTTACTACCTTAGTCATAGTCATAACGTCACCAAAAAAGTAAATTGAAGAGTTGCATGACATTGGCAATAGCACTAGAGAAGGATTGCACTCTCTCTGGCCAAATTCAAAAATTATGGATGGTTGGACTACTTTCTGAAACTAGATAGTTTCAATGAGGACATTGCTCTTGAATTTGCACAGACACCTTCTAGTGGTAAGGCAATGGTAAAAGGGCTAGAAGTTATAGCCACTGAGGAGAGAATTGCTGACGTAACGAGTTTTCCTATTGAAGGAGAGCCATACCCTATTTCCAAGGATGCAAGGTCAGCTAGAGCAGAGTTCACTAAACCTAGCGATCCTCCGCTTGTTGTAGATATTCAAGGAACAAAGAGAACTTCTCTTCCAAAAAAGTGGAGACAAGTTGATGTCTACATTGTCAAATATATTACCTGTGAAGGCCGCCAATCATGCCTCCATTCTATGCATTTTAAGCTCCTGAACCATATGAGACATGGAAGAAGGATAAACATGTCCAATGTGTTGTACAACCTCTTAGCAATCATGGCAGCTAAAATGTAAAAAGGTAGGGACAATTCTATCTCCCATCACTATTTGATAAAATTGTTAGTAGAAAAATATTTACAAGAAGTATCTGGTATGTCATGGGAAGAGTTTGTGAAAATTGATTAGTTCAGATTGGAAAATGTGCGTCATGGAGGTCCGTCTCAAGCTCGTAGGGTTAGTAGGGATGAGAGGGTTGCTAAATCCATTCTTGGAGCTTCAACCTCTGGCACAAACCCTAGTATAAAGCCTCCTGCAGCCTAATCAACAATAGAAATTGGCTCCTCTGAATCAGAATATTCAGATGAAGAAAGTTCATCCGCAGACCCTAATGTCAATGTTCTTCCTAAAACTCCAATTTGTACTAGGGAGACCATTAGGAAAGAGGAAGCACAAATGAGGGAGGCAAAAACTAGAAAGGGAAGGCTAGGAACCAAACATCAGAAAAAGCAAAACCTAGCCTTAGGAAACAAAAAACTGATGACACTGGTCTTCTTGCAACCATTGAGAAACATAAAATCCCTTTAAAGAAATCAAAACCAGTTGAGCTAGCTATTGATATACCTCCAAAAAGAAGCCCTAGGCTCAAAAGAACACCTCAGAAGGAGATAAAAGCTCCTAAGGGTGCAGGTAAATATTGAAGTGAAAAATATTTTTGAGGAACACGCAAACATAGGGTTAGCAGAGCTTGTTGTTGTTGTAGAGCGGGTTGAAAATCAAGAACCACTGAAACCGAAGCAAGATGAACAACAAGAATCACTGCAACTGGTGCCATTTGAACAACATGAAACGGTGCAAGGAAAGATCTTGGTAGGGATACATAAAACTTCCACTTTTTCATGGAATCTCATAGCTCTGAACTTATGGAATGAAATGCAAAGGAAAGAGGAGGAGTGGAAAAAGGAAAGACTCAAGCTACAAGAAGAAGTCAAAAAGAAAAATGCAGAAATTGAGAAGAAAGATGCAGAGATTGTTGCATTGAAGGATAAGGTAGATAATGTGGTATCTACAGTACCACAAAGGATGGCATGAAAAACTCCTCCAAGAGTATATGCACTGCATCTGAAGGAGTGCCATATTTCCTTCAAGATGTCGAGGGTTATTTTAGGTTTAAGCCCTTCTATTGAAACCCCGCATGAGTTTTTTCAATCCTACCAATCCTCTCCTCTTGAAGTTAAAAATCTACCATGTGAATTGTACTTGCATAATTATGTCATGCCTAATGATCATGACTGGAACCCATTGTTGTACAATGGAGATATCCATCTGAGGGCATTCATGTCATGGATCTAGAATGAAGTCAGTTGGGGGGAGCAGTTTAAAATATATAGGGAAAGAGAACCCCATGCTCCCTTGTCTCTTAGAGCTAAATCCAGTAACCCTTCAGACATTTACTATACCTGGCAAATAATTCTTTATAGTCCAAGCTACAAAAATAGAATCATGCCTGTTAGGGAAGAAGCATACCAAAAATATGAGTAGATAGCTGAAACTATAGGGAAAACAGTATGGGGTACCTATCGTAGAGGTGGAATTGTTTGACAAATCAGTTGAAACAAGTTGAACCCCATTCCTTGCAAAATTATGTTGCAACATGTAAACGATATACTAGGTACATGCAGATTGGAAGGATGAAGCAACAGTATTGGCTTCCATTGACATTTCAACCACCTACTCTGTTGTGGCCAGTACCAGATTACAGATACTATCAGTGTGACATAGCTGTAGAAAGGCCAAGGTGGAGCAGATTGGAAAACATGCAAGGATTCTATTGGGATTCTAATTCAGATAGTGCAGAGACTGATCTGGGATAGTTGGTAGTTGGTGACTTCAGAGCTTTGACAAGACAAAGGAATAGAGCTCCCTCTGTTGGAGGACCAACAAAACATTAGGTTGGGGGGAGATGATGAGTCCAATTAATGGCTCAATTTTGATAGGGTTTATCATATATTTGTTGTTGATACTATAGACTATGGCACTTGGTTATTGACACTCTCCATGTTATTTCCTTAAATCCATAAACTTTGGGCATAAACTTATCCTTGTGACTTTTAATGATATTAGCATGCTATGTGATTAATCTATGTTAATTTTACATGTGGTTGAATGGATGTTACTTTAAGGTAATTATGGATATACATTTGTCTTATGCACGCTAAAGTTGTAATGCAGGTCCAGATTTAGATGCAAAAATAAATGGAGCTTGCAATATGGAAGAAATTTATGCCAGCTGCTTGGTTGCTGAAAAAATCAAGTAGAGATGGACATTGAAGAAGTCAATCGGTTGGGAACTTCTAACTCATGTGGAAGTTAACCTTAATGGCCATGTCTATTAGTTGAGTAGATTTAGGAGATGTTGTTATGCTGGATTCTTGTTGAAGCAAGTTTGGTTTGACCAAATCTTGTGCATGCATAACCTCCTTCCTCTTTTTCATGCTTTCAATAAGTGGCGTCCTCCTAATCTATTAGAGTCGATTGTCTTGTTAGTTAAGTTAGTTAGAATCTTTCATTCTACAATAATGGTCAGATGCTCCTCCTTAAGAGGTTGAACGGTTTGAGAATTATACTTGCATTTTCAGTTTTCAAGAAATACAGTTATGAAAAATGATATTTTAGTTTGTTACATCTGAGTTAGTAATGGGAAAACTCATTCAAGGGGGGCCACTTGGTGAGAATTCCATCCTTTAAGTTTAGTGGTTACTTTCTATTCAACAATTAGTTACAATCTTAGCAGTTGTCTGTTCAAGTGCAACCACTAGAACTCTGTTATGTGTCTGTTCCTGCAACCACGATAAAAAGAGTAAATTCCTGTCTGTTTACTAAGACTTCTATTTATGTAATTCATTTTAGTATAGTTTAGTGGTTGGTTTATGTTCAATACTTATGTTGTTTCCTTTCAAGCATGTTACTTTCAGTATTACTTCCTTTCTAAGTTATAGGATAAAGATGACTACAATGGAATCCTAGTGCATATACATTGTTCACCCATTTCAAGTTCACGTCCCTGGGTTGATAATGAAATGAACCTTCATGATGAGCAAGAAAGCTACTTGGTGTAGATATTTAATCTTCAAGTTATAGCTTTGAGGGCTTAGTTATTGAACCATTAAAGGAGGCCAACAAAATATTCCATTTTCAAATTCAAATTATTTCCCCCAACTTGAAATATCTCCGACATCTTTCCTAAAATTAAGGGATTTGTTGAATCCTCGTGGATTATGGACCTTTGAATAAATCTTTGATCCACACCTTCATGGATTATTTACCCTTGATTCATCCACTGATCCACACTCGTATCCTTAATTCAATTTCATCCCTTCATTAGCATTTTGAATCCTCGCCATTGATCAATGTTTCAAAAATCTATAAATACCAGTCCTTTTTACATTAAAAAGGATTCACAACCTTTATGCAAACTTACTCTCTTGAATTGATTACTCATCTTGAACAATTGGAGAACTCTTTTTTGAATCATCCTCATTCATCCATCGAGCTTTTGCAATAACATGGATTATGCAAATTTGATCAATTCACATCCATATCACTCCAAGTTTGCTTCAAATCCATAATGGGATTGGGAGGTTTGCATCATTAACTAGGTTCAATTACTTTGAATTGTGTCTTTCTAGTGTTGTTAAATTTAATTTCATTGAATATGGCTCTAATTGATCAATATCTTGCTTGAATTTCTAGAATTTAGTTCAGTTTTAAGGCGATGTAAGCTTCTTCTTGGTTAAGACATCTTAGTAACATCCCATCAAGACTTCTTCGGTATAAGGTATCACCAATAATGATGAAGTGTGAGGATCTTTAGACGAAGGTTTTTCTTAGATTATGGGTAAGGTCAGATGGAAACTTGCCTTTATGAAGGTAAGTGAAAATGTCATGATACCAAGGTGAACCAGGATGAACAATTTCACACACAAATTTTGATTGGAATATCAAAGAATGGTATGAGAAGTTGTTCAATGAGGAATTCACATTTCAAGCTATTTTGTGGCATATCTAACAATGATCCAATGGTGGCCATCGCATTTGTTGCCCTGTTATTGATCCTTGGGATTTTTTCAAAGGTAATGTCGATGAAATATTTCTCGAAGCTATCTACCATTTTCTTGTATGGCATTAATTTATCATCTTTGGTTTGATAATCATTGTTAACCTATCTCACTATCAGCTAAGAATCTCCAAAAACCTATAGTTCTTAAATTTGTCATTGGATAGCTACCCTCAACCTTGTGATAAGGGCTTCATACTCAACTATATTATTTGTGTGAGGAAATGCCAATCTGTAAGACTTTGGTATACAATCACCTTGTGGGGTGATGAATAATATAACTAATTTAGATCCATGTTGTGTGTGTGATCCATCAAAGTATAATTTCCATTGTTTTTTCATTGTTAGGGTGAATGTAGCTTCATTTGGGAATTCGAAAACCAAGGAGTTCTTTGCAAATAGCAGTGCTTCAATTAACTAATCGGCAATGACTTGTCCTTTGATTGCCTTGTGATCTATGTACTCAATATTAAACTCGCTAAGGATCATCACCCATTTTTCTATGCGACTTGTGAGAATAGCCTTTGATAACAAGTACTTTAGTGAATTGACCTTGGAGATAAGCTTGATTTCATGACTAAGCATGTAGTGTCTTAGCTTTTGGGATGCTTTAGACCACTGCTAGACATACTCTTTCAATTGGTGTATAGTTAAGCTTAAACCCAACCAAGGTCCTATTGATATAATAAATAGCCCTTTTCTTTCTTGTTTCATCATATTATGCTAAAAGAGCTCCTAGCATTGTTGAGTTTGCTGAGATGTATAGTATTAGAGGTTTTTCGATAATTGGTTGTATCAGAATCAGTGGTATTACTAGATAATCTTTTAGTTTCCATAATGCGTGTTCTCAATGATTATCCCATTTGAAGGCCACACCTTTATGAAATGGGTGTGTAAATGGGTGACACTTGTCTACCAACTGTGCGATAAAACTCCTAATGGACTGAAGCTTTCCTTGTAGGTTGCAAAGTTGTTTCAATTTTTTAGGTGGTTGTGTTTCCATGATTACTTTGAATTTGAAAGGGTCCACCTTGATTCCCCTTCGTGATACAATGTACTCCAAAAGATTATCGGTAGTCACTCCAAAGACATTTTTTTGGATTTAATCTTACCTAATATTTTTCAAGCATGTTATTTAATATTTTAGCCAACACTTCTAGATTTCCTTTCCTTGTTACTGATTTTGCTAAGATACCATCCACATAGTCTTCAAGGATCTTGTGGAACATGTCATGCAAGATCAAGGTCATCGCCCTTTGATATGTTGCCCCTGCATTATTTAGACCAAAAGACATGACATTCCAACAATATGTTCCCCATGGATAGACAAATGTCATTTTGTGTCGGTCTCCTTACTTCAATGGCTTTATTCTTTCACATGATCAAATAAGATTTTTGTATGTCAGGTATGGACAAGGATACTCCTATCTATTTATAGAGTCAAATTCCACGCATTAGATACAACGTCACCTTGGTTCTTAATACCTTGGTGCATCGTGTCTATTTTCTATATAAAAAATAAGGATTATTGTGATGAAATTAAGCCTAATATAAGAGCAAAAGCAATATCATCTATCCTATCTCATCACATATCCAATAAAATCTCAAATAATCATAGGTTTGTTGGTATCTTGGTCAATCTTAGTAACAATACTAATATAGTCTATCCATCTCATTCTTCTACTTCTATCCATGCTAACATTTCTATCCATCATGACATACAATAAAAATAATATATAAATGCATCCATCCTAGATCCATGAACCATCAACATACATCCTGCATAATCATCGTATATCATATGAAAAATACAAAAAAAAACATCCATAGCATTACATTTCATCCATCTTGCATCCACAAATCATATACACATGCATATCATATATCATAAGAATAATAAGGGAAATAACCACATTCATCATGGAAACAAATAATGATACATCTACATTCATTAGTACAATCATAATGCATCCATATGCATAACATACATCATATAAGATCATAAAACATGTAATAAGACAACATCAAATATAAATATCGCATCATCGATCATCTCATATATATATATATATATCCAAAAAATGAATGTCTTGGTACATATATCAAAGTGTGTGATATACATCAAATATATACATTAGGCTATACATAGCTAATGAATGAATATACATCATAATCAAGTATACATCAACATATGGATACAAAAAAATGTCTATGTACAAATCAAAATCTATCCTGAGATACCCTGGTCATCTTGACCAAGAGTAGGCTGGTGTGGTGGTGGCCTATGATGTTGTGAACCATTCGGTGAAGGTCTACCGACTAATGGACCACCCTCGGATATGTTGGGTCCCATGGCGCTCCTATGCGAATAGTCATGTTGTCTCCAGTGTGTTGGCACTTGCATGTGATATAACGTCTGGTAGTGGGTGGCCTCACTCTATATTGTCTAGATCTCTTGGATATATCTAGCCAACGGGATAACATCCCTTGATGCTTGTGATTATGCCTTTAACTGATGCCTTTTGGCATTCTTGGGCAAGTTGTAGCTCAATCTACTGCTTGTGTGTCACCTCTATGTCAAGTTGGGTGTGAAGCTAATCTCACTCCTATCTAAACTTGTCTCTCTCCTAATGGGCTTGGTCTCGCTCCTACCTGTATGTGTCTCTCTTTTGAGTGATAAGTTGTAACCTTTGGTTAGGAATTGTTGCTATTGTGACATGTACGGTGTTGGCCCCTAAGGCAGAACCTATGGAACATGTGGTGGTGGTCCTTATGCCGAAACCTGCCAATGCCCTCTACCACCTTCGCCTCAACCTCTCCTACCCCTTGCACCTCCGACAACTAGATTTGTAAACCTGATGGGTTTGTGCTTTGAAAATCAAGCATCATAGGCTAGAGTAGTCTCAGGATCATCAAGACCCCCTTCGTAGATCCATGGAAGTGGTACCAAGTGATCAAAGTTAGCTGTCACTGTTTGAGGAACCATTTACGGTCCCCATGTTGGTATCTCTTTGAATGCCCAAGCATATATAGCCACATAGTCGTTAGTCGGAGCATCCTGTTGCTCCCTGAACTGTCTGACAAGCCTCTTAGGTAAATACCTCTCAATAATGTGTGAAGTCTAACCCACTAGCCATTGGGTCTGTCTATAATAGGTGAGATGCTTGTCATCGTCATTTCAGACTTCGATCTATAACCAGGGCCTCCAAGTAAACTCGTTCATGTCGTCAATCACCTTCCTCTAGTAACCTAACTCACCTATATGGTGGTGAGTGGTCATGCCATCATACTTGTACACAATAGGGTCTCCATCATCTCGATCACTACATGCAATAACTAGTCTGAGCATGACTATGTACTCCCATGCCCATATATATAGAAGTGTCACCCCTGCAAACAAGCTAGCTCCTCGTCGATATACAATCTGGTGCATTTCATGATATAGATGGGCCAATATGTAAGGGCCCCAAGCATAAACACATGCATCCTCCATGATCCTCTCTAAAACAATCCCCCATCTTGGGTTGAATAGTTTGGATCATTTTTCGGGCACTAGAACTCCCATAATGAGTCCTACAATCATCGGGGTAATATCACTGGCAATGCCAACGTATTGTCGAAGGTCTAGCTGTCCACCCTTGAGATTTATCTCATCTACTCCCAAAACTCAGAACATAGCCTCTATGTTGGGAACAACATCATAAACAACCCGCTCTCCATGGATGGTTACCCGGAGGATCCTCCAGACATCCTCAAGGGTAACAGTGGCCTCGCCTGTGGGAAGGTGAAATGAAGAAGTCTCTAAATGCTAGTGCTCCACCAAAGCAATCATCAGAGATAAGTGAGTCTAAATCACTAGCATGTAGGCAATCAGATGTAAACCAACCACTCCTAGGAAGAGAACACCAAGCTCTTTGAGGGTAGTGATCCACTCTAGTATCTATGGTCTTTGCTCTCGAGATAATAAAGGACCTAGGGAAGCCTGCACACATAATGCACACAATGTCAATTTGGTAAAAATTTACAAAAATCCAAGTCAAACTAGTTAGAAAAGTAAAAGTGAGCCTGCTTTGCAAATGCGGCTCATTGTCAAAAGCAAAAGCGAGTTTGCTTTGCAAAAGCGGGTCATTGTCAAAAGCAAAAGCATATCAATTTTACAAAATCATTGCTATTGTGCAATAATATTGTGGTATTGCAAACACATCGTTGTTATAGTGTCACTTTAGTGTAAAAGCAAGCCTTTGAATAACATCACTATATCTTGTAGAAGTTTTGCTGTAATTGCAAAGGTGTTGACAAAATTCAAAACTCACATGCATATGCAAAGCTATGACACCCATTGCAAAGGTGTCACTATACATTGCAAAGGCATCGCGTCGGGTTGCAAAAGCGTCACACTAAACTATGATGCCTTTGTTTGTCCTAAATATAGCCTACCTTTAGCTATCTAGAAATGCATGTAAGGAAAGTTTGTCGGGGTACGTACCAGGGGTGTTGCGTCGGCTGGCCGCTGGAACTCGCTTACCTCATCTACGTAGTGTACTGCATGTGTGTTGGCTATAGCATCTAGTGCTCTAAAGGCTCTAAACTCACAAATCTCACAAGATCTCTAATCACTCAAAATAAAAGTGTGCAAATGAGCTTAAAATTGAACCAACTAAGCATATATGCCTAGCATAACCTAGGATTTTTGTCCTACAACTCAATTTTCTTGCTTCACATCCAGCCATGGTCACTTTATCAGCCTCTTAGGACTTATTTTTTTGTCATTTATTTAGAAAAACTACTCCCATGACCTTATCGTGATCTCAACCTAAAAATCAATTTTTTCCACTCGATCGAGGGGGCAACATACCAACATTCCTTCATCTGCTAGGGAACAGTAGGGCATAATTTTTTTTAGGAAATTTTTAAATTTTGATCTAAGCAATATCGGTTCTTTGAAGCAATGCAACGAGTAAATGTAGAAACCTGAAAATGTTTTGAGTATATCGCACACTTCGATTTCACTTACTAATACCATTTCTCTCATAATTTCACAAGTATTTTGTCTATTTAATTAAATAATGTCAAATTATTTAGTTAAATTCTCATTTTTCTCCTATTAATCAAATAATTAGTTTTATTTGATTAATTCATCATAATTTACCATTTTCTCCCCTTTTGATTAAATAATGTCAAATTATTTAACTAAATGCCATAACCCCACTTGATTAAATAATTCACAAATTATTTAATTAAAACTCCTAATTCTTCCAACTTGCACAGTTAAATGATTTTCCTAAGTTGTTTAATTAGCTAATTATTCCTTCAATCCTCCAACTTGCATAAAGAATATTCTCATGGAATATTCCCTTTTCAAATTTAAATTCTTCCCTCCAACTTGAAATATCTCCAACATATTTCCTAAAATTAAGGGATTTGTTGAATCCTCGTGGATTATGGACCCTTGATTAAAGATTTGATCCACACCTTCATAGATTATTGACCCTTGATTCATCCATTGATCCACACTCATATCTTTAATTCAATTTCATCCCTTTATTAGCATTTTGAATTCTCACCATTGATCAATATTTCAAAAATCTATAAATACTAGTCCTTTTTACATGAAAAAGGATTCACAACCATTATGTAAACTTACTCTCTTGAATTGATTACTCATCTTGAGCAATTGGAGAACTCTTTTGTGAATCATCCTCATTCATCTTGATCAAGTTTTTGCAACATGGATTAGGGAAATTTGAGCAATCCACATCCATATCACTCCAAATTCGCTTCAAATCCATAATGGGAATGTGAGGTTTGCATCATTAATTAGGTTCAATTACTTTGAATTGTGTTTAATTGTGTATTTCTAGTGTCGTTAAATCAAATCTTATTGAATATGGCCCTAATTGATCAATATCTTGCTTGAATTGCTCAAATTTAGTTTAGTTTCATTATTAATTGATCATTTAAGTTTACCATATGACAATATTAAATTTATAATAATATATTATATATAATAAATAATTAATAAATTAATAAATTTTCTATTTTTCATCATAAATTAATAAACAATTATAAAACATAATTAAATTATATTTAATTAATATTTTAATATTGATTAATTTATAGTATTAAATATAGAACAATAAATATATAAAAATATATTATATATAAAAGGAACAAAAATGTATTATGTAGTTGCCAAGTTGAAATATATAAAAAGCCTTTAATTCAATGAAATAAAGTGCATTTTAAGAACATCTTCATGACAAAAAAAGAGATAGAAGAGAAAATTCAAGTGCTTAATGAAGAAGTTTTTCTAGTAGGAATGGACCAAGGGAGATATCTGGCAAAGAAAGAGCTCATGAAAGAGTATTCAGAGGTCTTGGCAAAGGAAGAAGTGTATTTGAGGTAGAAGTTAATGGAAGTTTGGCTAAAGGACAGAGATAGGAATTCCAAAATTTTCACAATGCCACCAAAATACAGAGAAACTGAAACATAATTAGCTCTATAAAATTGGTGGATTGCTTAATAAGTGACAACCCATAAATAATTAAAAGAGAAGCAGTCAAATACTTTAAGAATTTGTTAAATAATTGGGAAGGTTCAAATTGGTCAACACAAAATCAGATTGTAGAAAGTATCTCAAAATTGGTTTTAGAGCATCAAAATAGGATGCTAATGGAATCATTCACAGAAGAGGAAATAAAAGAAGCAACTAGGCAACTACATCTAGATAAGACTCTAGGCCTTGACAGATTCCCAACGAGTTTCTACCATAAGTATTGGGATATTATCAAAAAAAGGTAACAAAGGCTATAAAAGATTCAAGAAAGAAGGGTAAGTTGTTCAAAGACATAAATAACACTTTTATAGTGCTAATTCCCAAAAAGGAACAAGCCCTCTTGATGGATGAGTATCATCCTATATCCTTGTGTAACAGACTCATAAAATTATGGAAAAGGCAGTGGTCAATAGGTTAAAAAAGTTCTTTATAGACATCATAGTAGAAGAGAAAACATGCTCCATTCTGGGGAGATCAATAATGGATGGGGTTATTATTACACAAGAAGCAATACACTCAGCTCAACATAACGAAAAGTAACAAATGCTAGTTAAGCTAGATATTAAAAAAGCTTACAACCGAGTGGATTGGAGGCTCCTCTTTAAAGTATTAAAGGCTTTTGGGTTTAACACAAATTGGATGAATTGGATCTTCAATTGCATAGTTATTCCAAGATACTCAGTCTTGGTCAATGGCTCACCTAAAGTATTTTTCAATATTTCTCAAGGTCTCAGGTAAGGAAACCATTATCATCATTCATATTTGTAATAATGGTTTCAATGCTTTATGAAGGATGGTAAATCAAGATCAAATGTTAAGGAAAATAGAAGGAATTTAGATCACAAGCAATGTACCTCTAGTATCACATCAACAATTTGTTGATGACACTATGTTATTTGGAGCTACCAAAAGGAAGGAAGCCAAGAAGATGATGGAAATTTGGGAGGGATATACAAAGGCAACATTTCCTACACCCATTGCACAAGTCATTCCTATAAAAAAAGTGAAGACCCTAAAGTGAAGCAAAGGGGAAAGAAACACACAAGTTTGAAAAAGTGAAAGCTTAAGAGGTGTTGCCAACCTCTCAATAAAAACCACAACAAAGTTAGTCTTAAATAAATTTATTTTTAAACATATTATTAACACATAAATTAGCCAATTCAACTAATTGCATGAGTGATAGACACATACAAATAGTCTTATCAACCAAGCACTACACATTTATGTTTTTTTTGTGAAATTTATTTCAAGTAGTGCTTCTAGCCAATATGAGTATTTATATGTGCCTATTAATCATCCAATAACACCTAACACAAAAATAGATGATAAGTTTTTTAAATACTAAACAATTATTGATAAATATGGTAAATGAAGGAGAAAAGTGAACTAGACTGTCATTGACCAACCACAACAACACCTAGAGGGATCAAACTTGAAGTTATGAACCATAAACGGGCATCCTTTGGGATTTAAGGATCTAAGACTACCCTAAGTTCTCTAAGAGCTATGCCCTTATGTTTTTCCTATGATCTAAGTCAAATGGGTGAAGTCAAGTAGTTCAAAATTGAAATGAAATGCTAAATGCCAAATGTGTTGTGGCAAATGGTGGGGAATAATGAATTTCACACTATTGACCAAGGTTCCCTTCCCAAGGCACACCTAGTGGAACCAAGCTTGAACTTGTGAACTACAAGGGACATCCTCTAAGAGATCTACCCTAACGATTTCCCAAAGATTTAAGTTTAGAAGTTCAAAACACAATAGAGTGTTTGAAATTCAGTAGACTATCAAAGAATAATAATGAAATACAAAAGAATAATGAATACCAAAACAAGAACAATTTTTTGAAGGAAATTTTATTCAAACACGAAGAGAAATAAAAATGATAAAGCTCAATGAAAATTAAATTTTTTTTCAATGGGCCCTTGGTCTACTGGTGAAGTTGAAAGGTTCGGAACGAGCCCACCAGGGATCAAGTCTTGCTGAGTGCAATGCTCCGACATCATAAGGGATGAGGCTAGGATCGTGCCCTGGGCGAATTTGGTGGCGTGGATGCCCCTCAGTCCTTGGCTCTAAGCTGAAGAAGTGCACATGTGGGCCCGTATCGGGTTCCTAAATCGTTTATGTGGTGGCCTTCGCTGGTTGGCAACTCGCAGGCTTCATGCCTCCGCTGGGCTGCCTCGCAGGTTTGAAACCTCCATCAAAAAAAATAAAAAAATAAAAAGTTTTAATCAAATTTTAGATTTGAAATTAGTTTTATTTTGAAGAAAAAATTAAGCTTCTATATAGTAGATATGTGAACTCATCTCACCTCAAATTCTGCATCTTATTGCTTCACACTTTACCCTTGAAGTAGACCTTGTAATTGTTTATGCTAGATTTGCCTTGCCTAACATCCCTATTTTTATCACCATATCAGAATCATGAAGATTAAGATCTAATTTTGTTTCTAGTGCATCCAAATTGCTCTACATTTGTAACTTTGTGCTATACTTATCCTTGGTGTAATTTGCAACTAATTTTAAATCATTTCTATAAGCTAACCAGTACTGCCTATAGTTGTATTGTGCAAAGAGAGTTTTTAATGAAGCAAGGATGGCTTGTTAGACTTGAAAGCTTGGAAGGGCGTTGGTCTAGTTTGGTAGAGATGTTTTTCCATCTTCCTCTAAAAGATTTAATTGACTCTATTCTAGCAACAACTAAATGAACTAACTCTTCTACTTGCTTTAGCAATTCTTAAGCAATTTTAGTATCCTTGACTTTTTCTTCCACTAGTAGCTTCAAACAATCTCATAGGGCTCAACAGTCACAAGGATTTTTGAGCAATCATATTTGCCAGAGGGTTTTATATCAAACCCACATAATCATTTAGCTACTTGATATAGGAGCACAAACCTTAGGCTAAACCTCTTTGACTAAGAGTCAAGGATTAAGGGGTATCCATTTCTCTAAAGTCAATTGAGACACAATCTCGACCTCATCCCTTATGGTGTCGAAGCCGTGCACCTATCAAGACTTGATCCTTTTGGACTCATTTAGAACCATTCAACTTCACCAATAGACTAAGGGCCCATCCACATTTTTGAACATTTTCACAATCATACAAAAGAAAATATAAATAAAAATCACATCCTAAAGGACAGATTTAAATTTTAAACTTTTTCTAATTGAGATTCGCGTTGAATGCGAAATCACAGGGGTTAATATTGTATTGGCAAGATATGTGAGTTTTATGTATATTTCGAAGTAATTATGCCAGAAGCATTCTAAGTGAACAAAAACCTGTGAGTTCACGTTCAGGTGTTTGGTCTTCACTTAGGATTAAAATTTGAGCTTGAGTGTAATGGACATAAACTCCCCACTCGCGATCTCTTTTAAAGAAATTTAGAAGTAGAACCTTTGAGCGACAGCCTCCCATGCTCTTTTAAGCGCTCTGGAGTTTCATTCATTCCGCAGATGTGCGATTGTAGCCCTTCTTTACCACGTTCAATGCCAAGTTCTACCCATTATTACCAGTCCAGAGAGGCCGATCCTTGACAACATTGCCGCCTCCATTGCATCATTTTAGTTCGCCCTAAAATTCGTATCTGAAAGGTAAATTTCATAGTAAGACAAAAAGGTGAAATCTGGTGGCATTGAATTAAGAAGGGGTTAAAGATTAATCAAACAAGTTAATGAAACGTAACATTCATTGAATGACATTAAAAGCTCAAGATTTAGTCAGATTTAGTCGAATGAGAAGGTGAAAAAAGATCCAAAAAGCAGTGCCTCTCCAAAACGTTCGAACACAAAACCTTATTCACCTTTTTTTAAGATGAGATTTACAAAAACGAGTCTAAATTCACATCTTCTTTCAGAAATACGCCATTTTTGTCCTGAAATGAACATAATTTCACGTTTTCTAACAACAAGATTCGTCTTAAAGCCCTAAATGGGCACACTTTAACATTTTCTGGCAGACTGGACATGAAATACAGTTTTCTCACAGCAAAAACATCTTTTCGGTTCTGATTTGAACGTAAATTCACATTTTTTGGCAGCAATATTCCTCTTTCTTTAAATTCTCAATGAATATAAGTTCACATTTCCTGAAAAAAAACTGCTAAATGAGAACTAAAATAAAGTTTTTTGTCATTAATTTTCTCGAGTTAAAAATTGAAAGAGACACCTGGTAAACTATACATTTCTTGTTCTACTTCTTTAAACCGCTTCTTTACACGATAGGCGCGCAAAAATAAGAAAGACGAAACGGTAGTATTCCACGCAGAATCTGATCAAAAGTTTTATAAATAAACCAGAATCAAAGTTTTTTGGAAAGTACTTTTCAACTAGATTTTTCGGGTAAATTCGACGCATTTACATAAATTCGCTAAAAATACAACTGTGCAACAAAAACATTTTCATATCTTTAAATCGTTGCACACACGAAGAATAGGAAAAAACAAAACAGAAAAACAAATACTCACTGACACAATAATGAACTGAAATTCACCTTTCTCGGCCTGTTTTTCACAAACTTACAGTGACGCCGCCAGAAATAACATACTTCCATAAACATGCAAGGTAAATTAAAAAAAACAAAGCACACAGACAGAGATTAGCACAATACTCACGATTTCTTTCACAAACTTACAGTGACGCCGCCAGAAATAATATACTTCCATAAACATGCAAGGTAAATTTTTAAAAAAAAGCACACAGATAGAGATTAGCACAATGCTCACGATTTCTCTACTTTTGACTGAATTTCTCCTATCTAAATTTTTGAACTTCTTCTAAACCGATTAGGTATTCTGCAAAAGAAATAAAAAGTTGTCAATACAAAATGAATCCAATGAGGAGAAGAATTCTTGGATAGTTTTAAAAGGCGTTGAGGAGATAAAAGTGGCTATTCAACGGCTATAAAGTACCAGAATGGTCATTTCGAAACAGTGAGACCAAACAAAATTTCACACTATTTTTAACCTTCATCGCACTGCAATTTTTTTTGATCTGATCGAGTTTTTCTTTACAATTCTCTGTTGCTGCAACAAATAACAAAATGAACACCCTTGGGAACGAATACAATAGAGCAACGAGAAATGCGTGCAAAAGAGCAAGATTTGTTATAAACAAATTGCATTGGAACTGCTGGATATATAAGATTTCTGAACAATCATTTGAATTGGTAGAAAAAATGGTTTTACAAGAGGACGTTGGGTTGCCATCGCATTTGTTGTTCTTGATTCTTGTTTAAAATAATGAAACACAAAAACTGATTTCCAAGAAAATTCACAGAATAATGGTCTAACGAAAATTTACTATGTTCAAACAAGAGTGCCTGTACATAAAAAAAAAAGAAAAAAATAAAAAAAGAGAAATAAAAACCTAAAACTAAAATAAAAAATTAAAGAATTATTTTAAAATTAGAAAATGTGATTTTTAAAAACATAAATTTAACATAAAATATTTTTTAGAAAGAAGAATAAAATAAAATAGAAATTTGATTTTTTTTTTTAAAAAGCAAAACATATATCCACTCAATTAATAACTATTATTTTGAATATTTATAGTTTATGACTTTGATTTTTAATTATTTATAAGTTTTTATTTACTATTTATTATTAAAATTAAACTTTTATTTCATTTTATTAAATTGATTAAAAACTACACGCCTATCTCCTAACATTTTTTTGCAAAAGTTTATCTAAATAAAAATATTAAATATTTTATGTGACGTGATTCCAATAATATACCATCAATAAAATAAGGGAAAAAACGTTTTCGACCGCGATTTAGGTTAGCAAACTATCCAGGCCTCCTCGATAAAGAAACGAAGGCGGTATGCTGATGTAAAACTCGTACAAAATCTAGAGTAGTGGCGGTGGCATGCTGACTGTACATCTTCTACAACTCTATATGAGCGGAGTCTCCGCTTCTGCAGCCCGGTGCTCTGTATCCTGCAAAAAAACAAGAGCATGAGCACAAGGCAAGCAAAGTGAAGATGCTGCAGATACGGCTGAACAGGGGAAATGGATCGGAGGAGGGAGGAGGCAGTAGAGCCCCTTCTAACGATAATGTCACCGTCTCCTGCCCCGACCACCTCGTGCTGGCGGACCTGCTCGTGGCCAAAGGCCTCGGTCTCTCCTCCCTATCCAATGTCAAACTCCTCAAGACAGTCGGCCGCAAGCGCAGGAGGCGCCCTGGAGACAAGATCCACATCTGTCTTTGCTGCGATTTCCCTATTGCTATCTATGGCCGACTTGTAAGTTTTTCATTGCCTAACTGCCTCTTACCACTAACTACCGCTTTTTCAATGGAAAATAAATCATTCAGATTTTTCAGACACCGAAATATATACTGTGCCTTGAAAGTGATTGGGAACCCATCCAGTTTAGAGTAAACTGGAATAAAAAGTTGTGTTGTCATTCAAATCCCGATTCGTCCAATACTTAAAACCAGGTCTCCTGTAAACTTTGGCTGGTATAGTATTATAATTCAAACCCTTATTTGCCCAGCACTGCAAATGCTTAAGGCCTAGTCGCCTGGAGACGTGGGACATGGAAATGGGGATGTCATGTTGAAATAGGATATGAGAGTTTATAAATAAGGGCATGATTATATTAGATTTAAATACAATTACCAGGAGATGGTGTGGGTATGACTGCTGGGACCAATCTACATTCCTCAACTTGTGTTTCACGGTGACTGTGGTTTTAGGGTTTTGGCGATAGCCGAGGTTCGAACTTTATTATGCTTTTAGGTTTTAAGTGTTTGAAAATGCAGTCTGAATGTTTTGCGTGTACTTTTTTGGTATGGACTGAAAAGTGTTACTTAGTTCATTTCCTGTTCTTTGGATATTTGATACATAGAGGTCAAATGTCTTTCTGATAATCACCGAGATTCCTCCATCTTGCTGTGTCAATCTGAATATCTTTAATCTTAAGTGTGCGAGTAATCTTCCCTCTGAATCTAATCCACTTTTGAACTTGTTTCAGACACTTACTCTTCCTGCAAGTTAGTTTGGTCGTAATTAAGTCATAAAACCCCAGTTAACATGATAAAGCTCAAAATTAGTTCTAAGCATTTGTCCAGAAACAAGTATGTGGGTCAAAAACAATAGAAAGGGATCAGGGGAAACTCAAGTCCTGTGCTAGGAAGTTTGCATATCACTTAGCCTCCCTATACTCTATAGCAATGAACAAAAAATACTCTTCTGTCTACATATAGAACAAGCTTACACTATCCCATTATTAAGTTTGCCGCTAGTAGTTGCACTCTTGGAAAGCCCAAAAATAATTGCTTGTGAATCCTTTTCCACAATCAACTTCTTGAGATTCATTTTAGCTGCCATTGTCAAACCTTCTAAGAGTGTTTCCAACTAAGCTTCAATATTAGCTCTCTGGTCCAGAAGAAGTCCTGTTGTGAAGAAATGATTCTCAAGGGGAAATCAACACCAGCCAATCCTTGTTCCGTTCAATGACTCATAAACGTTAAGCTTGAAGAACCCTGCTGGGGGTCTCATTCGAACCGTTTGAGATCTATCTGATTTTCTGCCAACATCCGTACTAAAAGGAGCAGGGACCAGCATCTTCTAATTTCTCAGTACCTGGCATTCTAATGGCAAGAAGTTGGAACTGCTTGCTTGCAGAGTTGCAAACCCATAAGGGGTAATGATGGCTTCAATTGTAGCCCAGCAATTTTCCCAATGGTTTTCTTTGTCCATGAGACTTGATTGTTTCTAAATTTTTTCTAGCTAAACGCTCCAGATGGCACATCCAAAGGCTTTCCTCCACAAATAATGAATCTCCTATTCCCACATGGCCAACTGCACAAGTGCTGCCTGAAGCTGGCAGAGATGACCCATTGCATTTTGATTTCAAATCTACTCATCACAGTTTGCTAAATTTTGGAAAGATTCACAATGCAGCAGAAGATTATCCACAAATTCTTCATCCTTTAGGCAAAGATGGTATCTGGAAGGAACAGCAAAGCAATGCTTTCTGAAATTGTCAAAAGTAAGAATTTCATTCAGACCAAAAGCTTAATAGGCCGCTCTTCGAAAGGTGGGACATCCTTCTTTTACATCCTTAGAGTAAATTGAGTTGATTCTGTAGTCACCTGAAGTGTCTCTGTTCCACTTCAGCTCATCCAGCCTTGTATGGAAGGAATTCAAATGCCTGAGAGAATGGCAGCAAAATGATTTTTCTGATCTTTTGAGATAGGGAGATCCTTTGGGTCCATCTAACCTTTGCCCTAAACCATTATAAAATTTCTCTGACCAGAAGCTACCGACTTTCCTCACACAGCTAGCTACTGTGCAGCTCCAAAGCTCTTCTAGTTCTGTAATCTTATGCAAAGAAGGATGACCCCTCTATGAATCCTCCCAAAAATTTGCTTGACTACCATGCCCTACATCCCAGGATAAGAAAGCAGGGATCACATCCTGAGAGGATGTGATACAGTTACAGATAGCTGAATCCTTAAGAATCATCCAATCTGAACATACTGAGCAGCTCCCCTCTGGCCAAATATTTTTTTCATTGCAAAATACTCCACATTTTATCCTTTTGTGTGAAGAGCCTACAAGCCAGTTTTGTACCTAAGCCCTTATAATGTAAGCTCAGGTCCCTATTATCAACCACCCCACCTTGCTCTTTATGCCTGCACACCTTGTACCAGCTAAGTAGCAGGAACTTCCTTTCTTCTGAACAACCCTGCCAGAGAAAAGATGTGCATTTTCCATTGATCTTGTCCAGAATTACTTTGGGCAATTCAAAAGCATAATGCATAAAGTAGGGAATAGCGTGCAAAACAACCTCAATTATGGTAATCCTTCCAGCTAGACTGAGTCATTTATCTTTGCATGATGAAAGCTGTTTTTGAATTTTGTGATTGTCAGATCATAGATCTACCAACACCCTTGAAGGGTGGAATCCTCAAGCATGTGCAGGGTAGGAAACCATTTGAAAGCCAAGGACATCTTTGGTTCTTCAAGTCACTCCTAGGAGCATATTCATAAATAAAACTTTTGATTTTTCTGCATCAATGGACAGATACCTCCTCATAGTATCATACAGATCTAGACCTTCTTTGAAAGCTTTAGCTTCCATCATCTTAGCTGCTCTGACAGCATAGTATCATCCACAAACTGGAGATGAGTTAAAGAAAACACTTGTGGGGCTGCATTGATGCCTTTCAGCATTACCTCATTTTTATAGTTTTAAGGAGATCTTCCCAATGCATCCACCTTCAAAATGAAAAGATATGGAGAGAGCGGATCTCCCTGTTGCAGCCCTTTGAAGTTAGTGAAGAATCCTGTGGGGCTCCTGTTGAACTACACTGTAAACCTGGCCTGTGTAGTAAAGCTCAAAGCCCAATCAAGCCACACATGGGAGAAGTGATATGCTTGTAAAATTTTGGCAAGAAGTTTGCATCTTATTGTATCATGTCTTAGCAATGTCAACTTAATCACCATACCTCTAGCATTGTCCTGATTAAGAGAGTGCATTGCCTCATGATTTATCTTCCAGCAACAAAACCACCTTGTTCTGACAAAATTAAGAATGTCAGGAACTGATTCAGCCTTTTTGCTATTGCTTTTGAAATGATCTTGTTGATATTATTGCAAAGTGTTATTGGATTGAAGTCAGAAAAAGGAAGAAGCATTATTCTTTTTAAGGATGAGAGAAAAGAAGCAGCATTATTATTTTTGAGGATGAGAGCAAGGAAGGTACATTTAAATTCCAACAGGACCTTCCCTGATCATCTAGATTCATTGACAACTGCCCTGACATCCATCTCCACTATGCTCTCAAAACCCTGGAAAAAATTGCTCGGAAAACTGTCAGTCTTGAAGCTTTATCTCCTCTGAGAGAAAAAAATGTTTTCTTGATTTCCTCTGTGGAGAAAGGCACAAGAAGAGCTTGGTTTTGAGCTTCACCAAGAAGTCTAGGAATCTTGCCCAAACAATTGGTTTTGAGCTTCACCAAGATGTCTAGGAATCTTGCCCAAACAATTGGTTTCTGTCCAAAGATGAGTCTACTTGCTGAAGAAAAAGAATGCTCTTAAGAAACACATGATTTCATCTGTTATGGGGGCCAAATCTTGCTGAATAGACTTCACTCCATCCATGATACATATGATCCTGTGGACCTGTCTATGAGCTACAATAGAAATGGAAGAAGTGGGTAATTCTGTCTCCTTTCCTTATCCATTGAACCCTAGATTTCTGCTACCAAAAAAATTCCACAAGGGTATAATATTCCTCAAGCCTCTTTAAAAGGCCCGACTCCAAAGCTATTAAATCATTTGTCAAGCCATTTTCTTGAATCCTCAAACTTATGGCCACTAAGACCTTTTCCAGAGATCTCTTTCCACATAATAAAATTATGGAATGATATTTTCATGTGAGTCCTTATAAATTAGCTTTCACATAATACAACTTTCTCAAGGCTTCAGCATATGACAAACTGTTTCAAATTTGCACGTTACCATAATATTCATTTTTTCCATGCTCCTATGTCTCTTATCATTTAAATAATAAGAAACAAATTAATTGACTTCTTCAGAGTTATTTAGCCTTAAGCAAATTCTTTCATTGATAGCTTGGGTTTAGTGATTGCTGACACTAAAGTTAATGGCTGAAACTAGAGTCAGTAGTTTAAAAAAATATTTGTAAGCAAATTGAAGAATGCAACATGGTGGTATGTGTTACTAGTTTGTGAGCTGTAATTTTGTTCAGATAATATTTAGTTTTGACTTTTATGTCGGAAACTAGTTTGACATAGATGTTCATAATTTGACTTTATTGATTCAAGAAGTTGTACCTTCATTGTCTTGACAGAGTCCTTGTGAGCATGCCTTTTGCTTAACGTGTGCAAGGAGTGAGCCCAGCTGTTACCTGTAAGATATTTTACTCATAGTAACAAGTCTGTCTCTTATGTCGAATTATGTTTGTTGTTGAACTATATCCTTCTTGTTATTGGACAGTAGAAGAAGGATTAAATAACTTACAAAATTTTTGTTCACAAAAGCAGAGTGCCTTAAATGAAAAGATTATCTGCCAATATTATACAAATATTTGATGCAGTAATTGTCTCTCGTTGCTTTTATTAGTTTTTACATTGCATAGTTTGTTTGGAATCAATCTAATTTTGTATGTTCGCACCTCAGCCTTTTTGATTGCCAACTCAGTTTTCCAATTTTTTTATATTACTACCATTTCTAACACCTATATTGTAAAGATCGATAAATAGGTGTAGCCTATATTGTAAAGATCGATAAATATGTGTAGCTGATTTATTTTTTCTCTATTAGCAATCTGTTTTTGTTGAAACAGCATCTTGTATGGAAGATAAACTAATTCATGAATCCCAAAGATGATAGAATAGTTCAAAGCCTAAGGCAATGGATTTTTTGGGAGACCCAAGAAAAATAATCACAATCCTAAGCAGAAGTAGGGAGGGAAAGGGAAAGGGAAAATATACAAGAAAACCAGGACTTTTAATTTTTTTCTTTTTCTTTTGATACATGGGAAACACAAGCAGGATCACAGCACAAAATGGACATTAATGATTAATATTTCAACATACAGAGTCAATCGCACTATGTTTATAAACTATAAAGGACATTCAAGCTTAATAATTGCAGGTGAAAATAGGGATTTAACCAGTGTATTTGGTGAAAAGGTTTGTGCAGCATTATAGATTAGATTTTTTCTATATTGGAAGAATCAAACTAAAATTATTATAGCTCAGCTGGGGGAAAAACTGGTTTTGACAGGAGGTTGCATGTGGAGTTAAAGGAAAAATGCCTGCAAAAAGCAGGCTGTAGTAAGGAAAGCTTTAAGGAATGGAAACTTTACCATATGTATTCAATAGTTGGGGAACCTTTGAATTCATAACAACATATTATATGTTTGTATTTAAGGAAAACATATTATTTACAATTTATCCTTGTAAAGTTTGGCAATTTAGTTAATACATTTAATGATTTAAATATTACAAATATATTTGGCCAATGATTTGGGAATTCCATGCTAATGTATTTTTTCAAGCAAATTTAATCCGATTGTCTAAAAAAGGTCATAAGACATTAACCTTTAGAACTCAAACTTGTAGAGCCAAGAAGTCCTTCAAGCATCATGGAAATTCGGGGCAAAAGGAATTGTATCTTCTCTCATATGTAACTCCTTAAAGATCAAGAAGAATGAATTCCTTTGAGGCAAAGTTGAGTGAAATGGTGAAGAGGGACTATGACTATTCCGTGCCTTCCATGGTAGCCACTCTATGTATGTTAACTGTTAAGAGATTGGACTTGGAACTGCATAGCATTGGCAAACTATAGTGTTTTAAAGAGGAAGTTGGATATAGATTTGAGTTCTGGCAATGAAACTTTTTGAAGCAATGCAGGACAACAATAGATAATTGACAAATATCAGTGACAATCTTATTCAAAATTTGTTACCATTTATTTTGAAGTCCAAGAGATTATATATCAATTATTGCACTGAAGTATAAATTGAGAACAACAATATTTATAATGTCGCTTGCTAGCTGTATGCAGCTTGACAAATATTTTTTATAGCTTGCAAGCCTTGTATGCAAATGCATAAACATGCGTGATACATATTTTAAAATTATTAATTTATTTGGTAGTTGGTACACTTAGGTTGCTTGGCACCCATTCCTTGCAATATTGGACCTTGCCTGCTCTCTTGCATTGTTCACCCTCATCCCCGATATGTACACTTCAATTGACCTTGCCTTCCTTGCCCACGCCTGCAGTCTCTTCTTATTGACAAAATATGATGGGTGTCAGGGATGGGGGAAATTTTTCAAATCTCATTGAGCTATTCCCGCATAGCAAAAACTTCAAGATGGGTTTTATCACCTCTACAATTTTGTAATAAATTTTTCACCATACGAAAGTTGCATTCTTATTGATAAAATATGATGGATTGCATCAATGGATAAGATCATACAACTTTTCTGCAATAGCATGCAACCACATGCAAATAACCTACAATGATATGCAATAATATACACACAATTCCTTCGATCTGATCTGATAGCTGTACACTATTGTTCTAGTCCACAAATCAACTTGCCAAAAGAAAAGAGAATACCTCTAGCACAAATGCAATCAACAACTGAGCACTATGCTAGTAAAATATGAGAAAAAGAGACTATCCTAATGGCGAAATGCCTCAATTTATAGTATAAAGGAGTCCCAAATCCCAATGCCCCTATGAGTTGTCTTTGTTTGCAAAATAGCAAATGTTATTCAAGTAAAGATTCCATCTCAAATTTAGTACCCTTCTTAGGTCATCATAACATCCTCTTAAAGAAAAAAGTCAACTTGTAACTCCCTCATAATGCCCCATCATAGAATCTATCATAATTAAACGGAAAGTGTCATAACCTCCCTTTCTAGCAATCTATGGCCCATATCTAGAGATGCTAAAAATTAAATATCAAATATGTGTTATTGTGCTTATTTCCCCAAACAACGGCAAGCCATGTAGCTGGAAAACCTCTTTGAAAAACAAGTCAGCTACCTGTTGTGCTTTGAGCTCAGTAGGGATGGGATGGCAAAGAAATGTATTCACTATAACAAAAATATAACCCTTGTCATTTACCATAGGAAGGTCTATGATGAATCCATGGATATAATTTCTTGTTTTTGGTTGGGAATGGGCAAAGACTTTAGTAAACTTGATGGAAAAGTATGCTTTACTTTTTTCTGTCGGCAAGTAGTGCCCTCCTCGAAAATACCTGAGAACATCCTCCTTGAGGCCATTCCAAGAAAATCTCTCTCTCCATTATCTATAGGTCTTGTAGGAGCTAGGGTGATTGGCCATAGGTGCATCATGCAAAGTCCTCGTAATTTCCTCCTCCATCTTGTACTTTGATACAAGGTAAATTCTGTTCTTATACAAGATAAGATCATCTACCATTAGATACTTGTCATCCTTCACACTTCCATCAATTTTTTTAAATATTAGTAGCAAAAGTGTTCTTAGCATATTCTTCCATGATAGAAGCTTTCCAATCAGCAGCAATAACAGAAATGGAGTAGGAAGTAGGTATCAACAACCACATTCTTTTTACCCCTCACATACTCTGCCAAAATTATAAGCTTGAAGCTACTTAACCCACTTTTGTTGCCCATCATTCAAACCACACTGACCAAAAAAGAATTTCAAACTAATGTGACATGTGCTTACCACAAATCTGCCGTAACTAAGTATTGCCTAAATTTAGCCAAAGCATGCATAGTAGGAAGCATTTCCTTGTCATAAATAATAAATGCCCTTTCTGAAGCTTCAGTTTGATTCTCTCAAATGCTACGGGATGACCTTTTTTGCATTAACACAACTTTGATCCCCTCACTTGAAGCATCATATTCTATAACAAATGGTTGTGAGAAATTGGGATTGGCACATATAGGGCATGAGCCCATTGCTGTCTAAAGCTTCTCAAAAGCTTTTTGAGTTGTGTCATTCCATAAGAAGGCTCCCCAAAGAAGCCTCTCAAATGAATCTATGTAGTAGCAGTTTACTAGTTTTGAATGGCTTGTATCTTTTGTTGATCCACTTCAATACCTTGAGCATAAATGTTGTGACCCAAGTATAGAATATTTGTAATTTTGAAATGACACTTGGATTCTTTTGCAAAGAGGGCTTGTTGTTGCAATACCCCAAGCAGTGTATCCAAGTGTCTCAAAGTGATCTTTCTAAGTTTTACTATAGATCAATGTAACATTAAATAATACCAGAACAATTTTCTCAATTGGGCACCAAATACCTCATTCATAGCCGATTGGAAAGTAGCTAGAGCATTTTTTAACTCAAATGGCATGACTAAGGACTTGTAGTGCTTGCAATGGCACCTGAAGGCTGACTTGTGCTCGTCATCATCACACACACAGATCTAATGGTAGCCAGATCTCAAGTCAAAGTTTGAAAAGTAGACAACTATGCAATTCATCAATAAGCTCATCGATTGTGGGAATGGGATATCTGTTCTTGATTGCCTTCTTGTTCAAGATCTAATAATCTGTGCACATTCTCGTTATACCATCCTTTTTCTTTACAAATATCATTGATGATGCAAATTGACTAGATGTAGGTTTGAGGTGACCTATGACCCGTCTACAACAATTCATTTATTGTCTTTACATGTATGGATGGTGATTGTGGATGGTCATGATGGGCTTAGAATCCTGCATCAACTCTATGATCTATTGGAATCCCTATCTGATGACAGAATTGGAGGCTTATCTTTGAACACAATAATGTGCTTGTCCAAAATAGTCTAAATATCTATGTGATAAGTGCGGTGCTTACCCAAAGACGAAGTAGTAGGCATGCCTTTTATCATAAAGCAATTGGCTGCCCATGAGACTTGCCCCTTATGGAAAGTCCTTTCCATACTCTTAGTTGTGAACACTTAAGGTGACCCATCGAGTATGCCCCTAAGCACTATATTTCTCCCTTGAGATGTGAACTGGGACTAATGATTTTGGGAAAATTCCCTAAGAGAATGCAACCATTGTAAACCTTAGAACCATGAGTGCTTCTCCTAGTCCAAAAACACAGAAATCATCACACACATTTTAATCACCAAAGAATAAGTTGAGCTATCGAATTACCTTGATGCATGGAATAGTGAAACCAGCAGCTACAGTGACATTGAACCTTGAGAAGTCCTCCACCTTCAGTCTCCTTTTAGCCACAATGCCTTTATCAATGGAATTGTGGAGATCCTTGGGGTCAGCTCGCTTGGTCTTGGCTGCTGCTTTGGGTAGCCCAGGTTGTGGGTTTGATTCATGATTTTCCTGTAGCATGGATGAGGGTCCATTATGCACCACCTACGAGGTTATAGGGGGGCTCGCCCTTTAAAGAGAAATGCTTTGGGTCACTGGGCTAAACCCTCAATTCCTCTAGTTAATTTTTTTTTAAAAATTGTGGGTAGGCCCACTAACAATAAGCACAGTAATCCAATATCTGGATAACTCTCCAAGAAACCCTGAATGGGTGATACCATGGTACTCTTGAAAGAGCTGCAAGTGTCCCTTTGCTAGTGCAGGTATTATCTTCAACCAATTGCTCAGGTTTATGCCCACAATTGACTCTTCTATTGCATGTTGCTGTTTCGGTCCATTGATCTCATTACCAATCTCCTTTTCATCAAAAATTACTTCAATGTGATGGACTTGGCCCTTGCCACAACATCTATGACTAGGCTCCCAATGCTCTGTTCACAAAAAGCATAACTGTTTTCGTCTAAGCTCATTTCTGGTCTGCTCATCAATCTTTTTTGCCACAAAGGGCTGAGGTATAGGTTTTTGAGGGTATGATTTAAATTATCCTTTCTGAAAATTACCTTTTTGTTGTCCGGTAGTGATGCTTTAGGCTAAGATGAAATTTTGGTCCTTAGTACAAATGGCTCAAGTGTCAAAGCCCTCCTAATACCCTCTTGTAGTGATGGGGGTGCAAGGGCCTAATAAAGAGAAAAGTAATTCTGTTTTCTAATACATCAAGTACCATGACCCCAACTTGCTGAAATTAAACAACATATGAGTCCACTGAGGTCTACTTTCTGATTCTAACAAGCTCCTTGAAGTGCTCATCCCCATCATTCCACTCAAAGTGGTCTAACAATCTTCGCTGAAATCTTTAAAACTATGCACAACACTATGCCTTTATATGACCAAACCATGGTGCCACTAGTCAAGGCAACACCCTCAATAGGGAAAGTAGGTGTGCAACTTCTGCAACCATGCTTGAGTGGATGTTCTGTTGCTGCCATCAAAAGTAGGAGCATTTAAAATTTTAAATTATTCACCTTTCTTTGCAGATCACTCCTTTCATCATTTTGGCTGCTACTATGGGCTCTACCATCCTGATCTTCTTCCCAAGTATCTATCTCCAAGTAGTTGACAGAAGTTACTGTAGCCTTGAAATTGCCCAATTCCTTTTGATGCTCCATAAAAGCGTGTCTAACTCGCTTGATGTAATTGTCACAGCATCTGATTTTCATTCCTTTGTATAAACATGGGCTTAGTAGGTTTTTGAAGGAGACGCATTTGACTAAACACAGGTCAGTGATGTGAAGCTGAACTTATACCTTTCTCAAAAATGCTTCAGTGTGCTTCAGATTTTGCATGCTACTTTGAAGATGTAACATTTGTGCCATGGCTCTGCCATTCCTTCTTGTCCCTTTGAATTCTCACCAAGCTATCTTGAAATAGATCTGCACTTTCATCTTCTGTCATTTTTTTCTGTTTTCTTTCCATGATTCACAGGCTGGCAGGAAAATTAGGTTTGATACCACTAAGATGACCTTTACAAATGTTTCATAAATTATTCACCTCTATCACCACACTGAAGCTGTATTCTTATCGACAAAATATGCTGGAAAATGTCAATGGATGATAACATTCAATTTTTCTGCAATAGCATGTAACCACATGCAAATGACCTGCAATAACATACAAGCAATGCCTCAAATCTGATCTGATGTTTACTGTATACTACTGTTCCAGTGCACAAATCAACTTGCCAAAAGAAAAGAGAATAGATTCAACACAAACACAATCCTTGAATGAGACTGCCCATAGGAAACAAAGGGGTTTCATTCTCTGATTTTTAGATTCGAGTATTTTCATCCTTAAATCAACTGCTGAACACCATGCCAATAAAATATGAAAAAAGAGTATTGTAATGGCCAAACACCTCAATTTGTAGCACAAAGGAGGTCTCAAATCTCAATGCCCCCACAAGTTGTCTTCAGTCTCAAAATAGCAAATGCTATTCAAGTCAAAATTGCACCTCAAAATTAGTGCCCCTCTTTGGTCATCATAACATCTTCTTAAAAGTCAACTTGTAACTCCCTCATAATGCTCTGTCATTTAATTAAATGGAGTCTGTCATAACTTCCCTTTATGGAAACCAGGAAATCCAAAGCCAATATCTAGAGACACTAAAAAATAAATATTATTATATTTCTTATTTTGCCTATTTTCCAAATCATGGCCCCCTTATTCAGATTATTTCTTCAGCCCACTAGGAAATAATGGGTTCATGGGTCGACACATGATGAATTGATGAAAAGAGGACATTACAATGGGAAACACCCTCCTAGGACAGGGGATGCATCCTCGGACTGTGTAGGCCTTATCCCATCTTGCTCCATTTTTTGGTGCTTTGCACTCTATAATAAGGCTGGGTATCAGTGACCAGAATATTTGAGTTCCTTGTGTTTACTGATTTTTCTCTACAACTGGTCTTATTATAGGCAACTTGGCTGCTCAGGTTCTATTCTAAGAAGTATTTCAATTAAAATATGTTTGTTTGCTTCTTTGGGGATCGCTTTGATTTATGTTCTCTGGTAAATTCGTACTTGAATAGAAATAAAAATTAATTCTTGTTTGTTTTCTGCTAGTATTTTGGGAATGGCACCAGTAAAACTGAAAATTAATTAGTAGTTGGCTGGATCTAGACCATTTGTGACCCTAACCTTGATCTTTTCCTGAATTTATTGATTCTATTAGATGATAAATGCTGCTGTTTTGACCGTGGAAGGTTCTTTTCACTACGATTCGTAAAGGATATCTACTTTTTAGGATATGAACTTTATTTTGAGGTGGATTGGCAAATCCCATTTTACTCCTGAGCTTGATCATGAGGTTGAAAGTTGACACTAATACAAAATTTGAGAAATCGGTTTCCTCTAGTGGGTGTCTAATAGTAATAGTTACCATGTAGGCATTCTAGCCAGGTTGGGATCTAAAAAGTTCCCTACACCTATATAACTAGCAATCGCACCTTAGTGTGCAATGGGTACGCCGAAGAGGTGTGGAAGGTCAATTAGGATAAATTTTGGTCTATTTTTTGCATGCATTTATGCAGCACATGAGGTCTATGGGTAGGTCATTTAGCAATTGATGTTGTTTGTGCAACAAAGGTCTCAATGGAGAAGTGATAGCTTCAAATAAATTATGCATCCACTTATAGGGATCCAAACATGATCGAAATAAAACCTCTGAATTAGGAAGATAATCAAGTTCCATTACCAACAAGCTCGTGTTATGTTTGCAATAAGGAAAGAGGGAGAGGTAGGGATAGAAAGAGGGAGAGATAGAGGGGGGAAGAGCGAGAGATAGAGGGGTAAGTAGATAGAGATAAAGATGGAGATGGAGATGGAGAAGGAGAAGGAGAGGGAGAGATAAAGAGAGAGAGGAGAGAGGGATAGATAGGGATGGAAGAGATAAATATATAGAGAGTGATAGATAGGGAGATAGATGGATGGATAGAGAGAGGGAGACATGTCTAGAGATAAAGGGGGAGGGAGGAAAATAGAGGTAGAGATGAAGATAGAGCGAGAGGAAGAGGGAGAGAAATAGATAGAGAGATATAGGTAAAGGGAGAGATAAGTACAGAGATAGATAGGGAGGAGAGGGTTTTATTATTAATTATAATAATGTCATATTTATATTTAATAATTTTTATTATAGAATATAATATATACTAATAATAAATATAATTATATTATATATGATTTTTTTTTTATTAGACTGCAGGAATCGGGTAGCACGACCCCCTATAAACTTCAGTGGGCCTGGTAAACTTTTTAACGTGACCGGCGGCGTTGGCGCGACACGCCCTCCGGTACCACGGGACCAACCTCCTGCAACAGGAAAGATTCAGCCAACCGAGCTAGGGCCCCAACCCCTTGATTTAATTTGTATTATATAAATAAAAATATATTAATTATTAATCATAATAATTTCATAATTATATTTAATCATTTTTATTATAGAATATAATATATAATAATAATATAACTTATATATACTATTATATATAATAATAAATATAATTATATTATTTATAATTTATTTTTTATTATATAGAATATACATTATATATTAATTATGCTGATATATACTTAACTACGTAGGGTAAAGGATGCCGTAATGTTAAAGCCTAAATGTGCTCATTATTAAGATCTTGGTGGTAATTTTCATTTTAATAAACATACTCTAAAACCCTCGTTAAAACCTTATTTTCAGACTGCAGCTCGCCAAATTGGAGAAGTGAGCTCAATACCAGCGAGGAAGAGTTTGGAGGAGCGGAAACCAATAGCGGCAGGGAAAACAGCAAAAAAGGGTGCAAAACAGCCAGAAAAATGATGAACGGCTGACATTTGTTTAATCCTGTTGCATTGATATGGACGCAAGATAGCCATTGACACTGAAAATAAAAATAAATGCGACCTACCTGCCTCTTTCAAACGAACGGTTGCCGATAAACGAACAACCTTGCAACACGCCTCCCTACTTTCTAGCCATTCACGGACAAAAAGAACTTCAGAAGCTCAAATAATGACACGCCTTCGGCGTAATTATATAATGTGCTGATTTTCATAAGATGTAAATTTTTTAAGTTTCCTTAATTCCCAAGCCTATCAAACTTTTTTCTGAAAGCACCAGTTTGTGCCAAATTCCTCTCTTCTTGAATCTACATAATTTTGTGAACCTGCTTAGTATGCCAATCACACTTCTCTTAATATGTTCTGTGCTTTGGGATTTATGTTGCTACCTTTTTGCAGATAGGTCACTTATACAGTTCGATAGAGTTTTAGGTTCTACGCTGTTAATTTTGTGATTTGACTTGTGGATTTTTAAATCATATGTTATTGCACAAAAAGGAAAGTTGCTTGACATTTAAATTTTTTTCCTGCAAAGATAATTCATTGCCTTGCCTTGTTTCAGGTGCGATGAGAGGATTCAAAAGATACAAACAATAAAAATGCATGATGGGGTATTTATATGCGGGGCTCCACACTGTTGGCGGTCATTTCTGAAGAGATATGATTTTGAGCAACACTTAAAAGTGGCACATTTAGACTTATTGCAAACAGTGGCCGAAAAAGAAGAGGTGCATCAGAAGGACAATAAACCAATATTTCCAGACACTCAGAATAAACAACCAAATATAGAGTTTCAAGAACTTAGTCGCTCTGCATCAGCGCCTGTGCTTCAAGCTTCTCAACAATCACGTCTGACATCGGAATCTCCATTGCTGTTGTCTAAACAGAAGAGTTTCCCAATCACCCCAGGTACATCTCTACCTGAAAGGCAACTTCAAGATGTACAGTCTACAGGATTGGCAGTGTCACCAGCATCATCTCTGCCAGAAAAGTCACCTCAATTCATTCAGTCTAGAGGGTTGCCACTGTCACAGGCAGTATCTCCACTTGAAAAGCAGTCTCAACAGAATCAATCTCAAGGGTCAATTTTGGGAGGTATGTGCCAAGATCAACAACAATCAGAGCATTGTAATAATCAAGTAAATAATAGTGCTGTCTCACAGCAGCAGAGTCAGCTGCAGAATCAAGTTTCTGAAAAACATCCCAGTCAGTCTCTTCAAGATAATTATCAAAGACAACCCCAAGGTGAAATACACCAAATGCATTCTGAAACACATCAAGTTCCTCATTTGGGAAACCAGTTTTCTCAACAGCAAGAAAAACAACAAACTGATGGATTTCATCAATATAATCTACCATACCAAACATTCCTGCAAAGGCCTCCACTACCTCCACCTGCAAATCCCCCTTTTCCGAATTACCCATTTTCACACTCATATCCTATTCCACTAGAAGGACAGCTTCAGCAGTTGAATCCTCACTTTGATCCAAGATTTGCTCCTGCTATGGATGAAGTGACATTTCAAGCTAGCATGCAGGAAAACAATCAAAAAATTCCTATGCAATCTCCAGTTATTCCCCAGACACAAGATAATTGCCACATAGGACATATAGCAGGAATTTCAGTCTTGGCTCACGAGGGGACATCAACAATTCCAGGACCAAAGGAAGGATATATACATCAAGAAATGGTAGTCCCCTTTTCTCATGTGCAGAGTGATTTGGGACAGGTACCGCCAGGTATGCCATTGCAACTGCCTCCACAAGGGACAGACATGGGTTTTAATCAGTCTATGCACTACCAAGATGGTAGTCATGCCCCAGAAATGCCTCCATTACCAAAGCATACAAAGTATCAGAACAACCCTGTGCAAGGAGAGATTGCGGCAGACTATGGATTGAATGGTGGGAGAACAAATTTTGGAGGTCATGGCTATGGAAGCTGGCCAAGTCCTCAAGGTCATGCATAAAATTATACTAAACATGTTTCTTTTTGGGCCCACTCATGTACTTTGCTCCTAATATCTTCTGATTAATAAAGTGCCATAGTACTTGATTTTGGGTCAAATATTGAACTAATGTGCTGATTTCCTTCTGTCCTTAAGTTATACTTCTATGCGTTGTTGCACATATATGTATATAGCCACAGAGAAAGAACACACAAGAAAACAGCATAAAACATGATAAGTTCAAAGCAAACCAGATCACATAAAAAATGGATAGCAGCATGAAGCAGATAAAAATCCTTAAAAATGATCCCATGCAGTGGCAGAATTTTGAGAAATGTGAAACATTTTGCTTCTATTTCATGTGCAGCAATTTCCTTTTCATTTTCTTTAAAAAAAATGTTTAGGTGTCTTATGGTTGGAATTTCCTACCTTCTATAATTGATGTGCTTCCAACCTTACCTGGTCTATAGACGGATACATATTTGTACTATATACATGGGCTGCATTCAAGCCATTGCCAATTCAAATATGTATTAGATTTAGTGAAAACCTGTATCGAGGATTTCTGCAGTGTATGGAACTCTTGATACATGTTTATCAAGCTGAAATCTTCTCGGCCTAATGGTAATAATGAAGCTTTTATTTTCATTCCACCTTTAGTAATACACTAGCTCAGAAGAATTCAGTGAGAAGATCTGGCATTGTGTGAAAGAGTACTGGTATAATTTACTAACAAAAATCCATCATGGGCGATTTTTTTATTTTTCGCATTGTTACTCTTCTTTTGAAACATTTATTCTTAGGATTTTCATTTGTTCATAGCTAACAAAACTCTTCGACCTGAATCTAGATAGGCGTTTCTCTAAGTCTGAGTCAAGTTTCTGACTAGAAATTTTGCACTTTTGAGGCTGAGCACATTGTTTCTTCTATAGTTAAGTGATGCTGTTATTTAATTAATTTCGTTAGTTGGCAACTTATCCCATGTCCAATTTACCAAAGGCTGTTGTAACTAACAAGTGTGAAGGCATAATTGAAAGCAGTGTGTGGATATCCACAATTTGCAGCCACCATACAATTCCACGCTCTAATGGATTGTATAGAATCTATGATAAAATATTAGAATATTGCAGAAGCTAACTGTAGTTAAATCATGCTATATTTGGTGGGCTGTTGCAACCACCATGAGCATATTGTTATTTTTTTGTTGATGTGTTAGTTATCAGATTGTTGGTTGCGTGGGTGTCATCAGCTGTGAACTTTAAAGCTGCTGTTGATAATTTTTGTTAGCCATGGAGGAGAATCCATCTCTGGATGGCTGTTGTGGTTAAAAGAGCTAAGTGATCATTTGTCAACAATAAGAAACCAGTGGATGATGAAGATATGATAGCTTTGGTCTTATGGAGCTTAGCATCATCCTAAAGATTATTTGTTGATCCCTTGCATTTGGTTGTGGACATTTGGACACTCAACTTACAGAAGTTTTAAAGCCTCTTTTACAAAAGTAGTGGACGGACCGAAGGGAAGGGACAACTTAAATAAAGAACGTGTTTTCATTGCAAAGGAAAAAGGCAAAATCAAGTAGAACACTAGCGAGCAATTATATGATTCCTTTGTGAAAGGTAGTGCATCTTACAAATCAAAAGCGATAATGTTTTTTCGTGCAAGAAGCTTGGAATAATTTAGCTCGGCAAATGGGATCAAAGCAAGTAAATGTTGTTGAGATTGACTACTAAAAGGTGACAACATTTTGCATTCAATGCAACTAAGGTACAATCAACTGAGTCCACGGTTTGGGTGGGGGTATTTAAACATTATAAGTGTTGCAGAGATTGATTGACTTTTATTGAGAAGATTTGCTCACAAGTATTATTATGGAAAGGCTGCATGGTTGTATGTACTAGTTGATTGTAGTTCAAGGTTAAAGTCTAATTTTGGTTGTATGCCTTAGCGGCAGAGATTGATGTTTATTTAGCCTGGATTAATAAAGTTTTGTTCAACATATTTCTTGTGTGATGTGAGTTGTGTTAGGCTGCATAGTTGGATAATTCTTACTTGGATCTTCTGTCCATGATTGCATTGAACAATATTGTGATTTATTCTTTCAAGAATGTGTTATTTTCTTGATGTGAAAAAAAAAAACTGTGTTATTTAAATAACGAATAATCTTCATAATAGCAAGTTGATTGTCATTTGTGTTGGTGAGTGAAATCAACATACAATAGCGGTGGAGGAGAATGACAATGTACTTTGGCATGAGGAATGGATGCTATCGATAGATGTAAGAAAGACTAAAGAATACTTGAAAGATATTGTGCAAGGGTTTGGCACTCAATTCTACTTCCATTATGTTCAAACTTTGATAGTTGCAAGGAGGAAGACAGGGTTTCCATGGTGTTGGGAGATCATTGTAATTGTTGAAAGAGTTCCGATTCATCCATTGGACGTTGTAAACACTTGTAGTTGACTAGATACGAGAAGCACGAGGAGCTGAAGTTAACTCTTCTAGAGTTTTCTTCCCTTTTGTGGGTTTCTCTAGTTGTGTCTATGTATTAAGTCCATTTTCATGGCTTCTTAGCACCTTTGTGGATGTGTTATCATATTTTTTAGGTTTTATTGCATTGCTAGAACATTCAAAACAGGTTTTATAAGCACTTTAAAACAATAATTTATTTAAAGTTGTGAGTAGAGCTGATAGGATTAGTATATTTAATTGGCGAGTGTTCAATGAGTGTCTTAGAATTTTATAGATCAATGGACCTTAGCACATATAAAGAGTCTCTAATAGAAATCTTAAACATGAAGTTGCCATAAAGGTAGATTTTGGTGGCTTGACAAAGAGCAAGACGAGTGTTGTCTATGTTACCCCAAGGGGAAGTGAGATTTAAATTAGATGGTTCTTTGGATGGCTTGACAAAGAGCAAGATGAGTCTCTAATAGAAACCTTAAACATGAAGTTGCCATAAAGATGGATATTGGTGGCTTGACAAAGAGCAAGACGAGTGTTGTCTATGTTACCCCAAGGGGAAGTGAGATTTAAATTAGATGGTTCTTTGCATAGCTATACAACTCAACTTGTTGGGAAGGGATTGGAGACATTTTCCTTCATTGCAATTTTTCTGGTTGGTTCTCTCCATTGCATCTTAGTTTGGATAAAAGGTATATTAATGAATTATCAATTAATAGGACACTTCTTTTCTCATACTACTATTTGATTAAACATATTTTTCAATAAGAAATCTTTCTTGTTTTATGTTAAGCTAAAGCAAGTCTTGACAAGTTGCAAAATAAGTTCTTCGATATATCAAAGGAACCCTCAAATTTGTCAGTTTATATAATTTTTTTTCTAGTTTCATGATATATGGATATATTGATTCTAATTGGCTTGGATCAATTGCTAATTGTGAATCTAAACTATTTTACTATTGGTTTAGGATCAATTTCCTGGTAGATCAAGCTATATGATAGAGTTGTCTTGTCTACTATTGAGTTGTGAGCAATATAGTTGCAAAGTATATTCACTTATCTTTAACTTGACCAAACATTACTAATCTCACATTTTTGTGATAGTTCAAGTGTGCACTTAGATTGTGGCTTGGATCAATTGCTAATTGTGAATCTAAACTATTTTACTATTGGTTTAGGATCAATTTCTTGGTAGATCAAGCTACATGATATAGTTGTCTTGTCTACTATTGAGTTGTGAGTAATATAGCTGCAAAGTATATTCACTTACCTTCAACTTGACCAAACATTACTAATCTCACATTTTTGTGATAATTCAAGTGGCACTTAGATTGGTGAAGCACCTAATTTATCACATAAGATTCAAACTTATTGAAGTTAAACACCATAACATTCAATAGTTGGTCAATAATGAAGATATTTTTCTTTATTCTTAGGGAAATATCAAATCATTGAAATAATGACTATACCACCTATCAAATTAGAGATAAACTTGGGATCATATCTAATTTAATCACTTAGTGGGGTAATATATATTACAAGATATATGCTAACATATTAGAAAATTAATTATTGTTAAACTATGCCATATTTGATGGATACTTGTAGTCATTTTAAGTATGTTGTTTTGTTTGTTGGTGTAGTTGTTATGAGGTGTTATAAAGAATGCATAGCTTTAAACATTTAATTGTAAGAATATCCAATGATTTTATATCAACATAGGATATAATTTAAGCATTTGCCTCAAGTTTTCTAAATTATATTAGAATTGGGGAATAAAATGGGGAAACAAACTCAATGCCTTTGAGAAAAGTCTTATAGATGTCTCCTTAAATCACTTTACATGATGAGTTATTATGTAGCAACAAACCAATTATTTGATAACTAAATGATTGAGAATAAAATTTAACCAATAAAACAATATAATTATTTACCACTTTTGAAAACAAAACAATACATGGTCTTATAGATGTTTCTTCAAATCACTTTACATGCTGTGTTATTTTGTGCAGTCTTGACACTTGTTGGTCATTTTTTAGTTCTACTCTTTATGTCCCTTTTTATGGTCTACTATAGAAGATCTTAATTCTCGTTGTGCTGCAAGAGCCACACATCCTCAGCTAGATCCAATGTTATGACTCAATTTAACATTGCCAAAATTTGTTTGAGTCATAGTGCCTTTGTGCATTTAGGCCTCCTTCTGCCTATCACATATAACTGAGCTAAGAAATTTTTGTATGGGTCTCCATTTGTCAAATGTGCCTAAGTGTTATCATTCTCCATCCCCATGTTTTCTTCATGTGTTGGAAGCAACAAAAATTCAAAAAATCCTAAGTGTGGAGGTTATCAGTTCAATTTCTAAGGATTGGGTGAAATTTTAGAGTTTTGGAGTTTCCCATCCTGACATGCCTTTCCTTTGGCCCTCACCTTTTCCTTTTACTTTATCAATATTTTATACTTCCTCTTCCTAACATCTCATCATGAGTTCCTTGGTCTCCCTAATCCTTTTGGCTTTTTTATTTTTCAAAATTGCAATTTTCGACATTCCTTCACTCATATGACTTGTAGCATGAGTTCCTTGGTCTCCCCAATCCCCAATTCTTGATCCTTTTCACTATTGTGGTGTCATTCGTTTGCCCACATGTCATGTGGCATGAGTTACTTAATTTCCTTAATTCGTGACTTGTGATATTTCCCTTCATATATTCTTTAGAGTCAAATATGTGGGAATACATCTAGCATGATATTTTTGGCATGAGGTATGGGGAACTCATAATCCCCAATTGTTGACGAGGTTTACCTCAAAGCAAATGTTTTGATCAAGGCTAGTAAAATATCTTTGATGGCTTCACAAATTTGCAGGCTAGTAAATATCAACATTGATGGCTTCAAAAATTCGCAGACTCATTGAATTGGTGACGAGCAAAGTGGTAGAGGTTTTTGTAGTTCACAAACCTCTGAAAGGGTGCCAACAAGGTTCACTCTAGGCCTAACATGCCGATTGAAGGTTGACAAGATAAAGATGTTGGCAAGTTCATGAGTTCCTACCATTGCCAATATGCCGACATAAGTTTTTGGTTGGCCAAAATCGTCGATAGTCTCTCGAAGACATTGAGTCAAAGTGATGTGTGGGTGAGTTTGTAAACTTGCTAAAATGTCGATGAAGGTTTTCAAGTGATGATAATCCTTGAAAAGATTGCAAGGAGTGTGCATCAATGAGTTTTCAAGTTTGCAAAAATTGCCAAAATGATGCCAAGTCATAGAGATCAAAATTGACATTTCAAAAGGTTTCCAAACTTCTCAAAATATCAACAAGGTTTGAGTAAAAAATGGTAACATTTTCGTCTATCACTCCTAACTACCTTCCTACAAGATCCAATATGTGATAACTAGATTTAATTCCTACAACTACCAAATTGGTTTTTCTTGCCAAGAAACCTTGATTATCTCAAGGGCGTGAATCCAAGTTCAAAATCAATGATGGAAGATGAAGGATGCCATGCCACCATAATGCAATGGTTGAAGATTTTAGTCATAGGTAATCCTATGCAAGTTCTAGGCTACTAGTTTAGTGGATTTTGTAGGATTTCAACTAGTTCTACATTCTACATTAATGATATCCAATTCTCAATCAAATTCCCATAAGTATTCAATGACTAAATAAAACTATATAAATACATTTTTCATATAATGGTCAATCATTTCTTATTTCATGCGATTGCAAGTGCCAAATAGCTTATAGGGTTCAAAATATAGTTAATCCAATTGCTTGTTGAACAACTCATTTTGCAAATCATGTAGAGGTAGCTTATTTATAGTAGATATTTGCAACTAAATATCTCCTTGACCATTTATAAATCTTTTGGCAAGCTTCTAAGCAACAAAATGTGACAATGTTGGTATGAATGGATTAGATCAATGACACAATATTTTAAATCATTCTTTGTAATAGTCTTTTTAGTATTGCATATGAATTTCTAGAGTTTGGAGAAGGATTATTAAGCATGTTTAGTTATTGATATCATATCTCTTTTGTCATTTCTATTTGTTATGTCCACTCATAATTGTGATTCTATAACCCGATATAAGGCACCAATCTTGGAAGTGTTTTGACCCTCCATAAACTTAAAATGAAAATATATTTATCTAGTAGTGGAATGGATGTTTGTGTACATTTCATGATTGAATATTACTCCTAGGGAAAAATGTCAAGTGAGCTTCAAGAGTTTTTATCCTTATAAAATCATGTATTACATGTTTTCATCAACTTGATAGAGGTTATATGCTAGTAAATTAGTCCTTGGTCTAGTGACAACTTTTGGTGCCAAACATTTACACTAGATACTACTATCGTGTCTGTAATTTATCTATTTTAAATTGTCTCCGGTCTTGTTAAGGACACCTCTAAAAATACCCTCTTGGGTCTAGCTAAGCCTAAAGCGAAAGAGAGATTATCCACTCCTAGCAAGTAATCGGTTTGTCATTGCTCACATTTTATTGATGAGTTGATTCACCCTTCTTCAGGAATGACATATCCTCAACCTTGAAGTGGGTTGAATCCTCTAGGAATGCAATAATTTTAGGACCCAACAAGACTCACCTCATATAATATATTTTGAATGTTGTGCAACACTTATGAGGTTATTTGTTCAAAATCTTGCAACTCTCCTTTTTTAGTCAATAAACACTTGATGCAATGTGATAGTAGAAAAATGTAGAGCATATTAATGTCGATGTCTTTTGAGAATCATAGGGGCTTCTATTTTATTCTTCCCTAGAAACACATAAAACTTTTGCATTTACAAATTGTAATAAATAAGGGTTTAAAATCCTTTTTTGTTTCTTATTTAATCTTAGTTATAAACATATAATGACTAATCTTGCCTAGAACATAATAAAGATAGAGAAACATAATAGTAACTACTTGGAAATTGAATAGCTAATTTGCACTCACCATCTTGCTAACAATTCCATGAAAAAATCTTAAAACATTTATATGCTCAATGAAAAAAAGAAAAAGAAAAATACCATAGACTAACTAAAAAATTAACCAAAATTTTAACAATAATTTTATTTTCAATCTACCTTTGTTGTAGGTCCAATAGAATGTTCAATTCACTTGTAGGTGAGTAAGCAATTCTTGATGTAGGTCCTTTATAGCCTTGTTCCACACAAATTTTACCTCATAGCATCATGAACTTCAATAATCAAATTCTTTACAACTAATTGAGTTCTAACTTGGGGTGAGTTGATCCTTATAAGGCACTTGAAAAAATACTTGAGGCTAAACTTTATTGAAGAGATTTGAAAATGCAAATTAAAAAATACTAAAAGAAGATTTTAATTTTAAAAAAATGTGTTTTTTTCCAAAAAAATTACATGGATGAATCAAATTGATCTTTAAATGGTTAGCAAATATCATAGAGAGTGTGCCGAGTTTACCAAAGTTTCTTGGAAATATAATAAACCACCATATTGATGGATTCTTAGTTCTTTGTCATGAGCTCTTGGTGCTTGGTGACACCATCATCACATGTACTCCTTGAGACTAATTTCAATATAAGAACTCTTCTTTCAAGTATTTCCTCTTTTTTTGATTGCGGGTTTTTTCTAGAAATATTTGGTTCATAAGGATGCCATTATTGTTCCTTGGACCTTTCCACTATCATGCAAATAATATAAACACTTGCATACATCAATATAACTTGAAATTTCTTAGGTTCTTATTTAATGGGAATTGAAAGCTTGTTTACTTGTCAATCTTAATTGCAATTAATAGGAAACAAGAGTACTATTTTTACAAGATGCACTGGGAATGCTTGTTGGAAATGCAAAGATGAGTATCATTATATAACACATATGAACACAACATGCAAATATAAGATTTTAACATGGAAACCTCAATATGACTAAAAATAGCTTGAAGGTTTCAATTGATCAATTACTATCACACTTTCACTATTGTTTGTTACCCAATTTTAAGTTACTAAATATTTAATTCACTTACCTCACTTATTCAACTTACTAATCAGCTAATTTCACTTGCCACTCACTTACTATACTTATATGTCTTTAGCAAGGCATGCGTTCTTCTTTTAACATGTAATAGATTTGTAATTTCATACACTAAAAGATCCCCAATTACTAGGAATTGAAATGGACATAACTTCTTGGATGCTATCAAACCTTCTATATAACGAAAAATAACTACTTTACAAGATGAAACTATTAAAAAAGTGAAATTGTAACTATCATGAAGAAAAATTTTAATTCCAAAAAAGAAACTACTCGTGCTACAAAATGTACGTTGTCAAAATCATAACCATTATTGACAAATGAACAAATTGTTTATGTGGACACAATTGATTTGAAAATCTTGTCATTATATAGATAGAGATTCAACTATTTATGGATTTTGTACAATTCTTAACTAAGAATTAGAGATTTTTATAGTTCATGGTAAATTATAGATATTTTTGGAGAAATCTATGTGATATTTTTTGAATCAATGTTTCAGATCATGCTCCATAAGCAATCACCAAGATAACATTAACACCAATTAATGGATATTTTTGTATGTTATTCTTGTTATTTTGTGCTTCCTAAATCCACCATTTAGTACTTTATTCTTCCTAAATTCTTCATTGATATCTATGATTGTTTGTATTCTTCCATTAATCCTTTTGATATCCAAATATTCCTAATGTTAATGTATTATTCTCATGATTGATTTCTTCCATTTATGTCATGTTGAATTATTTTAATTATTATAAAATATTATAAATAATATTAATAATAATGTGGTTTTCTAAATGAATTTATATGGGTTCTAATTTTTTAAAAAGAGGGGTAAAAAAATATATTAGAAAGTCAAGAAACAATACAGAAGTAGCCATAAGAAAGCAAGGGTTCCCCACAAGAATCTTGAAAGGGCACAATTGCATACTCTTGTCCTCTAGAATAATCTTTTCCAAAGTCCTCACATACTCAGGGGATAGAAGACTCCAATCTCCCACATCCCATCCAACCTCATGCTTTGACGCTAAATTGGCCAAGCAATCCACCACTCTATTCCACTCCCTAGGAATATGACAAAAGGAGATAAACTCCAAAGAACTGTACATCTTCAAAATTTGTTTAATTAGCAAAGCCAGTTGCCAGCTAACTCCCTCCAACCTCTTATCATTTAGCATATCAACAAAAATCTATGAAATAGTTTCACAAATAATCTTCCTCCACCCAAGGGAGTAACCTCTTTCCACAACATAAAGAATAGCCAAGGCCTCCATAAGATTATTAGTCTACTGCCCTTTATAAATAGAGAAAAAAATGCACTACCACCAATACTATTTCAACCAATGCCACCAATCCCAGCATGGCCAAGATTCCCTCGAGAAGAACCATCAATATTCATATTTAGAACACCTTGAGGAGGGGGGGTCCACTTACCTTCCCGCTGGATTTTCTACTTGGTACGCCAAGTCCCCTACTACCAAAGTAACCTGGGCCACCAACCACCAAGTTTAAATTCCTTATAATAGCCACATCACAAGGATCCATAGTATCTGACATGTCACATTTCCCAGAGATAGTTTCTTGAACTCTATAGAGGATCTTATGCCAAAGCTATGCCACCGCCAATTGCACCCCTTGAAATATCCTCTTGTTCCTTTCCAATCACAACTACCAAATAATTAGGAAGGGGCCTGTGTCGCCAAAAAGTGTATACCTTGGCACTTTTTCACTCATTTTGGCTTTTTTCAGTGGATTTTGGCCTTGATCACCTTGATTAAGCCTTGTAAGCTTGCAATTCAACACTAATCTAATGGTGTTTTACTAAGGTGTTGTGAAGTGTTGCAACACATTTCCTCACTTTTCTACGACCCTTTCAACATAACTTACCTAAATAATACATTCTTACACCTTCCTAAGCCTTATGACAAAGTGTTGTAAAGTGTTGTGATGCATTTTCACACTTATTTGGGCTTATCACCCCTAAATTAACCCTTTTCAATGCTAATTTTGTCCCTTTAATGTACTTTTAGGCCCGATTAAAGTGTGTTTTGGGAGGCAAAGCCAATAAACATTGTTAATCATCATTAAATTCTCGACCACCACTTGGATTTGCCCAAGTGGACTAGGTCGCCACTTTGGGCGACCTAGTCCTTTTAGGCATAAAAATCAAAATTAAAACATAAAACTTGTGGGAATTTGCCCCCAAAACCCTAAGGTCGGCCTATCATAAGTCATTTTTGGGAAAATTAGGGTTTGGCATGTACAAATAAGGGTTTTCATCCTCATTTTTCTCTCTAACAAGTTCATTTTTCACCTTCACTCCTCTTGACAAGCACTCTAGCATCCAAGTCTTCCAAAGCAAGCAAACAAGCATTAGGGTTTTCAGGTCATCTCCATTGGAGTTGATTCATGCATGTTGCAGACATCTTCAACAAAGGATTTGGTAAGAGTTTTTATTTAATTTGTTATTCAATCTCCCATTCCTTTCATTACATTTCATTTAGATTTGAGTATCAAAATGGGGTTTGACTAAGGCAAACTCCTATTCTCAAACCCTAATCATTGTCTCCTTCTTTGCATGTGTGTTTGCAAGTGTCTTTGTGTACAGGTTTCGAGGTTCTTGGAAGGTGTTCTCAACCCATCAACTTCATTCAAGTCTACAAAGCCCTAGTTGAGGCTTGGAGGCCCCTTTCAGCCTGTTTCCTGTCGAATCTAAACCAAACATCTATTGGGAACCAGAGTGCAAACCAAAGGCTCCAACCCCCACTTCCTGATTCTCAAAAACTCAAAAGTGGACTAGGTTGCCAACAATGGAAACCTAGTCCCTCTGAGGTAACCTTTTGGGGATCTTTATGGATTTTGACACCTTTTTGGGAAAAACCTGTTTCGACAAGTTTTCTGGGGAAGAGGACTAGGTCGCCCAACTTGGCGGGAATGTCCCTCTACTAATTTTTGGCATTTTCTAGGAGATTCCAAGAGCATTCATCTAAAAAGTAATTTCTCAAGGTACAAACCCCCTCTCCCGCTCTGTCATTTTCCAGAAAGTACACATTTAGGTCATTCTAGAGTAGTTTAGCATTAGTTTAGTTTAGTTTAGTTTCATTTACATTTGCATACATTTAGATTAGTTTCATTTTGCTTTTAGTTTAGCCACAGTTCACACACATTCACAACCCTCATCAATAACCTATCCCTTCCTTTGAATGCAATCACCTTAAACATATCAACATAGAGGAAAGAGAGCAATTCCTAAACCAAGTGCTTCTAGGGTGAAAAACCCTAGAAGCCTATTTGGGGAATCCTCTTTCCCTTCGTAAGTATATGTTTTTGGTGGTTCAGGGCAAAGGAAACAAGAAAAATTAAGAATATATGTCTGTGTAGGAGGCCTACCCATACTATCCCAAAACTCAACCAAAGAAGTAGCATGGACACAAGAGTGATTCCAAACGTCTCACCAAAAGTGCTAAATCGTCTAAGCAAAAGGGCATAAGAAGAAGAGATGATAGGAACTCTCCTCACTTATATTACAAAGAACACAAATAGAAGGACCATGAAATCCTCTCTTTAATAAATTATCCCAAGCAAGACATCTATTCTGCACAACCAACCATAAGAAAAAATTGCATTTGGGCCAAGAAAATTTATTACAAATTTGCTTCTACCAAGGCACCTCCATCCTCCCAAATACCTGTCTATCTAGCTCAAGGTAGCCCAAGGCCATTGAATATTTACCCTTTGGAGAAGGACCCCAAGCCAAAGTATCCCTTCTAGAAAGGGAATTTCACATCATGTCAGCCAAAATCCTAGCAAGCTCTAGACGAGCCTCCTCAGTTCCCCTAGGTGGCCACTCCTACAGAGCCTTCCAACGCACCACCTCGACCTGACCTAAAGCCTACACAAATTTAAAATCTTTCACCTTGCTCCAATCAACATTAAGAAAACTGTCACGAAGGGGCAACAAATGAGGATACATAGTCAAGATGGGGGGTGTCCATCCCATGAATCATGCCAAAAGAGGGCATCAGAGCCACTATTGAAAATCCAAAAGAGACCCTACTTAATGTGCTTCACCCCCTGTTTGAGAGTATCCCAAATCATAGACCTCCTCCCCGAAAGGCAACACCGAGGCACATCCACAATACTCAACCCTCGAAGATACTTAATAGTAATAATCCTAGCCTAGTCTTGATCCTGGCTAGTACACCAACACCCATATAGATTAGTAGCCAAGACCTAGCCAATCAAGCTCGTAGGCTTGAGCCCAAGACCACCCTTCTGCTCCGACCTGTAAACAGAGTCCCACCTAACAAGGCTTCATTTTGAAGAAGACAAATTTACCATACCACAAAAATTGACAGGCTAAGGCATCAAACTCCTTAACAAAGCATTGGGGGGCCACCTACATAAAACATCTATAAATAGGAAGAGACTGCACCACAGATTTCAAAAGAGACACACCTAACCAATGAGAGCCATCGACAAGTCCAATGACTAACCTACCTATGAAACTTATCCAACACATCCCACCGAATATCTCTAAGCTGAGAACCCACCGAGATGGAAATCTTGAGATAGGACAAAGGGAGAGAATCAATATGGAACCAAAGAATCTGAGCAATCGTATTTTGAATAAGCTAGGGAGTGTTAAAGAAGAAGATTGAGGACTTATCCTCATTGATATCTTGCCCAGAAACACCCAAATAAATATCCAAAGTTTTTCTTAAGTTCATAGCATCCTAAATTCTTTCCATACCCATCAAAGCAATATCATCCACAAACTATAAATGAGAATAAGGATGCACCTTACCACCCCAAATCCAAACCTGAATCGAACCTTGACTAACACGGGACTTGAGAAATCTTCCCAACCCCTCAGCCATAATGATACAAAGATAAGGAGAAAGAGGATCCCTTTGACGAAGGCCCTTGGAAGCACCAAACAACTCTGAAGGTTCACCATTAATAAGAACTAAAAAGGAAGAAGAAGTACCACAACTCATCACCCAATCAGTCCACTCCCTATCCAAACCAAAATATTGAAGAACCTTATGCAAGAACGTCCATCTAACCTTGTCATAAGCTTTAGCACTGTCAAGTTTGATGAACATGGCTTTCTCCTTCGAAGTCACCATATAATGAATGACCTCAAAAGCAATCATGATCTTATTAATAATTTGCTTGCCAACAACGAAACCACCTAGCTCAACAAAAATCAAAGAGTTGAGACAAGGCTTAATTCTTTCAACAATTAGTTTAGAGATAATTTTTTACCCCACATTGCAAAGAAAGTAGAGTTCATAGCCCAAAGCATTTGCTTATTATGCTACGACTCTTGAACCACCTTAAGGAGATCCAAATTGATGATTTCCCAAAAATCTTGGAATAACTGAATAGGGAATCCATATAGGCCTGGAGCCTTGCCTTTTTCATTTGAAACATAACCTCTTCTAGCTCAGGAAATAGGATAGGACGCATGATAGCCACGTTTATCTCATTAGAAGCTAAAGAAGGAATGCAATCTAGAATAACATTTTCCTCACTACCAATAGGGAGAGAATCCTCAATGAATAGGGTAAAAAAGGACCGAGCAACCTCCCTTGAAATCTCAGCCTTAGAAGACAACTATAGCCCCTCCAATGACACCAAAGAAGGAATAAGATTTACCATCCTTCTAGCTTTGACAAAATTATGAAAAAAGGTTGTATTTCGATACCCTTCCTAAAGCCAATCCACCTGAGACTTTTACTTCTAGAAGATCTCCTCACGCAACTCCCATTTCTCCAGCTCCTTAACAACTATTAACTCCTCCCTTGTCAGATCCACAATAAGAATTTGGTTTTGGATCTAGTGGGTGATGGCAGCTAAAGTAGCCTGAGTTGACAATCTGTTGAGATGAAGATTGCCAAAACACTGCTTGTTCCACTTCTTGAGCTTATACTTCACATACTATAATCTTTTGGCAAAGAAATACATAGCCCGACCATGAGCAAGCTTTTGCTATTGCCACCATTCAGCCATAAAGTTATGAAGAGAAGAGTCCTGCAACCACATAAGTTAAAATTTGAAAGACAAGTTTTAGGAGACTCTAGCAACAATAGCACAAAGCTTAATCGCTCACTGATCCGACCCTTTCCAATCTAAAATATTTGAACAAGTAGACCACCTATCCCTCACCCAAAAGAAGGAAAACAAGAAACTATCCAACCTCTCACAAATAACATTCTCCCCACATCCCCTGTTATTCCAAGTGAAAATACCATTGCTTGGCTTCACATCCACTAAGTTCAGAAGATCAATATTATCCCTAAGAAGGCAATAAGATTGGTCAAGCCGAGAAATCCCACCATGTTTCTCCTCAAGATAGGCAACATTAAAGTCCCCTGCCATAATCCATGGGAACAAGGGAGCAAAAAATCTGATATATCAAACATGAGCCCACAATTGAGCTTTACGAGAAATATCATTAGGAGCATAAACATTAGTGAAGAGGCAAGTTTCACTTGAATCCAAACTAACAACAACCACAAACATAGCCAAGTGACACATACACCACTAAAGAGGAGCAATCTTCCTTGGATCCCAAAAATAAGCCACCCCTCCAGAGTTACCATGAGCCCCAACATACTGACACAAGCCATGCGACCAAATGCTAGGAGCTCTACTTAACATACCTTCCACAAATAACTTAGTTTCCTAAAGGAAAACTATATTAGGACCATGAGTACCAGCCATCTTCTGAATAGCCTTTTATTTGAAAATCATGCTCTTTGTCACCAAGCAACATCACCCCCAAGGACCCCCCACTAGAAAGAAACTCGATAGGACACCCCTCCTCCTGGACCAAGTCCTCCAAAACATCAAATCGATTATAGACCCATCATATTGCATGTCCTTCAAGGTTCTCTTCAACCCTCTCCCTTTATTACGTGGCTTGACCAAGATGAAACCCTACTTATCTACTCCCCCCATGACAACCATTGGAGCCTCCCCTTTATCATTCTTAGTAATTGGATTGGAATTACTATTAGTTGCACTAGCCGCCTGATTAAACCGAGGGCATTTCCTTTGTAGATGCCCATACTCATGACATAAATGACATCTAAAGGGGAGGGTTTCATAATCTAGTTTTTGAACCCAAGAAACAAAACCAATACACATCTCCATAGAGACTAGCAAAGGGTTATTCAAATCAATTTCCACACATATATGGGCATAAGTAATTTCCTTTTGGTCCAAAGTTTGCTAAGCTAGACCAATCAATTTGGCAAGGAAAAGAGCGATCATATGCAAAATATCACTCCTCTAGCATTCCAATGGAAGATGCAGAAGACAAACCTAGACAGGAACCCTCAAGGGAAGTTCCTCAACCACATTGAAATCCACATGTCAGGGTTTCATGAAAATCCCAACTTGATTGAAGAAATTAGGCCCACCTACAAAAGCCCTATTCCTATTTGCCATGCATGTAAACACAACTATAAAATAATTATTTGTAGCCACCTTAATCTCCATATCCCCTTCAAACCTTTTGGGCCCATGATTCCAAAGCTAGAAAAGAAAGATGGATTCCCATGAACTTATAGATCAATGCGTGATTACTCAAGTACGCAACGCCGTTCGCAACAGATTCATGTTTTATTACCAAGACTGGCCATTCTTGGCTTCTCTCTAAACATCCATTCACTTTCTTGATTTTGGAAACACCTTTCTCCAATGAATAACCTTCACCAAAAGGGGATTTGTCTAAAGCCTCCATGGGATTTGAATGCAAGTAATGAGAAGGATCCACAAAATCTATCCTTCGAGCAAGAACCAAACCCAGGGAAATACCCCCAAGTAGAAGAAAAACTATGAAACCCCCTCGCAACCAAAGTAAATCAAAAAAAACACAAAAAAGAAAAGGATCTTGAAAACCCTCCAATAGGAAATAATGCCACACTAGGTATCCATGCCTCCTCCCAAGTGAAAAAACAACCTAACTACCCCTTGTTCTCCCCTACATGACAGCCACGAGCAACAAAAAAATAAATAGAAAAACCAAGCACAAACATAGCTAGGGCAGAACCCTAGCTCGTGTGGCTCAACTCAAGCATTGTCCTCACAACGACCATCCTCTCGCCCCAATAGAAGATTCAATAAGAAGGAATGTAGATCAATTTATATGGGTTCTACGAATGGGACTCTCTCCCATCTAAAAAAGATAAAGAAAACATGATGCACGCACATTTAGACTAATGTGCAATCCTACACAACCAAAAAAATTATGAAATTTTATTTATTTTTGGGGGAAAAAATTAATTTTGTTCAAGAAAGATTAAATACATACATGCCACAAGGACTTCTAAGTGGCCATCACTAGCATGCCATATAATATGAGGGAAATCTACCAAGGAATCATACAAAACTCCAAACAGTACCACTAGAGAAATTGAGACACCACTAACTAGCAACCCCATCAAGTAGGGATTACCTTTAATGATCAAATCATCAATAAGTTTAAGAATACAAGATCAAGATCCCATCACTCACCAATATCCCAACTATGATTTCCTTCAAAATCCCATTTAAGCAAGACAATTAGCCACTCTATTCCATTCCCTTGGAACATGCACAAATGAAATATAATCAAAATTCATGGCCAAAATCATAATATGTTTAACAATGACAACCAATCTCTAGGAAGCTTCAAAGAGGTTTCCCTTGTTCAACAAGGAAACCAAAATCATAGAATTAGATTCGCACAAGAATTTCCCCAACCCATAGTTAAAGCCTGCTCTAGCACCTAATTCTATGAGTAATTTTAAGAATGATTAAAATAATGGTTGAGGATAAATTTAAATTAGATGATTTTCTCACCTTGTTGGATATGTAGTTTTTCAAGATCTTGGAGGTTTCCCTATAGCCCTTGCCAAATTTGATCAATATAGATTTCAAGGATTTAAAAGATTTAATAGGTCTAGTAAATGGAGCCTATCCCCTGGTGGTGTTCTTAAAGTGTATTGATGGTTCTTCCATGGGAAGCTCTAGAATTGGGGGTTTTCAAGAGCATGAGGAGGCAGAATCGTGGCAAACAATTCAACATAAAAGGAGCAAAAACCCACCCCTTAGAGGAAATTCATAAAAGACATTTTAATTTTTTTTTTCCTACATCCTAGCAGTTGCTTCCATCACTCATACCAAGCAAACTCTCAAAAAAATTTGAGAGAAAAAATTGGAATTTCTTGGTTTCACTCTGCCAAATCTTTTTAGGATTTGGGAATTGGGATTGGAAGCTAGAATTTGAACAAAATAAAGTATAAGTACTTGGGATATGATAATTTAACTTGTTTAACTAGTACATTTCTTGAAATTTGTGACACTCGACTAGGGCATATAAATATCAAAGAATTTTGGGAGAGGGTAAATAAACAAGACATAGCTCCGATTACTCAAAGGTTGGTTGGGAGCGGTCTACTCGAAGTGACCACCTTCCTTGTAACTGTGCAATGCATGAACCTTGTTCTTGAATGCACAAACCATTACAATCCTAAGACTAGGGAAATCAAAACTAATGATGGTAATTTGTCAATAACGCTAGATAGAGCCACTATCAATGATTGTTCAAACTTCCTAAAAGAGAAGTTTTTGTAGACTTCAACTTCACATTATCACAAGGTTGCTTTAGTGAGAAGTAAGGGTATTAAAAAAATATTATTTCTAGGGAATGGTTTGTAATCTGAAAGAAAGGGGAGTCCCAATTACCCAAGAACTTGCACAATTCACACTTCAAGGATGAGATTACTGATATCATCATTTTGTTGCATAGATTGAACTTAGGTAACATAAATACTCATGATTTCAAAGAATGTATGTTTTCTTTGTATAAATTATCCATGTTAGCCAACAATACTTGGATTGGGCAACCCTCATCAATGATAGATTACGTGATATGATATCCAACTTTGTTGTTAGTAAGACCCTCTATATGTCCTTGTATCTCTTTTATGCTTTCTCATGCAGTAGGCCATGACAAGGACTTAAACATGTTGAGGAATTTGATGACCAAATTTAGATCTACAACTACTACCTTGACTTACAACTAGAGAGGAGCTATCAAATATTAAAGAGGGTGAATGATGTATTCACCGTGAGGTTAGTCAGGGAATTGCAAGGTGATCTAGGGAAAATTAGGATCTCTCTTGAGGCAATTCAACTTATAAACAAATATGGTAGTCACTTCATTCAATTTCAAGGGTTCACCCACTTAAGGGTTGGATGATATGATGGAATACCCCACAAATTGCCTAAATATACAAAGGATAAATTTATCCTCATTGAGATTTGTAGATAAATTTTAGAGGTCAACAAGAGATGTGCTAAGAGGAAGAAGGTGGGTGTCCCATTTCCCATTGATCCCAGGTATTACCTATGTAAATCTTAATCAGATGTCCTCAACATTGAGAGGGATATTGTGAAGTTCAATGTTTCTACTTATGATATGAGATTTCCTTTTGATAGTAAGAAGTTTATGAAAGACAACCTACATCTTGGTCCTAGATTTTATCACATTATGTATATGGAGGATTATTGGGTTGATTGATCTAATGATTATGAAGTGAGAAGAAGGAGTTGGATGAGGATGACTCTGAGGAAAATTTTTACTTTCAGACTAGGCTAGGATATCAATGATATTGAAGATGATGAATTAGAAATAGTAGACCCCATCTATACTACTCACGTATAGATGCAACCCATGGTGCCTATTGATTGGAGTCTCTGAGAACCCAAGGATCTAGAGACCCGAATTACAGTGGTTATAAAAATAGACACAAATATGGCTTGCTAAGAAGAAAGGTGAGGCTTATAGGGTTCAACCTAAAGATAGGAAAAGGGAAAGAGAACAAGTCGATCCTAGTTAGGTAGGTACCTCTTCATCAATAGTAGTATCACCTCCTACACAACACACAGTGACATCAGGTGGTAGCGGAGATGGGGAAGAGCCTCCAGAGAAAAGAGGAAGTTTGTAGAAGACATGTGGTGATGGTCCTCCAAAGGATAGTGGTTTGGAAGATCAAGTAGAAAGAGAGAGAAAAATAAAAATAAAAAGGAAATAACAAGAACAAGAAATTGGGATAATGGAAGTTGATACCCTTGAAGATCAACCGAACCCATCTCAAAATATGACTGAGAAGAGCACACAGAAAGGAAAATCTCTCACTTCCTTTCCTTTCAATTCGCAGCGTGTAACGAAGACCCCTCCCTTGAAGAGAGCTCTTCAATTTTCATCACCAAATTCTTCTTGAGCTATTGGTACTACTTCTTCCCCTTGAAGGCTAGAACACATGATCTCAGAAAAGAAAAATAGTGTCTCTTAGCTTGCCAAATGATAATACTGTAGGGAAATTATTGTAAAGATCCTCTAAGTCTAAGAAATTAAAAACTACTTCAAGATTGATGGAAGATAGCAACTCTAGACATTTGTTCTTAGAGATTGCACATCCATCTGCACAAAAAGAACCTAGTTAGACTAATGTAGCAGACTATAAAATGACAAAGGTGGATTTAGGACCTAAGTAGGGATGGAGATGTTCATGACCTCCAAGTGTTTGCTACAAGGTTAGTGGAGAGAATTAAGAAGGATAAGCAATATAAGAATGGATTGAAAAAAGCAGTAGAGATACTCTCTAATTGCCTAAAGCTAGTAATGGATCCTTCTCTCCAACTTGTCAGCTAGACAAGTTCCTCTTTTGATCCAGACTTTGTAGTTGGAAAGGAAATGGTCAACAAAGTACAAAAAGATAGTTACTATGGTAGAGTTACTCAAGAATGGGTAATAGATGCAAAAGCCAAAGGTCCTCATTTGGTTGAAAAGTTAAAGAAAGTCCATGATGGCTTGATTTTACTGAGGAATTCTATCAAGATTGAGATAACAAACTGCAAACAAGAAGAGATACTTTGGCTATAGGCATATAATGATATAAAGAAATCCTGGATATGGGCTTAAATAAAGCTGCAATTGAGTAGATAATCCCCACTATAGATGACCTGAGGTGCATAATGTGGACAAAGAGTAGAATGGAAGATCTCCTTCTTGAAACAAAATATCTAGGAACAAAATAATTTGTTAAAGGAGTACAATTTTGCATCAGTGCTGATATTATTAAATAATATTCATATTTTGGTTGCCAACACAAGAAGAATGAAAACAATGGTGTAGCTACAACTGACGAACTACAAGATGGTTTTCAGAAGGTGGTCGATACATTGTCTGGTGAGAAAATTTTCAACAAGGACAATTTAAAGAAGTTGGCCAAGATTGATTTTTCTTTATCTTGGTATGAAAACTTCCTAGTCACCCTTGCTACCAAGATTGACACTCTCCATAGTAATAAGGCTCTATGGAAGCTTATAACTAAAAATGTTACTATTCCTCAACACAATGAGATTCCCGTTGTCACACAGGAACTCAAGAACTACAAAGCATAATTGGCGTCTAGTTAGCATGACCAAACGACATATGAGGCACTTGTGGGCCTGCCTAATCAACCACCTCAGTAGTAGCCACATTTTATTTGGATGTTTAATTTTATAAAGTTTTAATGTATTGAACTTTATTTTTGTGATTCTTTTAAAGAATCATTTTTCAATACTTTGGAAGAATTATGATTTGAAATGCTTTAAATATGTAATAAAAGGACATTTGAAAGGTTTAAAATTTTGATCCCCATTATATTGTGATGTAAGAGTGAGAATTGATTAAACAAGGATCAATAAACAAGTTTGGCTCGTTCAGTGAAGAATTCTTTTGTTTGTGAGCATTAGAAATAGAATGTGATGCTTAGTATTTATTTCTAAGTCTATGAGCTTGGTTAAATTATTGAATATTGTTTTCCTTTGTAAAGGTGATATCCAATTGTGTTGCATTCACATCTTTTTGGAATGTGGTAGAATTTAAATCTAAAACATATTATCTATTGTTAGTGTCTTCAACCTTCATGTTGAAATACCAATGGTATTTGTTTTCAAAAGCCTTTGAGTCTTACAACCTGTGTGTTAAAGTTGACATTCTAAGAACTTGTTTCATCATTTTGAATCCTTGATCATATTTGTATCATGGCTATGGATAAATGTTAGTTTTCCTTTACTAGTTTTTGGTTAAAAGTATACCCCACTCTTAAATTGTGAAAAATATAAAAAATTATCATAAAAGGGACTTGTACCTCAATCAAAATTTAGAGGGAAGGTAATCAATAACATACCCAACTATTTGTTGCATTTTTGTCTTCATTTTCGGGCCTCATAAAGTCATTATGTTTATTAATTTAAAGAAGACAAATCTGTTAACCAACAACTTCAATGTTTTAAAATGCTTAAAGCATATAAAAAGGTCTAGTAATGTCTTTTAGAGTTTAGTAGAAAATAAGATAAAAGTATGTAATCGAAGTAAGGAAATAGGACATTCTTATGGCTCATCAGGTCCTACATCAATCATAAGGTAACTTAGTAAGAACTCCATGACTATTGCATACAACACACCTTTTTTTTTCTACTCAACCTTTACTTTAGGCTTCATCAAGTCCACTTGATTACATCTCAATGTCTCACATAGATTTAGTAAGATGAGACTAATTCTCTCAAGATTGTTATTAGGACAATTTTATAGTGTACATTGATTTAACCCTCTTTGTTTTAATAGATTTATAGAATTACTCAATAAAATTACATAAAGAATAAAATAAAATATAACAAAGAGGTAATACAACACAATAAGGTAGAGTGAATGGGTTATTCCTCTTCTAAATTAATCGACTAATACTAATAGTTTGGCCACCATACCAATTCTATCTAATAAAGTGGTGAGCTCGTCCATGGATGTTGATTGATTCAATTCTTAGTTTTTGCAAGCAATGTTAGTGACTAGGAGTTGGAGTGGGTGGAGGAGGATCAACAAGCATGTATAAATTACCATTACGTCTAATACCTAATGGATCTAGAGAACTTGGGCATGCCAAGTTTAGGTGGGTAGCCTCAATCTACATTAAATTGTCTCAATCTTCTATTGCAAGTAAACACACATTAAAGAATGAATTATTATATAACTACAAGAAATTTGGAGGTGCAATGGAGATTGAGGTGGGAGGAAAACTAGTCACTAATTCATTAATATTACCTCTAAAGTGAGGTTAAATTTGGTTGGGACTCAAAAAACATTAGATAAACATGCATTTTTGCATATTTATTTTACTAGGTGAAGATTATAATATAATATGCTATAGTTTAATGCTCATATACCAAATCTTGCTTGTTAGTGGACAATCCACATGTTGGTTGAACAATTTATGGGCTTCACAACTGTGACCTACCTTTCTAGGATAAATTTGAATGTTATGTATATCATCCACATTAACTTCAAGCATCCAACCATACTTGAACATATGTTTCTTTTCACATAACTTTTATTGAGATTTAGTGTTTTTTAGAAGTTTATCAATAATTTTTTTTATTAAATGTAGTTTTTTACGATTTTTAAAGTAGAATATTAGGTCCTAAACAACAACAATCAATGGTATCTAAAGTAGTTTTAATTGTATACTTTTTATCACAAGCAATATACATAAATTTTATCAATGGGTTTAGTAAAATCATTCCTATAGTGAGCCTTGCATATACCCACTTTTTCCTTATTGGTATAGAAGTCATCCATCTTGAGCTCTAAATGCCAAAGATTTCTTATCATACTAATTGAAAAATACTTTGTGATGTCTACAAAAAACTTAACTACAATGTTTCAATTCAATTGAAATTAATCATAAAGGGTAATACTCATCACAAGTAGGAGTTCTTGACTTTTATCCCCTTCTTTGCCTATTTTTATGACCTTTTCTCCTTTTATTTGGAGTGAGTCAAGATAGTTTATAGCATGATGGTCACCAACCCTACATTCTTCCATTCCTGATTCCTTTGTTGTTTTAGCATTTTAATCAAGTTTTTGATTGAAATTTTGATTTTCACAAGTAAATTTGTGATTCTATGAATGCCCTTACTCTAATTTTCTAAGTTGCAATGTTAATAAAAACAACTATCCTTATAATATGAATATTATCTTGATTGTAGAATTTGATCTTTGTCCAATATGATTAGTTATGAGAGCTATGAACCTTGTTATTACGAACCTCAACGTATTGATGTTATTAAACATATTAAAATTATTAGTCATAATTCTAAATAATAATAAAATAATGAATATAAACCATTTCTTTTTCCAAAAACAATAATGTTTGTCTTTCCAAGTTCTATGACTTTATTACCCTTATATTTCTGAAACTTTTCTACATTATTATATATATATAAAAATAAAATAACATAAAAAATTGTAAAATTTATAAAGACATTTGAATTAAACTAATTGTAACTTGTTTTTAAAATTATTCCCCAAACAAATGATTGAGAGAATGAAGTAATTCATTATTAAATTCCCCAATAAAACAAAAAAGTCCTATAAACTCTTGGACTTCTCTTATCTTCTACCTCCTCTTCTCTCTTACAATGAAATGGGTATCGACCATGGTGCATGAACAATATGGTGTCAGAGAATGAGGGCTGTGTTTGGATTACGTAGCGCCAACGGATGAAGTGGTAACACGCAATCTTAAAACTTTCCAATACAATAAAACAAAAGACACCCAGAATGGAACGCCATCATAATCAATTGTAAATTATCCTACGAAATAGGAGGAAGACAACATGGGAGTGTTGCAATTACAATTATATAAACCAACGTGGACCCCAACTGAAGATTATCTGCGTCACCCATGATATGATTTTCTCTGCCTTTCTTCTTGAAAGAAAATTTGATCTATATTCCATCTACGAGACAACGTTTGAGTCAGAAGATCCTTTAAATTGGGTAAGGAGGCGCAAACAAATCCGCGCTTCTATCAGTAACAAATATTCCCTCACAAACCTTAATAATATCAAAAGTTCTTTCTCATCCAAATAATTCCCGAACTGCACAACAATAATCTCGAGTAAGAACATCCTTTCTTCATATAAAATTTTACAAGATTTTTCGTAGCTCACAACAATGAAGGGATATATTTGCATTGTTTTATCATGATCTGGCTGTTCTCCTCATTAGTATTTTGTTTATAGCACTAGCTGCAATCTCGATTCGGACGGTGGTAATTTAAATTTTTTTCCCGTTATTTTAATTTCTTTGAATCACAAAGACGTTTAAAAACTTAAAACCGTATACCCAATATTTGTTATAGTTTATGCCATTTTCTCCTTTTCAGCGGCAAAAGCACGGAAAGAAAACCATTATAAGCAATTCGTGGCACTGGCAATCGTGTTGGAACAATAATTTACGGTATTTATAATTTTTTCTGTTAATTTATTTGATGTTTAAACTATTATTAAAGGTTTTTGTTTCTTTTTAAATTCAAATTTTGTGATATTGAATTTGAATTGCCGCTAACATGGGGAAATTAGTTAGTTTAGTTACAAGTAAATTCATGGCTATTTAAAGATCATTTTTTAAGCGACAAAATTCGCATTGCACAGGACAAAATCCCACAATTGTGCTCTAAACCTAGACATTTAGGTATTCTGGCAGGAATTCCCAATCTTATGAGTATGCGTAGGCAGAGCTAAAGGATTATTGCTATAAAGAGGCGGTGACTGCATAAATTTACATCTTTGCTGAGGATCCTTTTCTATCTGCTCGTCCACCATGGCAGCGGCCTTTGGAAGAAGTGAGTATGACTTCTTGAACAAGCTAGGGTTACAGCCCCATAATCTGGGGTGTAACGGAAATGGAGTCTGGAAAGGAAATGGAAATACCGTTACATCGGTTAACCCTGCCAATAACCAGGTACGGCCTTTCCTCTATATTTTAACAGTTTCTTTTTTGTATAGTGGTCGTAACGTAAAACACCACTTTCTTTTTTGTGTGGATTAACTGCCCACTTGCAGAGATAAATGTTTGTATAAGAAACATCAAGATTGTAGGTGCTTTCTTAGCATGAAATGGTCATTTTTGTCCCATGAATGAATGAAAGATTTTAATAATAATGGGATCAACTATCAAGAGTAGCAATAAAAGGAACAGCATGCAGACTTAGCATGGGGAAACAAGGGCCCCATGAAAGCCCTAAGCAGTTTTTAAGCCCTTTATGATGTCAGCTTTTCTTCTGTGGATCTTGATCAAAAAGCCATTTTGTCCAGCTTTGCCTGGTGTTTAGATTGTCCACTCTAAGATTGTTTTTGTACTTGATTCAGATTTCATTCTAAGTCGAGCATTCCAAGATGCAGTACCATTCTGTCTCTTAACATCCCCTTGTTGCAAAAATAGATGAGTTCTTATTTCCCACTCCTCCTCAAGTATTGTCTAACTGCTGGTATTGCATCTGAGATGATGAGAGCTAGTCCTTAATTGGATCCTTCCACTTAATTTCCACTACTATGTAAACTATTTTTCCCATGGCCCTACATGGGGTTAAATTCTTTGATTTAGTAAGCTTTTTTTCAAGCCAATTTGTTTTACCCATATGACAGTCCTGAATTTTTCATTTTCATACCTTTTTATTTCCTCATTAGTGTTTGGACACTCTTGCATATTAATGTCCCATTTATTCATCCACTTGACATTTTGTTTCATTCATGTCTTCTTCCTTTATAATTGGTCTGGGCCAAGAATGGCCCTCCATATTTGAGCCTTTTCTAGGTAGTTTAACATCTGGGCCATCACCGATGCTTCCATTGGGTAGAAATTAAACTTAAGAGGCACTTGGTCTTGCGTCTAGATTTTAAGAAATGTTCAAGTTGCCACTCTTAATTCTGCTTTTCGGTTTTATACTATGTGCTGGGACCCCTCTGTCCCTTGTCCCACTCCCCATTCTATTTTCCTGTTCAAATATCTTGTCTAGGAGCTTGCGATACTTCTCGTTCTTACCGTGTTCTTTATTATGGGTGGTTTAACTGTAGATTGTTGATAAATTACAAAGATCTGATCTCTTTTTTTAAGTTGGTACGTTTAGTTCAGCTTTTCACTTCTTTAAGGTTTTCTTAGTTACAGTTCTGTAACTCATTATCTTTTATGTGTTTTTAAGCATCTGCAGCAAGTCACAAATTAAAAACCTTTGATCAATTTTATGCATTTTCCATTTAATTACACTCGGACATCAAATTACAATAATCTTTTTTTGATGTATAATGAGCAGGGTTGGTTGATTTTTGAATGTGTTGGTGCAGTTTAGCTATGTTGAACAGTAATGACTATTTGGGCATGGCTATGGCTCAATAATTTAAAGTAAAATCAACTTTCAATATTTTGATTTCTACTGTCATGTGAATGTGTGATATCTGTTTGGAGCAGAATGTATTGAGCTACATAAGCTTTTACTTCTGATGTGACTAGCTTCTTATTCTAGCTGCAGATAGGATTGAGAAAAATCGTTCCATATCTAATGTGCAAATTCAGTAGGTTTTTTGTCCTACTCTAATCTAACTTGACAGATATGTGAAAAGTGTATAGAAGTTGCAGTCATTGAGTTTGTAAAACTATAATTTATTAAAAAATCAGCTGGTAAAATCAGAAATCTGCATAGTTGTACTGGTCTCTAATTTTTCTCATTGCTTGCAAATGCAGCCAATAGCAACAGTCGTTGAAGCTTCTATTGAAGACTATGAAGATAGCATTAGAGGTTGTGAAGAAGCTAGTAAAATGTGGATGCAAGTAAGAGATGTTTCTGAAATGAAATTACAGAATCTTGCTGTATTTACTGTTTCATCTTTTGAGATACAATTAAGAAAAGCTTGTTTATCATTAATATTAAATTTCAAAATAGTTTCTTTTATAAATTGATCAAAGCTCTATAGTCATTTTCTAAAAAAATTAGTTAATGGATGAAATCTTTCGGCATTAAGAGATATAAAGTTATAACCACATCAGCGAATCCTAAGTATAGAATAGTTTGTCTGCAATACAAAATTTGGATCTTCACGACTGGAATTTTTCAGTTTAGTATAGAGAATATGATTGTACTTGAAGGGGTGTCCTGGAAATCTACTAGAAACCATGGTGCTCCAAAACAAATAACAAGGGTATTCCTTGCAAAGATGAGAGTGAGATGCAGGGCACAAAGAAAGAAATGTGGCAGTGGTTTGAAGTTTGAACTACCAAAAAATTATAAGAAATGGTGATCTCTACAAGGCTCCCATTATAGAAGAAATGAAACCTGGAAAGATCATAACCCTAGTTTTACTAAGGTTGGCCACAAGCTGTCTTTTTAATCATTGGGAGAGTGAGAGAGGAAGACCATGTCATCTGCATAGAGCGATATAGCTACTAAAACATGGTGAAGAAAGCAACCGTCATACACATGAATATGCTCTCTAAGAAAATCTTTAAGCTCACCAATGTAGATACTGAATAGGGAACATTTGAACACTCATCACAGTAAATATGGAACCCACTTAATGTAAACAAAAGCCAAAGGATGTTGCTACTATTGAAGACAAGAACAAATGCTACACCATACATCTTCATTTTGAAGTGCTTTTTTTTTCCCTGTTTTCTATTGTCTTCATAGCCAATAAGGTAATTGATAAATATTGTAACAAGTCATTTGATCTGTAATAATTACCAAAATTCAGTGTTCCACGGGGACGCGTTTCCTCCATTTTTGACCAAGTTTCCGAAACGGGGACGTTTTGGGGACGGGGAAACGGGTACTTGGCATTTCCCGCCGTCCCGCCACCGCCACCGATGCTCCGTTGGAGACGGGGAAATGTCTCCACGTCTCCCAGGAGACATGGAGACGTGGAGACTCCACGTCTCCAAGTCTCCTGGGGAGACGTCTCCAAGTCTCCAAGTCTCTTGGGGAGACCACTCTAACTATCCGTCTGCTATCCCAGGTTTCCAGTTCTTCAACTGCTGAGAGGAACTGGTCTACATATAGCTCCATCCACTCTCTTAAGAGGAACATACTTACCTCTAAGAGAGTAGAGAAGCTTGTGGCTGTACACAGTGTTTTGCATCTCATAGACCGTAGGACACTTGGGTACAAGGAGAGTCCAGCGGCACGATGGGATGTGGAGCCAGAGGAGCCTTCACAGATTGATGAGGATGATCCTACCACTTCAGATGCAGGGCTGGTTGGTGTGAGCTTGAGGGATCTTGCCCTTGTGGAGTCCAGCAGTTCCAGTGATGAGGAGTTTGCACTTGCAGATGATTATAGGCCTCCCTTCACTACATTTTGAGTTTTGACATTTTGGCATTTTGTCTTTTGTAATGCTATTGGCATATTGCTATTATTAATAATTATCTATATTTACTATTTGGCATTTGCTACTCATTGTAATGATGAATCATGTAATCATCTTTATAGACTTTTTGATATCTCATATGACATCAGATATTCATATTTTCGATATAAATTATAATAGAAATCTCCAATTTGACAATTTCATTTGCCAAATTTTATTTAGCAATCAGCATTCAAGAAATCATCGTATTTAGATTTTTAGTATTTCAAATTTTACTATGTTATAATTTTACTAATTTCCTATAGTTTCATTTGAAATGTAATTCTTATACTGTTATACTGTTATACATCTTTTCAAAACTAGTTTTTCAAGTACTATAAGTATATGTATAGATATATCAGGACCACCACCTTGCCACCCCCCTGCCGCCGTCCCCAAACTTAAGCCCTTTGTCGCCCCGTCCCGGAAACCTGTCCCGCACGTTTCCCTGACCCCCCGTCCCCAACGCCCGTGGAACACTGCCAAAATTTGAAGTTAAGGATTTTGATATTAAAACGAAAAAGGTACTTATGGACTTGGATATTGAAATGAATCCTCCTATTTAAGTACCATCCTACAAGTCATTGATACTTATTGCTATCTTCTTGTTGAGAAATTATGGTCAATCTAGTAGATGCAGATTCCCTATCTACATTATTGTACAGTTATTTTGATGTTTGATATAATTTATTTTGTTTATTAGAAGTGTCAAATGTCAAAGAAATTTGTTGATATTTCTTTAATTCTTCTCAAATACAAATGCAAATCATGTTGCATAAAGTAGAACTCTTCATGGATGCTGTGTACATATGCCACTTTCTATTATACCTCAATAAACACCTGCTTGTAAGGACTTCTCTTGGGTTTTTGGTCATGTGTTTCTCTCTCTTTGAAGGTGAGAGTTTCAACTTTCCCACTGGAATCATGATGGGGGCTTAACTTCACTTTTGGAAATCACTTAGAATCTTAGACTCAGACATGAAGATCTTGCTTTGGCCATTAGTACCTCTAGTAGGCTTTGACCAACCCAAATAACTTAAGCTTAAAATGTGACTTGAAAGTTCAGTTAGGAGTTGGCCGATGTTAAAAATATTGTAGCCAAAAGTTGGTCTGGTAAGAGATGAAAACATGCCTCAGAAAATATCTTTGTATAAAGTTTTCAAGGGTCTTCCAAGGTGAACGTATAGGATCTCTGCATTCTATCTTCTTCTGATTGCTGTTCTTAGGATGTTCTTCATCCACAACTTCCAAAGATGCAATTACTCCATTTTCGGGTGACAGATTCTCTTCTATTCCATTAACATTTTTGTCATCCTAATCCTCCCAAGTGCAGGTGTCCAAAAACTGTATTTTATTGACTTAACTATTGTTTGGTCCTAGGCCTTGGTGTTTATCATGCTGACAGATCAATTCGATATAATGTAGCCTAAAATCCAAGTTTTCATTGACTTACTTGATAAGATTAGTATTTTACAGTTAATATGCATGAAGCAGTTGATTGTCCATAAGGGAGATTCATTTTTCAATGATTGACATACATCTTTTTAGTGTGAAAAATTTGAAAATTTTGGTGGAGTATGCTATATAGTTCATATAGAGCTAATCAATCTATAATTCTTTTGCAGGTACATTTTAGCTTCTGCATATTTCATCTTTTCTGGTTAAGAGTTGCTAAAGTTGTTATTTGAAAAACGTGTCCATTGTTCTAAAGTGCACTTATTAAATAATTAATTTTTAAGAAGTGATCATGCTTCTCTACACATTTTTCTTCTTTCTGCAAACTCATCAAGAATCTTGAGGGTCTAAACTTTTGTTTGTATCCTTAGTTTCTATGTCACAAATATATTACTTCATATCATAGATCTTATTTCATAGATGAGTAAATCTAAATTTGTTAATTTTATTATTGTTAAAATGTAAAATTGATGTGCCACCTAGATTTGTCATTTTTAGCAACATGTAGCTAAGCTGTTCCCAACTGTTGAAAACCATGAACATTTTCATGCTTCCTCAAATATGTACTTTTTCTTAACTTCTGCATTGTAAGTTTGAATATAAGTTGATTTTTTAATATTTTTGGAGTCTTCCTCCTCAACTATATATTTGTATGCAGACTCCTGCTCCAAAGAGAGGTGAAATTGTAAGGCAGATTGGGGAAGCTTTGCGGTCAAAATTGGAGCTCCTTGGTAGACTTGTATCATTGGAGATGGGTAAAATACTTCCAGAGGGCATAGGGGAGGTTCAAGTATGCACATTCAATCTTATCTTTGAGTTGTTCATAATCAAAACTCATTACTACAATGTTTAATAGCTTTGGTAGTTTTATGTCAGTCGTAACAGAATGTACATTTTGTATTTCTGGATACTAGTTTATGCATTGAACATTTCAATCAATGCCAAATTCAACATCCTTAGAAGACAATTAATTGAAAATAAAATAAATCCAATCAAGTTTTACTTGAATTAATGTTTGCCCTGTTTCACAAGTAAAGATAAAAATATTGTTTTGACTTTGGATTGGTTATTGTTTGTGCACTTTGAGTTGAAAAACTAGATACCAAAATAGTAGTCTTGTCTTTAAGAGGATTAAGATCCTGTATCATTGCATACTTTGTTTACTCACACAAAGTCTTTGTAATGGCCAAATCCCCAATTTTTTTTTGTTTTCACTGGATTTTTCCCGACTGCTGTAAGTGGTTTTCTGATTTGATTGAAAGTTTGTTTTCTCATATGCTAATCATGAAGTAAGCATGTTCAAGAATATACAAAACAGATTGGCAAGAATAACAACAGAAACTTGCTTGAAAGAATATTATTCAGTCCTTCAATTTTCAGATTTCAATTACAAGAAATGGAGCAGAATAATAAAGCCTAACCAGCAAGATTAATAAACTTTCAGACCTGGGTTAAAGGATGCAGAAAGCTACAGAAAGCTCCAGAAAAGTCACGAACCAGCACCATAATCTGTTCATTTAACCTCTTGTTTCCCAATGACAGGGCTCACCGAAAATCAGACTTCATGGCTAACAGGAGGCAGCCTTAACCAGCGACTGCATACTGTAAAGGAAACTTTGACAGCAGAACCTATCTCCACCCAAGATCAATGTCCACCACTCAGGAAGAGAGGAAAGTCACAATGCAAAGCTAGGAGGAGGCATCCTTTAATGAGGCATCAAAAGGCAGAAAACCCCACTCCAGATGGGCCGACCCAAAATGAAGCAAACACCTAGAAAGTGGTGCCCCAGGCAGAAGTTCGATTGGCTCCTAAAATCCAAATCTTACTCAAAAAATACCTACTAATACTCTTTGGAATCGGCAAGAAGAAAGCCTCACATTTCTGCAATACCCATTTCGAAAATCAAAACCATCACAGAGATATGAGTGAAAATCCCAGTTCAGGCCCAAACAGAAAGTGCCCAGAAAAAAATAAAATCACCACCATAATGTGTTTTATCATCACCCAAATCGATGCAAAATCATCACAAGACAAAATCTCACATTCCCACTTCAAAATATAATCAAAATCTTCAATCCAAAGTCTGAATCTGCAAATTTGAAGCACAAATGAAGCTTCTGAATGAGACCTCCAAAAAACCCTCCTGATGTTGTCTTCCAAACACGAAGAGAGTGTGATCTACAGAGGTTTCCGTCCCTGCAAACCCTTGTTTTTTTCCCTCCAAAGCCAAGCTTCAAGAGAAATGTATGGCAAGTTTCATAATCCCAGCATAATCAAAATGAAGTTCTTTCTTTCCTTATATCACCTTTCATTTCCAATGCCCTAAAGGAGAATATTTTATTGTTTTAAATTTCTCTTTCATAACATTGGCAACCAAGACCTAAGCAGCTTTAAAAAGATATAAATTAAAGTCTTATTGACGCATTAGCTTTATTAAATAAATTCCATTTTATCCCCCTCCTTAGGCGTCCACTTTTAAGTGTATTATAAAATTCCTTTGAAGCATTAAAATGACTTAAAGTCATTGTACTAGACGCCATGGTACAAAAACGTCTCCTTCATGACCCTCAATAAATAAATATAAAGTTACTTCATTAAATCCAATTTCGAAGGAGAAATAAAATATTAAAATGACTCAACCTTAGAAACTGATGCCACCACTGATAAATGCAGCTAAGAGACAACCTTGACCGGGTCCAACCTGCCCTGGATGACTTACTATTTTTAGAAAGTCCTAAAAATAGTAAGTAGTGCTCTGGAACTTGAATCGGAGGCAAACTAAAGAGCTTGAAAAGGCTCACTGAAGACAAAAGCACAACACTAGACCCCCTGCTAAAAATAGTAAGTGTATCAGAATCAATCCTACCGAAAGAGGACGTCGTAAAATGGGGACATTACAGTCTTCATGCCAGCTGCAAACAGTCAACATAAATCATATGCAAATCTTGCAGACCCAAGAATCTACCGATTCTAGATTTTTGCTGGATTATTCCTTGATTCTAGATTACTGGTATCGGAGTAGTTTGCTCATTGTTTGTATGTCTTGGTTAATAAGGTGAGTGTATATGAAGTCCAGTGTCAAGAAAAGTGACCCATTAGATTACCATGTTGTGTTGAATGAATGTTCTTAGATGGCAGACAATGCATGGACGTTAGAACCTTTCCCAAAAGTAGAGGACTAACATGTTGGATCAATTGAAATTCTTTAACAAGCCATATGACTAAACTGTCTATAGCAATTAGACCTTTTTGGGGAACATCACCTTTTGCAAGGTACAAGTTAATTTGAAACCAATGTGGTAGTGTCTTATTCAAGAGACTGGAATCATATTTTTGTGAATAATTTATTAGTTAGCACAAAGATCCCATTTGCACTTTTAAGAATTCCCTACCTGTCAAAAACAGGCGGGAATTGGAGAAACTCCAAATTTGCCAAGAGGATAATTCATAATTGAATAGAAGAAACACTTGGCCAAACTTTGTAGATGCCCTAACAGATGAATATTATCCTATGAGAAGTTATCAAGACCAATACATAAAGAGGCAACAATTGTGTTGGGGACAGATGGGATTAGACTGTTGAAGATGACAACAGTACATGCCTTGTCTATAGGTTTCAAGTACCAACCCCTTTTGCATGTTTATATCTGAGTAAAATTGAACTTGTTGGAGGTCAAGACTCTTGAAGATGTTAACAAGTGTGTGGTCATAATTGAGGAGAAATTCAAACATCTTGCCAAGAAAGAGAATGTCCAATCAGAAAGTCACTATCATAGAAATACAAGGTGGTAACAAGCCGACAGTAAGCAATAAAATAGTGATTCTTGTTGAAAACTGTTAGCTTCGGTCAAAGGGAGTGTCCTAAGTATAATCTGCTTTCAACAAATCGAATACATATATATGTCTTGAAATTATGATTGATTGTCGGCTCTAATATAAAAGTCTTGTCAATCGAAAAGTCACGTCTTTTCTCAACCATATATATGGGAGTCTTGATCTTCAAAAGTAATCATCGAAATCAATAAATGTTTTACTCTTGCAGATTGAATCTCCAGCTGAAGATCATGAGACAAATTGACTTTAATTGATCCTCAACATGGTATCAGAGCCACGTTTGAAAAGATTCGATTGAATTCTTGAATTTTATTGTGGTAGTCGATTGACTGATCGCCGACGTCTCTTTTATACTTGTGGAAATAGACGTGTATTTCAGATACTGAACATTCCGCTAGCAATGTCTTTTAATCACAGTTGGCGTATTATAATGGGGGAAGCGGACTGGTTATTCATCACGGAAAATTATTATAGCATGGTCTCCATTTGGCTTGATGTGGTTTCGTTGCTACCAGACGTTTGAATGCTCGTATTTGACCGTTTCTTCGTATACTCCCGTATATCTCTCGAGGAGCATTGGTTGGTGTCGTCTGTGTCATATGTATTGGAGCAAGGAGTCGAGGAGATCGGCGGAACCTATGAATACTCATCGACATTGAGAATTAGCGGTCGGGTGACGTGAGAAATCTACAGGAGTCTCTGAGATATCGGGTTTGACATCCCACACGGATACTGAGTTGCGACCTTCAGATCATCTTTCTCTATTGCAGATTCAAAGGCCCTGTGATCATTGTAACCACCTAAGCAAGTCATATCACAAAGCTCATATCAATTTGTGCGTCTCATATCTTGATCACATCTCTATTTTTTTATCGGAGAACACTCAAATTTTTTGAAATTAGGCTTTCTCTTACCTGTAGAGTATATTAGAGTGACCCAATATAGATTATTAGGCCTTGCCGTATATTACCGGAATTTGCATGTTTTTGTGCGGGAGATATATCGGGAAGTACAACGAATAGGATCTTGTCGTCATCTTTATGCCGACTGAAGTCCTCAACCAATTATCATTGAATGGAAATAGATATTTGCTATCCCCGTGAAGTTACAGTGTTCTGAGATGAATACAAATATTTGCGGAAGTGTCCTAGAATATATATATGCCAAGCACCGGATATGCTATTGTCTAGTATGCTGTATGGAACATACATCATATTCACGGAAGAATGGGATTAACAAAGGCGTTGGACTATTGTAATTGCCGAGTGCACATACTCACTTGGAATAAGACAAACAATTATAAAGATTCCACCCTTTAATGTATGCCATCGGGAAAGGAGTTAGTGCTACCGTGGAGAAGTTGCCGCCAGGGAGTCTGGGACTTGGGTCTGCCGCATTATTGGAGTGCCGTTGAAGTCTGAACGAGGTGTGAACACTTCTAAAAATTGCAACTTATGCCAGGTTTATCATAATGCATTGTTGTCAATCATTGACTTAAAGGCGTTTGATAAGTTCTTGCAACATTACTAGCTTTCTACCATCTGGGCAGAGATCTTTGTGTAAAGCCTTGGTCGAGCCTCCGACTTTGGCCTTATTGAAGACTACAGTCATGAATGATCTGTAGCTTGTCTTCTGTGCGTCAGTAAGGAGTAATTAGGATCATGGCTGAATGCATCTACTTGGACTAAGGTCCGGGGCTTTGAACATGTGATGTCGATCAGCTAAACTACGATCTTGCTTGGAATTATCAGAGGCGTCGCCACTGCTAAAGGCAGAGCAAATTGAGAAGTCCTATATCAGGAAAAATGCAGACCTAAAAAGGAGAGTCTGACTTCATCAAGATAAGTATTTGTTTTGTTGTTTATATTTCTATGTGAAACTCAGTCTGCTGAGTTGTACAGATTTGATAAAACTTATGAGTGATGATCTTATCGATCTCTAACTCTCTGGGTGTTGCTAGTAAGCGTGTTGCATCTGTTTCATAATCTGGTGGATTGTAGTTGAAAATGGAGTGCATTGTAAATTTGAACGGTCAAAGACCATGTTCAAATTTAACCTTGCCAGGGGCCTGTGTTCAAGCCGTGAAGGTTGTGGACTGATCTGAGCGCAAGAGCAATGTATAATACTGTGTCCAGTAATTGCATCCATCAAAATATTTAAAAGGATAAGTATTCTTTGTTTTGTTTGAAATCACCTTTCTAGGCTGAATTGTTCTGTTATATCATTTATTTGGATCATGTGTGATTAGTAAAGAGAGATCATGTTTTCTCTTGAAATGTGTTCACTGACATAAGATCCCTTGAAAATTCAAATTATTATTTGCAAGTCATTTTGTCATGCTAGTTGTGAAGATTTTTGAGTGTGACTCTAAAATAAAAAGAGAACTGCAATTTCGATGGTGATAAGTTGATCACATCGATATCATTCTCTAAATGCATGAACTGTGATAGAGCCTTAACTCTTGGAGAGGTTGTTCAGATTGTCTTTTATTGTGCTAAGTTTAGCACTCTCGAGAAGAGTAAAAGATGGAAGAAAGAGTTATCTCAGAAGTTATTAAAGATAAGCTTCCTTATCCCTTCATTCTTATCTTTTGATATATTTCTCTTATAAATTGATTTATTTATTCATATTTTTTAATATTGCTCATAAAATTCTTATGCATTCATGTTATAACCTGAGATAGTAAACCTTGAATGATTCTAGCCTTGATATTTTTTTGGATAGTTATAAACTGTTAGTAATCTCTCTCTAAATGCTTCCTAGACAGATCTAGGAACAAGAAGGTGATGAGAGATTGCTTAGTGATGAAAAGCTTGAGGCATCTTGTAAGGAAGTCATGCCGACCAAAGAAATGATCAAACATGAAGTCACAACTTGCAGCCATGGGACTGAGTTGGTGACTAGAGGGAGTTCACTTCCAGAAGTGTTCTTTGCAATCTCTAAGACAGGGATTAAGAGGGAGTTCTGTGACTCATGGAGAAGAAGATGCAAGGCCTGATGCTAAGATCCTCTTCAGCAGTTGAGATAAGAATTGCTCAAGTCAGCCAACCTGGATTCAACATTGGTAGCTCCGCAAACCTGTTTCGTATAGGATGTTCTAGGATGAGGTTGAAGAGGCCAGCCCTAAATCTCTACAGATGTGTGCATTGGAAACCATTTCTCTAAAGCAAGTATCACAGACGTTTGTTTTTGGACGAGGAGGTCAGGAGTTTGATGCATGTAATTAGAGCTTCAGAGGGAGTCACATCTTCACTTGTTGTAATGCATAATTCTCTGAGATAAAGAGATATGAGGTGAAAGCCCTTGTTCATCTTTGAGACTGAGATGAGACGTCATGTTGAGAGACTCCATGACAACAAGTCCCAGGATCTAACTTCAAAAGAGCCCCTAGCACCCGCAGTGTGGCTTAAAGGGGGGTGTTGGAAATAAGCCACACCCGGACTAACGATGGGCTGGCCACAAGGGGCCAGTAGCTAAGTTGATAGAGCACTCCTGCTGCAAATGGAAGCTCCTAGTGAATGCTCTAAACCAGTTCAAGTGTGAGCCAAAGGAAATTCACCTTATGGCTGTAAAACATATATTGAGATATCTTCAAAGGCACTATTGGATACAATCTTCTTTACAGAAATGACCAACTAGATCAACCTGGATACTTTGTTTCAGATTGGGCTATGGTTTCTTGGATCTGCAGAAACCAATCTTTTGTAGCACAAAGCTCGACATAAGCTGATTACAATGCAGCCTCTATGGGGGCAAGAGAAGCAGTTTGGCTTTGTAAATTGCTTGTGGGACTCCTTGATCTAAGCACATTGAGATCCCCTATCATTATGTAAGAGATATGGTGTAAAGGAATGTGATCCTGTTGGAGTATATTAGTTCAAACAATCAACAGCAGACATACTCACCAAACCTCTCTCCAGAGTTAAGGTTGAACTCTTCGGGAAGAAACTTGGTATGTAACTTGACATTATGTTTGAAATTCAAATTGTTTATATGCTGTACTAATATATAAAGATGTTTAATGTGTAAACTCTTTTGTCATGTGTGTGACTCCATGACCTTATGGGCCTACTTCCCTGTGTACATTATTGAAAGGTGACGATCTTTCTAATAATGAACACTTGTATTTAACATTGTAAAGTGACGACTCTACAATGATAAACTATCATGATAGATATCATGTGACTTGATATTTGTGGATATGTCATGATAGTATCTCTTGGACACTTTGATTGATATCATGGGACTTGATATCATCCGTAGATCATTGTGATCCTCAAAGAGATAATCATGGTGGATATTTATATCCGTGGATATGCCATGAATTATGGTAGACATCATGTGACTTGATGTCAGTGCGCATACCATAATGAAGATGTGTTATGAAGAATGTCATGTGACTTGACACTTTCAGAAGCATACCATATCTTCTGATATCATGAGTTAGGTGATATCATGTTTACTTGATGGAAGTTATCCTCCCTAGTTAAAGAGGGAGTGTTGAATAGTGAAGATGTGTTATGAAGTATGTCATGAGACTTGACACTTTCAAAAGCATTTCATATCTTCCGATATCACAAGTTAGGTGATATCATTTTGTACTTGATTGGAGTTCTCTTCCCTAGCTAAGAGGGAGTGTTGAAAACTGTTAGCTTTGGTCAGAGGGAGTGTCCTAAGTATAATCTGCTTTCAACAAATCGAATACATATATATGTCTTGAAATTATGATTGATTGTCGGCTCTAATATAAAAGTCTTGTCAATCGAAAAGTCGCGTCTTTTCTCAACCATATATATGGGAGTCTTGATCTTCAAAAGTAATCATCGAAATCAATAAATGTTTTACTCTTGCAGAGTGAATCTCCAGCCGAAGATCATGAGACAGATTGACTTTAATCGATCCTCAACAATTCTCAGCACCAAACTCAAATGTCAAAAGTAAAATTAGTACCTAACTTCTTTTTTCCAGAGAACAAGCCCCAAAATTAGTAGGCAAGTGGGGCAACTTTCTTAAAAGACTAGCATTTAAAAAAAGTGTCCTGTCAAACAAATATTGTATTAGTTAAGTATTCACCAGCAAACTATAAATATATACGATACACAGACTAAATTAAAACACTGGGCATTTTGTTCATAGAATATCATATACAAGGACTCACCAAAATATACCACAATATTACAGTGGAGAGTACAAACAATATAGTTCCTCAACATGTGTGTTTGTTCAACCTTGGGGAATGTGTCTCCTCTTCTAGATTGAATTCTTTGTCTTTCACAAAATTGTACTTCATTCTAAAGGTTTACATATTATAGTCAAGGCTAAAATGAGCTCTACAACACTTTATCTTCTCTTTCTCTGATTTTGTGCCTTACTTGAGTGTATCATATGGACATCAAATTACTTTAACCTTGAATTACCTGCCTTAGGTTGGGATCCTATTGGTAAATTTTATATAAGCTATATCATTGAAATGGTTATGTAACAATCTTTTAGTCATTATAGTTTGTTAATAACTATTTACTAGTGTTTTTTCAAGTTTTTGGGATGGGGTGACGTAGGGTCAAGTTTTTGGGGATGACAAATTGTTTCTAAATGTTTAGGGATGGTTAGGGGATGACTATATACATATATTATAATAATATATACCATAATTTACACAAAATGTACAAATTACATAATAAATATAGAATTGAGAACACTACAACAATTGATCAATGATAAATGATAACTATAAGTTTTAAAAAATAAACAATTCCGATTCAAATTGTTGAATCATGTAATAATTTGAATATCAATTGTCATAGTAGCCAAAAATCAGAATCCATTATGAATAAATTGAAAGTTGAAAGTACCAACTAGAGTCTACAAATGACAAGAGTCAAAATAAAAAAATCAAATCACCAAAAAAAATATCTTGTATCCATAGCTGTTTTTGTTTGAGAAATAAGCTAAAATATCAGAGTTATCATCATCAACAACTAGATAGCTAGGCAACTCCTCATTGTCACTAGAACTATTGGAAAGAACCTTCAACCAAAGAAACCCCAAATCATCCTATACTTAGGTATCTTGCTATCAATGAGATGCAAAACACTATGCACCACAACAAGCTTTTCCGCTCTCATAAAGGTAAGTTTGTTTCTCTTTAGACAATGGATAAAGCTATATGTGGAATAGTTCCTCTCAGTCGCAAGGGAAATAGAATTTTGTGAGAGAAGACAAATGGTATGTGTGTGCGATTGTCTTGGAGTTCCATAGATTTGCCATCAATTAATTGGCTTGGTTTGTACTAAAGTGTGCTTGTCAATCCTTGTTGAAGTCTTGTAGCCATCTAGTTTTGTGAACTTAATCCACTCAACTCTAATTTGTGAAGCTTCCTCTAGAGTATATAGTTTTTTTGCAAGCAATCATGGGGCCATTCCATGCCTTAGGGTTGCCAATAGGAAGAATTCTATTAGGTCATTTCACACACCATTTTAGATTCAAAGTATATGCAACCATGTGTAGAGGGGTGTTAAACTTCTACCACCATTTGTGGATGATGGGACGATCATGCTTAATGTATAATTATAGGTGTGGTTTCTCTTATGAATGGTGGTGCCTTCATTTGGCCAAACATGCTATCAATGCACTTGTAGATCTCCCCCAAGATAGGATTATCATAATCCCCAAATCTAATGATGATGAAAATGGTTTGTACAAAATATGTGATTTATTTCATATTTGATTGAAAAGAATTACTAATCACATTCTCCAATCTCTTCCCTTGCTTTGCCTTAGACTCTTTCCACTTGTTCAAGTCCTTTGTCATAATCATAAATCACAATGGCTCTTGCAACTAAAGTATCCTTTAGTAGAATGAAATAGGAAGCAAATCGAATCTCAATTAGTTTGAATAATTCCTTCTTGGCAAAGGTTGGAAACAATGCGAATGAAGTGTGGTGTTTGCAAATGGACATTTGCACATCCCTTGCATCTGTCACCACTTCTTTCACCCACTTTATTTTTCCAATGTCTTCGAGTGCATTGTTCATACCAGCACAGTAACGAGACTTGCCAGGACTCGCCAGGACTTTGCGAGTCTCGAGTCGAGTTGAACTAGCCTAGTCTGGGGTACTCGGACTCGAACTCGGATGAGTCAAGGCAAGAGACATGTCTTTTAAATGAATACATGATATGAAGAGGCATGTCCATCCAAGGTGGGAAGTATAAGAGCGGGTCATTTGAATGCAAGGAGACCATCGAATCTTAGAAAGACACACTTGGGTGAATAGAGGATGTCACTAAAGCACAACCGGTCAACAGGGAACTCGTGCACTCTAGCATAGCCAATAGTTATACCAAAAATATATCCATAATCAAGAGTATATCAAAAATATACACATAACTAGGAGTAAATCAGATATAACCTATCAAGTGTATTCCTGCCATTCATTGTCTTATATCTGATGTATATTGCCATGCATGATAGAGGAATATTTAATGTGGGATTTCTATGGTAGAATACAAGATGTGTTTGACTGTTTGGAATCCTCCTTGCACGAAGGGCCTGGGGTGTAAGAAAAAAGGGGTTAACGAAGCTAGTAGGTAGCCAATCAAAGGGCCCCACATAGAGAGCCAAGTTACCAGTGTTCCACAGGGATGTGTCCCCCCAAAAAAACCCCGCGTTTCCTAGATGGGTACATCTCAGAGACTTGGGGACTTGGGGGGATGTCTCCCCACTAGCCCACCACCAGTGCCACCATCCCACCACCAGTGTCGCTGTCTCTAAAACGTCGCTAGGACTTTGAGGATGCTGAGGTGTCCTCAAGACGTCTAGGGGACTCCTAGTTGTCTCCAAGATGTATAATTCTTATACTTATACATCTTTTTATAACTATTTTTTCAAGTACTATATGTATTTCAACACCCTGCCACCCTGCCGCCCCTGTCCCCCCGTCGTCCCCCCGTCGCCCCCAAACTTAGACCCCCCGTCCTCGTGTCCCCTGCTGTCCCCTTGTCCTTGTCCTTGAAACCCTGTGGAACACTACAAGCTACCCACTTATGGCACCCACCCAACTCCTCAAGGTGGCTATGTCTTTTGGGAGTGGAGGCCTTGATGGGGAAAATAGGTACAAGTCGCCAAGGGGGAGGGTTGTGGTATATACCCTCTTAGGCTTGGCATATGGCTTTGGGCGGATCCATCATGTCCCTTCTCCCAAATTTGTTTGCATTGATTGATAATCTATGGATGCAATGCAATTGTCTAACTCTAATGAGCATAAATACATATTGCATATATTGTTCATATGGTGAATGCAGGATTCCATTCGAAGATTACTTCATTTAAGAGATATTTATTTAACAAGGTGAAACCCTAACCCTAATTTGTTGCAATTTGTGATCAATAGGCGAATTCTAGGGCAAAGTAGGATAGGGGACATTATAGGTGCATCATCCAAGACCTATCTTAGATGCATTCGTAGGAAGGATGCAGGCTCCTCTGAGCCATAGATTTCTAGTTATTGTTTTGATATTTCATATTTGTTTGGAACATTTGATATCATGGATTCCATATTCCATGAGTTTTGTATACATTTGAGTCTTTGACTATATATCTAAGTTTGCTATTTCCTTTAGTAGCTTAGCTACAATTTGCGTTTATACTTATGTGATCGATGTATACTTGTGTATGTGATCAAATTAGCTTCTATTTGATGATGTTATTATCTTTAAGGTTTATTTAATAAAGGGTGCATGAAACAAGTTTTAAATCCTTAAAAATACCTAAATTTCTAGGGTTTTTCATTTTGCTGAGTTTGCTCTGAGTTTGGGCGTCGAGTCCGCGCCGAGTTTGGGCGTCGAGTCCGCGCCAAGTCCGAGTCTCGTAACTATGGTTTCTATATGCATTTTCAATATTTTGTTCCTTACAAGAAGAGGAGAGTTCAACAAACTAAAAATTAACAAGAGGTGAAGGAAACTGAAGGGAAAAGGAGGAAGGAAGAGGAAAAAGAGAAGAAGGAAGGCATGAAACATATCGATGTGTTTGTATGGCAACATACTTGCAAATGTTTTTTTTTTCTTCCAAACTTTCAAACATGCTGTTACAAACTTACATACGTCATGTTGAAGTTTTTCCAAGTTACCCAGTATGCCCCTTTGGGCTTCCGATCCCATATCGTACGGGCATGGGTACAAATCTTGTGACAAGAGCATCCTGAGTTCGCCTAGGGTCCCACCTAGGCACCTAGGGTTCGCTATGGGTCCCAAACCACTTGTAGGCAAACCCAAAGGCCACCCAAACAAAAAAATATATCATTTAAAAAAAATATTTTTATAAACAAAAATATGTCATACCTAATTTAACCACTAAGTGATAAAATTGTGAAAATGGCACTACACCTCAGCCCCACTAAGGGTATTGCCCCCCAAGACCCCATGAGGGATGTTACCCCTAAACCTCATTAGGGTCTCCACTCCCAAACCCCACTAGTTATTGGGATCTCTTGTCACATAAGAAACTTGATTACAACGAGGGGTTTGTGTGTGGAGACCAAAACTAAGAACTTAGACAATTATCTTAATGACTATCATAATATCATTGATCAATGATGAAGTATCATAATATCAAAGATTAAAACGCCATTATTATTATTAAATATAATATTGTTATTATATAATATATCAAATCTATTTGCAATTCTATATATTTTTTATATTTGTTTTGCACACACACACACACACACATATATTACAGCTGTACCATACCCAAGGATTAAAATAGCTGTACTAGCATATACCAAAACCATGTGCTCATACCTGCCCTCATACCAAAACTGGTAACTCAGAAGTTTTTTAAACCTCCAAACCTTTCAGACTTTCAAATTTTAACTTGTTTAAACCTTCAAAATAAAAGTTCAAAGCTTCAAACTTGCAAACCTGCCGTTTTTTATTTTTATTACTTTTGGCATACAAAAACTGTTGTTTTTTGTTGCTTTTTGCAAGCAAAATCTATTGGTTTTTTGAGATCAGATGTATTTAAAGCTTTGCTGTTTTTTATTTTCATAATTTTATTTTTTGTTGTATTGTGTTGTATCTATTTTCAGGGTCAAGATGGATTCATTTGGTGCCCATGCTGATCTCGATTTGGGTAATGAAATTGAAAGGGGAATGAGCTAAAGGCAGCCAAGCCCCAGCCATAGGAACAAATAGTTCAATTGGGAGGACATTGCAAACTGATTGCCCTTCCAAGTTGTTGGTATGATATGCTAAAGGCCCATTTAACAAAAAAAATCCTTTGCAACATTGCTCAACACAAACAGAGGTGCTAATTCAAGTGGAAGTTAGCATTGGAAATGCAACATTTGCCCAAAGGATTGGAAGGGCAATATTATGAAGGTTACTGCGCACTTTTTACATGCCCTTGGTGGAGGGATCGGGCCTTGTGAAAAAGTGTTATGTCCTCTTTTTCAGATTAAAATAATTTATAATATTTTTGTTTGACCCAATCACTTTTATTTTTGGGGCAAACTTAAATAATATTATTTTAATAAATTAAAAAGTGAATTTTTAAACACTTAAATATAAAAACTAAGTTACCGGGTTCTTCATTTTAGCCCCCCGAACCGGCCAAAATACGTGTGGGTTCTGGTTCGGGTTCGGTTTTTCTTTGGGTTCGCTTGGGTTCTCCATTTTCCACCCGGGTTCTCTGTGGGTCCTTCTGTGAAGAACCCACAGAGAACTCGGGTGGAAAATGACGAACCCTGGCCGAACCCAGAAGGACTCGGGAGGACCCACGTCATCCAGCCTAGAAAAAGGCAAAAACTCAATTAAAAAACAAAAAACAAAACCCTAAAAAGTGCCCAGATTGCCTTATATTGACTTGGCCGACCAAATGAGGCGGAATTGGAGTACATACTCCTTCATCCACTCGGTCAAGCGCAATTGTTTGGGTGCAAAAAAAGCAGAGGATTTGGTCTATGTACACTCCAACCTTCGTCTCGTATCACATAAGAAACCTGAATACAATGAGGGTGTGTCAAAGAATTGGGATCTCACCCTTGAGTGTGCTCATTTAGATGCTACAGTTGCACAACTTACCTTGGCTTCTATAGATGACAATGAGGCAATTAATGCACCTAGTGGGAGTGGCAATCCAATTGATAGTGATTCAAATGAAATTGAACCAATTGAGGACGACGAATTTGATGAAGATGAATTTGAAGAATAGTAATACTGAATTAAATATTGTCTTGATTGTAATTTGAATTTTCAATGTGTAATGACATTTTAAGACTTGAGTATTTACTATTTAGTAATTTGGTAATTTACTATTTACATTTTTGCAAATTATGAATATGATTACAGATTATATGAAGTATTACCGTATGGTGTATTTCATTGTTTCAATATTCTATGGCATTATGGCATTATGATCATATGATTAAAATTTTGAGCATGCTTATGAGTCTATGACATTATCATTATGTTTTTATATATATATATATATAGTACGGCCGTACCCATACCCGTACCCTAGGAAAAAAAAAATTGCCGAACCGGTGAACCTGAACCCGAACCCGTATTTGAACCCGTACCCGAACCGGCAACTTAGTATAAAAAGTATTTTTAATACTTGGAAGGAAAATAAAGCTCAAAGAAAATAAAATAAAATAAATGGAAGGCCCAAAAAATACAACTATAAAAGGAGCACTTTTTCTCATTTCATCATCAATCAAGTTATCCTCTTTGCATCCAATTTTCACATTTGAGCAATTTGTTCAATCTAGGGCATCCAAGGACAAAAACCCTCTTGAATTCCACATTCGGGATCAAGGACAAAAACCCGTGTTTCCAATCTTGGGTGATTCCATTCAAGAATCACAATTATGCTGATTTGTGATGGATTTGGATTTTGCCACAGTGCCACTACAATTGTTTTGGCATGCAAAAATCATTATTTCATTACCAACACATATTTGAGAGTTTATATATTGAGTTTTAGATTTTTGGCAAATTCTTGGTACTCCTAATGGCTGGATCTGAGTTGTTACAGTCATACCAACTGCCAGTTGACATCATTGGAGGGTTTTGGTATTATTTTTGGAGGAAGCCCAGTTACACAAAAATTCAAAAATTATTTTTCAAGAGTGGCAAACCATTTTGGAGATATTTATTGTTGATTTGGGAGGCACCTGCTATAAGGACAGTCCATACATGTTTATTTGGCACTTTTGAGGTCTGATTTGTGTTACCAGGGTCTGATCTGCATTACATCAGCAGCAAGGAGAGGTAAAAATAGTTCGTTTGGTCATGGTAAGTTCCGACCACAGCCGTACAACTACAGCCCTTAACCTAGCTAGATCAAGCAGGCATACCACTCCAATAAGGTCTATGTGAATTCAAAATTGCAATTTTAGATCTGATTTTTGTCTTAGAGCAGTTTCAAACTTGTAATCATTGCAAGCATCAATAAAATCAGACTTTGAAGGTTTCCAAATTTATGTTTGAATCTGATCTGAGCATTTGAAGTGACCTAGTGTTTGTACCAGCCATTGAATTTATCAAGATTTGGTTCAGATTTGGCTTATGAAGTGTTTGAGGGTTTGATCAAGTATTTTCCATCATTATTTTCAATTTTCAGTTTGCAGTTTTAGTCTATTTCTTGTTTTAAAAAAAAACAGAAAATACAAAAAAAAAGTATAAAAACATAAAAAAATATAAAGGGGGCATTACAAAAAGTCACACTTGAGGAGAGGGCTGAGATGATCAAACTATTTTAGGGTAGCACACCAACAATTTCCTATACACCACAATATTCAAGTAAGTTAGACTACCCTCATTTCTGTCATTTGACATGAGTGTGGTGGGATGAAGGGGAAAATAAAAAGCTGCAAGTTCATCATCATCGAATCAATTCATAGATGTTCCATGTGCAAGCAAGGTTGCAAATGAGGCCATTTCCAATTTCTATTTTGGTAATATCATTCCTTTCTATGTTGCTCAATCTCCTTTTTAAAAAGACTTTTTCGACAAGGTAGAAAAAGATAGTCCTTGTTATGTGGGTCCTAGAGAGTTTAGATTGAGAATCACTCTCTTGGAAAAAGTTATTCCAAAGTTAACATGTTGATGGAGGAGAGGACGGCCAAATGGACAACACATGGTTGTAGTATAATCATGGATGGGCTGATGGATATTGGACAACATCCACTCATCAACATTAAATTTCCATGCATTGATGGAAGACACAAGGATCTTGGGAGTGCAAGTGATTACTAATGCAGCACATGTTTGCAAGGCAACAAGTAGATTGCTTCTTTGCAAGGTGATGGGTAGATTGATTCAATCTACATACAAGCATATCTATGGACCCCTTGTGTGCATGCTATGAAACAATGAAATGATAGTGGCCTAGGGAAAATCTAGGTAAATAATCTAAATTTTATGTTGGAAGGTCTTATGAGGGTCCCACAATTGTTTAAGGTTATAATGAAATATTAAAAAGTGAGTTAACTTTTTTTCGCATGTGAAAAGCTGCTTGTTTGCAGCTTCCACTGAGGAACATTCCTGGGAGACGTCCCCCACATAGAGGATGGCCCTCTCCCCCCCAAAAAGCAGAAATTGGGGGGGGGGGGAGGGGGGTGGTTGTTGTTTTGTCACTGTCCCCAAAATGCCCATCTATTAGGAAATGGTAGAAAATCCCCTAAGACGTGTCCCAAGAGAATGTTGCTATTTACTATTATTGTTAGGCAAATTGGCTAATTGGAGATGCTTAATTTCCATTTCTACATTGTATTGTTTTACCCCAATACTAGTCAATCTATTTAGTATGTGAAGTATTGAATTCCTTATAGTCTTCTATTCTAGTCAATATATTAGGAAACAACGCTAAAGCATTGGAAAAAGGATTGATCATTGGTTTTTAGATGTTTGTAGAAAATATGCAAATATAGATGCATGTTTATGTTGAAATAGTCATTAGAAATTGGCTCAACATAACTATAATGTCCCCTTTTCCCTAGGAAGTTGATAGATGGAGTGGTTAGTTTATCATCGGTTCCCGTAGTCTAACATGGTGTTTAGGGGACCCCTTTGAGGGTGATCTATGGCTCTTTAGCAAGCCTTTTGGAGCTTATTTCAATATTCTTCATCTCTGTGTCCCAGTTTGTTTGTGGTGTGCCTTTTGGAGGCCGTTCTGGACGTTTTTACCCACATTTACTATTTTTAGTAAGTCACTTGGATGTGTTGTTCATACTATGTATGGTCAGCTGTTATCACGCCTATATCTGGAAAGTTGATAGTATACTCCCATGAGTCGATATTGGCATTTATTGGGGTGTTAATGATTTAAATTATATTATTAAAGTTAATCTAGTTTGACTTTAATAATATTAATTATATTGGATGACTTTATTAAAGGGTGTTATAAGGGGTTAAAATGGTATTATAAGGCATTTGCATAAAGTGTTATTATTTTAATGAGTTGACCCTCAACTTTATGAATTATAATCAAAAGCAAATATATTTTAAATGCCATCAAAAGTAAATATGATTTAAAAATCATTTATTGCCAAGTGGGATGTGGGTTTTTTGGAGAAGTATAAAAAGAAACTTAATGCTTTTTCATTCATTCATTGTTGAGCAGATTATTTTGATAAGGGTTTCTGCAAGAGATTGGAGAGTCTGGAAACACTTAGCTTTTTGAAGACGAAATCCCTCAGGAAGAACAACTTGGTGCAGGAGTGAAAGATCTCCCAAGCCAACTTGCAAACAGCTTCATTTAGAGGTTGTGCTTGTGCTTCATCGATTTACAAGAGAGATTTAATATTCAGGTTCTAAGGAATCAACAAGAATTTGGAAGATATATTGATTGAATTGGTAGGATTTACTTGCTGATGTATAAGTCAATCCTTGCTGCTCTAATACCAGCACTATCCTTGTAGATTTATAAGGCAACAACGCTAAAGCATTGGAAAAAGGATTGATCATTGGTTTCTAGATGTTTGTAGAAAATATGCAAATATAGATGCATGTTTATGTTGAAATAGTCATTAGAAATCGGCTCACCATAACTATTAAGCTAAGTTATTGGGTTCTCCTATTTTGGTTCACATTGTTGAATTAAATAAGAGTGGGAGTGGGGTCAGGAGTGTAGATGGGATGACTAGGGCATGGCCTCACCGCCTCAGGTACTCTCCTTGGGGTGGTAAGGCTGTGCCTTGGCTAAAAAAAGAAGCCAAAACAAAGAAAATCATGTCTCAACCAAATAAACCCTTAAAGTTTGGTGAATGGCGATGATTATAAGGGTCTTGTATATGCCCCTACCCCAAGGATCATCAAGTAGTAGCTTTTTTTCGAATGCTATCACGCACCTAGCGAAAAGGTATTATGTTTGATGCTTTGGCCTGATTTCAACTAATTGGAAGTCTTGAAGTCAGGTTTTCATCCAAAGTCTCGACTTCCCTTGATCCTTACCTTTTAGGAAGAAAATATATTATTAATTTATTATATATATATATATATATGGTTGTGACTCGTGAGTGTATACACTCACAACCATACCTATAACCAGGGGATTTTTCGCCATATCTGCATACCCAAACCCCGAATCTGTATCTGTTCTTGTACCAGAACCAGTAACTTAGCTAGTAAGCTTGCTTCAAATTCTTAAGTGCTTCAGCGTTCAGGCACTTTCTTATGGAGTTACTTTTATGCAGTATGGTCTGAATTATTGTACACAATTTTATACATTCTTTTCATGAAGCAACATTTTCAGTTAGTCAGACCAAGAAAGTTCATATTAATTTTCATATCATTGCATTGTTATTCAAATATTACTTATATGGAGAAATATCAAATTCATAGCACTAGATTGAAGATGCTCTTTCCAATATTTCTTCCCCTAATATTTACTTAATAATTTTGCAGGAAATTATTGACATGTGTGATTATGCAGTTGGCTTAAGTCGGCAGTTGAATGGTTCTATAATTCCTTCAGAACGTGAGCTTTTATATGTTATTATGATTAATTATTGCAATAATTGGACTTCTATTTCATTGTTTTATTTAGAACTGGTAATAGATGAATTTATATTCAGTGTTATATACATATTGTGTGTAATGATGGTTTAGCCTTTGATTAATGAAATATATTGTTGACCATGTGGACATGAAATGTTCATTTATTGCATTGGACATATTTTCACTTTTCAGTCATGTGGACAATATTTTTTTAGAGGAGATTGTTCTGCTAAATATTGAGAAGCAGGTCCCTCTTCCCCAATAAAACATTTTCTGATCTGAGAAATTAATGAACACTTAAAACCTTCAACATATTGGTGCATCATGAAAGGTCAACTCCTTTTCTATTTTAAACAGGACATTTAAATCTGTAGCATTGTCGCAATAAATGGCCCAATTTATCACTAAAGCCTGGACCAAAATTTGGACAATGTATATTAAGTAGATTCAAAACTTTCCATTTTAACTCGATAGGATGCTCACCAGATTTGGTAGGATCCCATCAATATCCTTGTATAAACAATTAGAGATCTTTGTAATCAGAAAAGATGGTGGGTGCTTGGGAGGCATTGTCAATGCTTTTGTTTGGGTATTATTGATTTTTCATAAACTCAAAAAAATTGTCATTTGTATTTGTCTCCACAAGCTGATTCCTATATGCCAGCTTGAGACGTTTAGGTGGGTGTAATGTAAATAACTCTTTGAGTTGTTCTACATCATCTTCATCCTATGAATCCAAATTGGTTTTGCTCTCTTTAATTGAACTTGTTGATCTGAAGCTACATGGGCATAATGCTTCTAATTTCTTTGACAGTTTGTAATATTTTTCAAGCCCAATGTCTTCAAATGGTAAAATGTTTTAGAAAATATTTTTTCTCCAAGAAATCCTTGTTCTAAATAATTATGGATTGTAGACGCTTAAAGTCTCTAATGGTATATGATGTTGTTACCACACGATGCTTTTTGAGTGTGCTTCACCTTACTACATATACAATTACAATTAGTGGTTTAAACTTTAGCATATTGAATGGTAATATGTATGTCCACAAATTTCGTACTGTTTAATTTGTCATTAGTACCAAGCTTAGTAGCTTTTAGCACTCATATCACTTTTGGTTAACATAGCCCTAAGACAATTATAGTGATGTGTTTTAGAATCTTTCTTGATGCCTTGTTTGGTCTCATGCTCCTCTTATCGATCAAGTTTTCTTTGTTTGCTTCATTGTATCATTCATACTTAGCTGTAGAAAGAAAGCAACTATATTGATGTCCACAATTGATCAAAGTTGCTTGATGGGACTTGAGCACCATTAATTGCAATTGAGTGAAAAGAACCCTAGGTTTTCAAAAACAATTAATTAAGAAAGGCATGACTCTAGGGAATAGACTTGGATCTATTAAAACCTAGACAATATTATTTATATTGAATTAAAAATAATCATGTAAGGCTAGCTAGGACCCTCAAATGGAATGGATAAAGAGGTTGAGGAAAAAAAGAGTTGGAGGTTTGTATTGGAGATTTTTATTTTCACAAGCTTGCAAGGCTAGTAATGTTGTCATGTCCCTTTTTTTTAATAATTTTGTTATGGACCAAAATGCCTATTTCTTAATTCTTGTGTTTTCCCTTGTCCAATTTTGTGTATATGTCCTTCCTCTGCTTTCCCCTCGTGTCTTTCTAAGGTCCCCAAAGGCTCCTAGTGTTGGGGCATGCCCAATCTTCTAAATGTTTATCGGTTGTTAGTGTTTTGGAGCTCCTCGTCTTGGCATGCCTTCCTATCTAAGTACAATTTTCCCAAAGTCCCTTTAGTGCCAAACCTTTGGACTTGTCCTTGTTGTGCCAATCTTTCGGTCCCCACTAGAGTGTCGGAGTTTCCCGTCCTCAGGTACCCTTCTCATGTCATCTCTGACCCTTGACTCTTGACTCAATGTTCTTACTAAGTCACTTAGTGGAGTTAGGCTTGCAGCCTTACCTTTAACTTGGGTACTTGTTTCATGTCATGCCCAACTCTTGAACTCCATTGATAACTTCATACATCTCATTAGGGTTGGACTTCAACTCATTCCTTTACTCGAGTCCTTCTTGTGCATGTCCAATCTTTGATGCTCGATATCTTCCAGCATAGTTGAAAACTCTCTGAGTAATCGGTGAGTTTTAAAAACTCTCGAGTTTTTCTTGATGGTGGGTTTTTCCCACATTTACTCTCTAAAATTGCTTGCCGAATAAAGGAGAAAAACTCATTGAGTTTTTGCCAAAAACTTGACGAATCTGCAAAAAAAAAACTCGCCCATCCAAAAAAAAAGGTCTCTCGTGGTCATTTAAAAGGCATTTTCATTTGATTTGATTTTATAGGTACTCTCCAAGTCCAAGTTTCTAAGTTTTCCTACAAGTCTTCATCTATAATATCGTCTAGTTCTACCTCCCCCTAGTTTTCACTAGACATGGGAAGAGGAAGATGTAAATTTGTAAAATATATTAATGTAGTATTTACTTTTAGTTTTACAAAAACAATTTGCTATTTTCATTTTGTTTCAGACTATCAGTATCAACGCATTCCACACGAGGATGCCATTTTGTACCCAATTTGCTTTCAAATCAATCAAATACAACTAGATTCAACTGGTTTCTTTTATGTACTCATTTATTGACTCATTGGATGCATCTTAATTGATCTTACCATTGAATTTTGCAAAAAAAATGCGTTTTTAATGAAATTTAGCAATTTTTTATGTTGCGGAGTTTTTTGCTGAGTTTTTGTTGAGCTTTTGCTAAGTCGTGTTTTTTGGGCTTGGCGAGTTTTTCAATTCGGTGAGTTTTTCAACTATGACTTCTAGCATACATCCTATTAGAGTTGATGGTGCAAACTTTCTTTAATTGTGGTACCAGGCATAGATTACATACTCTCCGATTACTCTCCGAGTAGCCGAGTAATCTCCAAAAAATTTGCATGCCGAGTAATTTCTGCTTTTACTCTCGGGCAGTATGCAGATGGATTTTATCTCGTCAACTTATCGAGTAATTGCCAGTAGCTCGCAAAAAACCCACAAACTTGGCAAGTTTGTATGTATGTGTATAAATATGTTCGTGTGTATATGCATGCAAAACTTGGCATCCTGTGTATGTTTATAGATATGTATGTGTGCACAGTGCAGTCTTGAGTATACACATACATAAATATCCACACACATTTGCCGAGTATTTGCCGAGTATTTTTCGAGTTTTCCCCGAGTCAAATTTTTTGGGCTTGCTGAGTACTCTCTGATTCCGAGTATGTAAACTATGGTACCAGGCATGAGTCATCCTTGATTCAGACATTTTCTACTATCCTCTCTTCGGGACTGCTTGTTCGGACTTCCCTTCACTTGTCTATCTTAATGGTATGAGTTCCTTGTCATCGTTGACCTTCAAAGTCCAAAACTCTCACCATTTTCACTATTCATCTCGCCTGCCTCCTAGCACATCATAGAGTGCCATTAATGCTCAATTTTATGTTGTAACTTCTAGAAAGGTGGGCCTTCTACCCACAAACATTATTTAATATTTAGGATGTGGGTCTTTGTGTACCTCTAGTTGCAAAGATAGATAAAAAGGCCCTTGTTGCCATTAAAACTTGTGGGACCTTGCACCATTATTATAGAGGACATTTGTAGGATGTGGGAAGAACATTCCCATGCCTTTCAAGTACAACCTTGCTCATGTGGGCATGATTTCATGCACAATCCAAGGACAAATGGTGCTCGATAGGAGTGGGTGCTATAGTCGGCCGAAAGTAATTTGTTAGTCGGCCAAGTAAATAAGTAAATAAATAATATTGTGCAGCAAATGGTTATTAATGTGTTGTATTGGGAATTAGTCCCCGACCATGGATTAGTTGTATTGGGTAGTTATCGACGGTTGGTGTCCTCAACCAACGTCGACAACTATATATGTCATAATTTACTTGTAGTTGAGGACAACATAGCCTTTGGGGATATTGTACTTATTGCCTATTCAATAAATGAGAATACAACTTTATTCTGTGCATATGCATTGTTGAGTACTTGATATGTTTTCTACTATAGTTTTCTATTTTTGATTTCTTTATTTAGTTCATTTTCATAGTCTTTTTCTTCTTCGTCGTTCGATACTGTCGTTACGGATAGCTGTCGTGTTTTGTCGGCATGGTTTTGGTTTGTTTCTTTGGCAAGGTCTTGGTTTGTTTCTTCAAGGATTCTTCTCAATCGTCTTCGTCTTTCTTCTCAATTGTCTTCGTCTTTATTCTTGTTCCTTTACTCTCAAGGATCTTCGTACCCGTTCTTCTGATGGTTCTTGATTGCTTGGGATTCTGCTCTTATCTATATTTGGTTGTACGGGCATTAAATTTTGGGAGTACGCCTACGACTAGTGTCGTGCTCATCCTCCTCCCATTTGTTTCACTCTTTGTACCGTTGTAGTATTTGCTGTCTTCTTTGCTCTCGGTCTTTGTCGGCCCGAAGATCTTAGAGTATGATGTAGTGATGTGCAAGCAATTTCGGTAGTCTGTTGAGAAGGTGGTCGACCTCTAGGTTAACACTCAGATTGTCCTACATATTTGCCAAAGGGACCTCTCGCGTGAGAGCTTCCCTCCATACGCGATCCTTCACTGAGATATGCCACAGGTTTATGAGGTCTTTTGTCAACGCGCCTTCTCTTTCTTCATTGGCTTGTACCGGTTCGTCAATTGGCTGACCCATTTTGATGCCATTATTCTCATCTATGTTTGGTGTATTGCCAGAGTTCATATCGACAACAACGCCAAATGTTTACTCATAGAAGTAACTTGACCAATTGACACAAAGTAAACGAGAATAGAAAACTATAGTAGAAAACATATCAAGTACTCAACAATGCATATGCACAGAATAAAGTTGTATTCTCATCCATTGAATAGGCAATAAGTACAATATCCCCAAAGGTTGTGCTGTCCCCGACAACAAGTAAATTATGACATATATAGTTGCCGATGTTTGGTTGAGGACACCAACCGTCGGTAACTACCTGGTACAACTAATCCATGGCCGGGAACTAATTCTCGATACAACACATATTAATTACCATTTGTCGCACAATATTATTTATTTATTTATTTACTTAGCTGACTAACAAATTACTTTTGGCTGACTACAAGTGCCATCGCTAGTGTACTACTCTGATGTTTGGGGACATTAATGAAGATCTCAACATTCTTTTTATGGATATTTAGGGTGCATAATCTTTTGAAGAGGAATTATGAAAATTACACAAACCGTAATTGGAAACCCCATTCTGAGTACTTGTGTTTGAATGCTCAAGTGTGTTGATGAAAACCCTCACATTTATAGATGATTAGAGGACAAAAATCCTTTTGCTTTGCACATTAGAGGATGAAACCCCTTTGGTTGGAGGATGAGCTTTTATGGTGGCAACTTTTAGTTGGGTCAAGCTTGACTGATTTGTAGGTGGTTGTGGATGTATGTGTCATATCTACAATTCGTCAAAGTTGCTATAGCACCATTTTGTAATGTATTACCATCTCATTGAATGTAAGAAAGGTTCTGCAATCTATTTTTTATTTGTAACCTGATTTGAATCTAGGGTATCAATGAATGTAAATTAGTGTTTTTAATTTGGGTTACCTAGATTTGAGTAGGTGTCTAAATCTGCAATTTATCCTTATTTGTGAATCTGATCTGGACCATTAGGGTTTAGTGTTATCGTGTAACTATAAAGAGATGTTTTTGGGTTTTGTAGGATATATTTAAAATATTAAAACCTGAAATTTAATTGTCCCAAATACTAAATAATTGTTGAGGATTTTAACTAATAATTGCTACATAATTAACCCCACAACATTACAAATGCATACTTCTTCCCATGGCTCAAGCTATTATCCAAGGGGATTAGTAGGTCCTTGATGCTAGAACAAAACTAATCCATAGCACTCAAAATGAGTGTGAAGAGGGATTAGGTGTTTTAGTGGCAGATCATTGCCTCGTCAAGTTGTTTACATTTGTGTGTGAACTGATCGTATCCAAAGGGTGCCTTAATGCCTCCTATGCTAGTGATGTGTTAAAAGGACATGAAAATCTTGGTAGCCCTAGGCTTAGTCATAGGGTTCACAAAATGGCATCTATGAAATATGAAATTCAGCAAACTTTCATTTTTTTTTTAAATTCATTCTCGTTCACCCTAACATTTGGTTTATATATTATGCACATGGAAAAAAAGTTACCAAACCAAACACACAATCAAAATTGAAGACATTTATCAAATGTGTGCTACTTCTATCCACAAACATAAATGAATATAAAAAATACATTATGTTATAGTTACAAAACAAGAATATATTTTTTTGGTTAAATTTTTTTATTAATCAAGAGATATATTTAGGTACACTACGGGTATATTTCCAGATGACAATAGCCATCATGACAAACCAAATATGAGATACCTACAAAGGATACCTGTGATACCAATCAAAACCAAAACAAGACAAGAAAATACTCCTAGCATTACCACACTTTACCCTGACCAACCAGTTGCTTCTAATTCATCTGGTCATCTTGAATAAGTTGAAGCAAGTGACAAATCTTGACCTGATCTAACCCATTCTGATCAACAATATACTAAATTATTGATGTAACAAACACCCACGCCTAGCATTGCGCCATCAACCTCCCACAAACCAAGAATATGATGTAACAACTCATTCTAAATTATTGACCTTTCAATTGCTTGTTAGTTGTGCTTCTTGATGGTTGGCAGTTTGTTACATAGTTGAACTCATCCATTCGTAAATCTATTGAAGTCACTAGGCATCTGGTTGAAGCTATGCAAATCTTGCATGTTAGCACATGATGAACAATGGAAATCATGCATGGTGGTGCACGATGACGCCAGTTGTTGCATGCTAAGTGCGAGCCTTGTAGAGAGCACATAAGTCATGGTGCACACAATGTTCCTAGAGGCTTGTACGCCTGTGCTTTAATGACAGTACGCCTGTGCTTTAATCACAAATCATTGTCAATAAACATAAAGTATAGAATAATTTGAGATATTTCAATTTCATAGAACAAAGAATATAAATATTAATTCTATATATGATAAGAATTATATATATATTTTTTAATTAATTCATATTTTGGTGAACATAGTCAATCTAGGCACATTTTGTAAATTACCAAATATATCTAGGAATTTTTAGTAGTTTGCGATTTAAATTTCTGTGAGAGGGATAAAAGTTAAGCCAATTGGGAAAATAACCCTTAGTTTTATCTGTCTATGTTTTGTCTGTGTTTGTAAGTTGCTGAACATGCTTACCAATCTCCCACAAAAATTTGTTGGGGCACTTGTGGTATGTTTTTTTGGGGTTACTAAAAGCTTATGGTCTTATTTGACAGCTATTCGTTTACTGTGACTACAAATACTTACTGAAAAGCTTTTGCCATGTTTTTCAGAATGTCACCAACCTGTCTTTGGTGTTTGCCTCTTCAAATTCTGAAAAATATTAAAACAATGCCCTGCATAGCTTCCACTGGGTCACTTTTGGTTTGCCATTACTTGAAGCTTAAAGTTTTTTGGGTAATTGTTTTCTACCTGTAAGTGTACATACTTACCAAAGGCTTGTTACACCCTTGCAAAATTTTCAAAAGAAAAACAAGTTTTTCTTGATTAGGGCTGACCTGGGATTATAGGGGCTGATGAGGGCCAAACTGATTTGATCAGATGCAAAAAATAAACATATATATACCAGGGTAAATTGCCTTTCTTCCACATTCGTTCACCATTTCAGCATATGTAATGTCCCCCTTTTCACATTACTGGAGCATGGGTCCACTCCTGTAGTCCATAGCATCAAGTGAGTGGTTGGCAGCATAGAAAAAGCAGATAGATAGGTTTTAGTTACTTCATTTAAGAATAAGTTAACTAATGGAATAAGACGATTGAGTTGGAGTCAGCATTTCTTGCTGGAACTGTCAGTTATTTGGTTCAGATTTAGTTTTCTTGGATTTATCAGTTAATTGGATTGGCTATGATTAAGGAGTGGATCAGATATAGTTATTTTAGACTTTTCTGTTAACCGACTGGGATTACTGATGATTGAGGAATGGAAAAAGGAAAGAATGGAATATAAAGAAGTGTTGGGGGAAAAGATGACATCACAAATTAAAATGAAAAAAAATAAAAAAATCTCCAGTGTCTGACAGCTGCGTATGGCAGTTTGTGGTGTTTCGAGATGGAAACCTTAAGTGTGGTAATCAGATTATCTTGGGGATGGAAACCCTCAAAGACCTTCGTGAATTTCAAAAAGTGTCATCAGTATCATTAGAGGTGTTATCAGATTTGCATGCAGGGCATGCCTTGTAATTTGTATCAGACTGGTAAATTTGAGTTTGCTAAATTAAATATAAAAAATGCAACTTTTTTAGTTAAGGTTGTTATAGTGGTAAGAAAGCCAAAAATGGGCCAGCTTGAGGGAGGTATAATAAAAAGGTTACTACATGTCAGTGAGGATAGAGAAATCATATATTAACTAAGTGATGAAGGAAATAAAATATGTCCCACGAAGATAAAGCATTGGAAGCTTTCAACATGATGAGATCCTTAAAGAATGGGCAGCAATGTTTCATCAATCTTGTTGTCTAGAGAATGTAGATGCGAAGACCAAACTATTCCATTGTCTTCAAGTAATGGTGCACAAGGGATATCCTCATCTTCAGTGGTGAACCAAAACACCCCATTGAAATCATCCATCGGTACTAGACTACGGAGAGTCACTTATTTGTATAGAGAAGTTATGCTGTAGGAAGAGGATATGGATGACCAACAGAAGGATGACTTGGATGCTTTCCATGTTGAATACAGGGCAAAGAGTGCTGAGTTTGGAGCATACATCTCTTTCATGAACTTCTATTCATTGATGTCAAAAACCAAAACCAACAATAAAAGGAGACCCACCACGAACCAACCTCACAAAGATCTGCAAAGCAGATTGGGGAAGCTCACTAATACCTCATCGATTGATCGAACAAAGGTTCAGCGCAGGCTTGGATCCAAAAGCTGAATACTCACTTTTCATTGAGCCATATTGTTACTGAAGATGAGGAGTATAAAACATGAGGCCATGAATGAATTAGAGAAGAGTTGAAGAGACATGAAGAAGATGAACTAAAATGGCAATTCCAATTTGAAGCCGAGGAGTGGAAGTTTGAGGAAACATTGTAGTTACAATGAAAAATTGAAGAGAAGGAAAAGCGAAAGCACCTTTTAGAGATAAGTAAAAAGCAATTGGAAGTAAACTGATGGCATATGCTAAAAGAGTTTGATTCAAGTATTGTTGAACCTTATCTCGATACACGAGACTACGAATATTGTGAATGAGTGTATGAATAGGTTTACAGATCAGCAACAAATGTTGGTGGATGGCAGGTCTGTGCCACTAGGGAAGAAAATATTTTCCTCTGGCAGCAATCTTGGAGAAGGATCTATATTTCCGGAGGAGAGATTTTTGGTTAGATGATTATAAAAGTTATTCCAGATATCAAGAGAAATGTATATGTGTTGGAAAAGATTAATACTTACACACTGTTCTGTATTGTGTTGTCTTGGAAAAGACAAATTAAAATGTTAACAAGGGTTTGGCTAAAATTGCTTTGCTCATCTCTGGCCTCTACAGATTTGTATGAATACTGAACATTCTCTGACAAGATTCCATTGATTTCACTTGCAGTACACTTTGTGTTACCTGAAAGTTTATGGTTCCGTTTGACAACTATTTGTCACCTGTAGTTGTACGTTCATAACTATATAATTCTAAGATTGTCCTAAGTTGCTTGGGATCTTGTGAAATAATCAAGCTGGGAAATTACGTTTCTTAGAATAATTCTCAACCCATCTATATTCAGTGAAAATGGCAACAATTTTTAACAAGTTAGAAATGCATATCATTAAACTGAGGATTGAGTATCCAGAGATACATAAACATTTACCAATAAGAAAAGTTCATTTACAGTAATATCTAGACACTTGTAACTAGTGAAAGCGTCCCTAACAGTGGCATACAATAGAATGAAGTTATTGGAGATCAATATCAGATTGATAAGGAAATTTGGGTAATTTTTTTGTTTGTGCTCAAATAGAAAGATGAACATTGTCCTTCTTAAGGGGTAAACAAACTTTAACTCATAGATATAGAAATCTTAATTAACACAAGTTAGACTGTAACTGTTAACTAGGTTTCATAATTGAAGAACATGTAGTCTATATTAAAGTTTCTGTGTGCAATGATGCTCCAGTTTATTGTCCTTGATAAGCATGTTTCCATATTATTTTAATCAAATATGATAAGTTTTCATGTACATTGGTAGTTTGCATTTGATTTACCCATCACGAATACTAATAGTTTTTTTACTGGACTGTTCTCTGATAATGTTTTTTTAAATGCCTCTGCAGGGCCCAATCATATGATGATGGAGGTATTCTCTAACTTCAACCATGGTTTGAATTATAGTTATAATATTGCATTTTCTTTGGAACTGATCTTTTTGTGTTTGTGAAGGAAAATTGGAGTGCTATTGACATATCATTAGAGAAAATCGGTTAGACATTTTTAGGTTTTAAAAATGAATGATTTATTACAAAATTCCTACTTACAACCTATATTGTTTTTAGGTGTTATTAGTTGAATAGAAGCTTAAACATATTGTTTGTTTAAAACTTGATAGGTATGAAATTCTCTGGGTATAGTTGGTCTAACCACTAATTTCAAGGATGGAATGATTCATTTCAAAATTCTTACTTACAACCTATATTGTTTGAGTGCTATTATAAGTTAAATACAAGCTTCAGTATATTGTTTGTTTGGAACTTGATAGGTATGGAATCCTCTAGGCATAGTCGGTGTAATCACTGCTTTCAACTTTCCAGCTGCTGTACTTGGTATGTGCCATCGATATTTCTGAATTAGATAATGCTAGAGGATGATTTCAAATTTTTAGCTGAAGCGATACTGCTATAAATGCAAGAAATGGATGATTAAATATTAGGATCCTTGGATTTTTCTCAAGTCCAAAACTAACTCTTGAACTTAAAGCTGTAAAGTGTGAAATATTATCAATTGATTTAAATTCAATCGAGATTGGGTTTGTTAAGCTCTTTGGTCTTTGCATCTTTTTTGTTTTTTGGTTATATTGGAAGATTCTGATGTGATTTAAATGCATGTGTATTTTGTCCATTGCAATCAATTTGAGATCCAGTTAGTTTAGGTGACATTGTTGCCTGAGTGTGTCAAGTTGGAATTGAAGTGTAGATGGGATACTCAATGGGTTCTAATTGTGGAGACCCAAGTTCAAATTCTTAGAGTGACATATAATAGGGAGATCTGAGTTGTGACTCTTGGACTTCCATAGTTGGCTTCTAATGTTGATATCTAAGTTGTAATCTAATGTTAATGGTCTTTAGGAGCTAACCTTGGTCTCATTTGTTCTCATCCTGCTCATATGAGCCATATTTGTAACTATTATCCAATATAAAAAAAGTCTTGATGGCATAGTTCATTTTTCAAGTTTTTAGATCTTCTAATTTCCAAGTAACTGTATTATTTCTATTGTCTATTCAGCTGAAATCAGAAGAGACCATGAAATGCAAATCTTAATGAATATTTTGAGCAATTTGATTTTGTTTTAGCTGTTTTTGTTTTCTGTCTATTTATTGCTATAGACTATATGCTCAATTCAAAATGACAGGTACTCTAGGATTTCATACCATTGACCATTTTTAGCTATTAGAAGTGAATGTGCTTTTCGATCCCATTTACCTAGATTTGATCATTATTGGACTTGAATGTAATTTCTTTCTTTCATTTCTATGAGTAAATTTGTTATTTTCTAGCCCATCTAAAGGCACAGTGTCTTGCTGTTTTTGAACTGTATTTAGGAATTTGGGATTGTTGGAATGTATTGTCATTGATGTCAAAGGTTGGAGAAAATTGTTAAGGCCAAAGGCCACTATATCACCATTCAAAATACATATACACATGCTGGTTGACTATGGAAGAGAAATTAAAACGATATTATATGAACCGACTTGAAATTTAAATGATATTATATGGGCCGACTTTACAAAGGCAGTAATTACACTTACGTTAATAAAGATGGACGACTCACTTATAAGTTTATGTGGCAGAATCCTCATTATTACAAGATAGATTAATATATAGAAGGCAGCGATTATAATTAAAAAGTGCAGCAATTAGAAAGGTAGCAATAAAAATTATGAAAAGGCGGTGATTAGAATGATAAGAATGGATAAATAGAGTCGCCTCATTTAAGAGGTTTAAAACAAAATAAATTAAGTTTAAGAGGCCGACCCCCCTTCTTACATAGTCACCTCTTTCATGAATGGTCGTCTCTCTTTGGAAGAGGTGTGAAGAAGATAAAAATAGATGGTGGTTTGGGAGTCAAAATAGCAAGCAATCAATGATATATTTCCGAGTATAAAGAAAAGTAAAGAGCAGAAAAATGAAGAGTAAATCTGATTTATTTTGAGAATATGTGTGTAATAAAGAGCAGATTTTAAATGGCAGAGAAGTATGAAGAATGTTTCAGACTTGTATTAAAGAATATATATAGCCCATGTATGTAGATGAATGCAGATATGAATGAAGAATATGTGTGAAAATTAAGACTTATGTATGTAGAGTATGTCATTAAGGTTTCTATTTAAAGACTATTTTGTTACTGTGCATTATATGCCTTTACTAAATCCATTTGTATTTGTGGTATTTATTTGTTTTATATTCTAAAAAATTGTTATTTTAGTGATGTTCGCATGCCTAATATCGCTTATCTTAAAGTTGATACTCACATTTTTTTTTCATTTTCATTGTCTAGGGTGGAATGCATGCATTGCTTTGGTGTGTGGCAACTGTGTTGTTTGGTGAGTATTTATACTAATTGCAATTACCTTATAGTTCCACTTGATTGTGATTTTTGTATGTTATGCATTCTATTTATATGGTGAGGTTGGAATGAAAGCAACTCACTACATAAAAAGACTGTTGTTTTTCATTTGCTTGTGCAAATAGGTAAGGGCCTAGATGTTGTCAATATCTTAATTTATATTTAGTTTGATAATTTTCTAAAAGTAGAAGATTATGTAGTGTATTTTTTATCTCAATAATAAGGAAGATATGGTTGATTATGCATTATATGAATGCAAACTTTGTGTGGAAGGGTTGTATTACACTCAATTTCTAATTGTTACCAATGCTCTCTCTCTCTCTCTATATATATATATATAATGCACACACACATCTATGTATTTGCGCACATATATAAACACTAGATTTAATAAAGAACTAGCAATAATTGAATCTCCCTAGGAACAAAAACAGCAAGATATTACTTTCAAATGCAAACAAGATGAAAGTAATAGCATTCTAATATCTGTATTCAAGGTGTATAAAACAAAGGACATGGATTACAATATATGCACTCTAGGCATGCACAAATTAGGATGACAAATGTCCTAGAGGAAGAGTGAATTGGATGACTGAATCGACATGTAGTGATGTCGAGTGAACTCCTCTTGATGAGGAAGAGGTGCCACCTAACTACTAGCAATCAAGGAGATGAATGAGGTAGAGGTGGAAAAATATTCCATCAATTAAGGAAGTTTACATGTGCTTTTATTTTCTAATTTACATAAGTAAATAAATAACTTAAGTAAACTTAATATAAGGTGTAGTTGAGTACAACTTGGGCAAAAAGGAAATAACTCTTGGCAAGACAAGCCATATGAGGTACCCATGAACAATTTGAAAAACCCAGGGTACAAAGAGGGTGTAACCCACGCCTCCCCTTTTCCCAAAAACGGAAGAGGAGAAAACCCATAGGATAAAGCTCCCTCCCAAAGAGAGGAAAGATAGAGGACAAGGGAACCCTCCAAAAGTGTGTTGCCTCTTGCATGATGATGGAATGATGAAATTGAAGGTTGATGAAGATTCATGTGCATTGAACAACATTCCCTCCCTTAGGTAGTAGTAGATCCTTAGGTGCATGTAGAAGGTCCTCCCAATCCAAGGAAAATAAGGTAGGATAACATAAATGTATTTCGTTTGAATCTGTCCAATGGTCCCCATGTTGGTGATGAGTGGTGCCAAGATTAGATCAAGAGTTCCATGCCTAATTGAAGAGGATGATTAGTCAAGACGAGGGGAAAATTGATGTACAATAGGCATCAAAGAAGTAGCGGATGAATGCGAAAGCTTAGTGAATGCCACGTGACTATATTGCTCATTACATGATATGCCTTGCCACAAAGAGTCACTAGAAGTCCTTAGTGAAGCATCCCTCAACTCTATAGAAGCAATAGGTGAAGGGGGAATCTTAGTGAAGCATCCCTCAACTCTAAAATTTGTTGTGTCAGTAGGATGTGGAATCACATGCCATGTCATGTGAATACACTACTCATTTCAAATTAATGTTCACATTAGATGCTTGAGTATGAACAAGTGGTAAAGTTGCCAAATTTGGTGGAGTCTTAGTGCATGTTGAATGACTACATTGCTGAATGACTACATTGCACATCCCATGAATTGCTCACATCAATGGTGTGAGTATGAATGCATGTAGATGGGGCATCAAGAGGTTTTGGGGTCTTGGTAATGTCATAATGAACAACTTGTCCATTAGCTGATCCAAATGAATTTGATCATTGGTTGGAAATACAAAGATGGTTGGGGCTGAAACGAAATCCAAACAAAGTGGGGTTTAGGGAGAGATACATTCATCCATTTTTGAGATTGAAATCCATTCTAGTGATGAGCTAATTACGGACTTGAGTTCTGTACTAATTAGAGAGGAACAATGTTGGCCATTGGATTTTCCACCATTGTTGATTCCATTGTGTTAAATTGAGCTTATGAGAGAGGATTTACCTTGTTGACAGAGAGTCTTGTTATTGGTACAAACATGAATTGTAGAGTTGTCATCTTCTAAGTTTATGGGCTCATTTCTTGGTTCAATTTTCATTGTTATTGTATGTTTGGAATGCAAACTTTCGTCTTTCTATAGTAGACATTTTGACTTCTTTGTACCATGGTGTTGAAATTGTTGGAACAATGAACTCTCTTGCTTTTTTAAACTAACTTTACTTATAGCTGAAAGATTCAATTTAAATTGAATGTTTTTTCCTTGAAGTGATTGCATTAGATTTGGGAAACTACCACAAATTTTAGATGCTAATTAGTTAGATTTATGGGTCACTAGAATGGCCATGTGAAAAGTAAGTTGAGCTATTGAATGATTGGATATAAATTGGAGGGAAAATGGTGATAGGGAGAATTTGAAGAGCAGGTTGATGGGGTCGAGAGTTGTTACCTTTACCAATTAGTTTAAGAATAAGTACTTAATCCTTATCCTCAACTCATTCCCAAACCATGTTGAGTTGAATTTCCTGTTTTACTTTGGTCTTCACATTTAAGTGTCCCTTGTGGTTCATTTAAACACTATTTGTTTGAAGTTTCTATATCGTTTGATGCTATGTCGTTATGATTTGATGATTGACAATATTAAATATAAGTTGAATAGAATAGGAATCCCTATGTGGAGTATTGAATTCATTGTCTAAGTGCTAGGTATTGATCAAATATTGATGTAGCAAAGATTATTAAAGTTCTCAAGAGGAACTACAAATCAACACCCTAGGAAAACTACAAAAAAATGCAAAAAAGAAATAATGCATGCAGTGTGGTGAGGAATGTTGGCATTGGGGGTTTGTTATTCACTTATAGAGAGTTCTTGAAGAAAGAGTTTATCTATAGATTGGTGAAAAACTACAAAATGCAATGTGGTATGATGTAGCAAGTTTTAAATGTTGTGGTATAATATCTATGTTGGTTTACATGTGGGAATGTAAATTTGGAGAACTAACTACAACATATTAATTTTAGTGCAATTGGAAGCATGAATGGTGGTGTAGGTGCACTTGCAACGGAGCTGGAATTCAAGCGATGCAATCCAAGGACATGGTAAGGTGTAGGAGGATGTTATGAGGTATCAAAAACATCTAGAAATAGCCAAATGTTGGTATATGTTATTGCAAACTTGGTGTTGGTAGTGGGGGCTATATAGGAAGACATGTACACATGGATAGTGTTTAAGTAAGCAACTATTGACTCATAGTGTGCAGTAGTTGCTACATAGTTCCTTGGATAATGATGAATATGGTAGCGATGCTTTCATTTCTGCTAGTGTCATTGATGATGACTCATGGTTAGTTCACTCAAGTGCATCTTATCATATGACTTCACATAGAGAGTGCTACTCTCAATACACAAAGTGTAGTGAAGGTCAAGTTTTTCTTGGTGATAATATCTCTTTGAAAATAGTAGGTTGATGAAAGGTAAAGTTAGCCTTCATTGTTGGAAGAATGAAAACTCTCTCAAATGTTCTCCATATTCTAGGTTTGGCTTGAAATCTTATGTTTGTGTCCAAGCTGACTAACTCAAGGATACATGTTACTTTTGATGGTAAAGGTTGTAGGTTAGCAAGAGGCAACTTGGTGTTTGCTAAGGGAGTGCGGCATGGTAATTTGTATAAGATGTATACATCAACACGGATTGAGTGTGCCAATGTAATTGCATTTGAATTAGGGTTGTTGTTGCATCTTAGGATGGGGTCATCTGAGTGAAAAAAGGTCTAAAAACTTTGGTGGCTAAACATATGTGGATGGAGTGCTTGATTGTTCTTCTGGATTTGACTTTTGTGAACATTGTGTTAGGAAAACTAGATATAACGTGGTTTGTCTTTGGAAGTACAAGGGTAGAAGAGATTTTAGAGGTGATACATAGTGATGTTTTCGGTCTTGTGGATATCAAATCCATTGGTAAGTCTCTCTATTAGATATCTTTCACTGATGATTATTCTATATTTCTTGAGTTTATTTTCTTAGGAGAAAGTTTGAAATATTTCTCAAGCTTAAGGATTTAAGGCTTTGGTTGAGAATCACATCAGTAAGAAAATCAAAGTGCTTAGCATAGATAGTGGTGGAGAGTTTTTCTTAGAGGAATTTGAGACATTCTATAAGCACACTAGAATTGCAAAACAAAGGACAACTCCCTATACATCACAATAGTATAGTGTTTGAAGGGTTGAATAGAACCTTGCTGGTTCAAGCTAAAAGTATGTTAAGTAGTGCTGGTCTAGGACAAGAGTTCTAGGCTGTAGTGGTATCACATGTTGCTTGAAAAATAGGTTTCCTACTTATACCTTAGAGAACAAGACGCCATTTGAAATGTGGATTGACAAAAAACCAATTGTAACACATTTGAAATTTTCTGGTTGAGGCATTTGTTTAGGTGATTTCAAGGAAATAAGGTGTATTTTCATTGGATATGGTGAAAATGATAAAGGCTACAAATTTTGGAATGTTGAAACACTGAAATTTCTTTATTCGAGGGATGTCACTTTTAGGGAACTTATAGTTTTGTCTAGGGAAGAATAGTGCATTTTGAATTAAAGTTAGAGCAGCAAAATGCATTTGAAGATGATCAATTAAGTGGACATGATAGTTTGGATGAAAATGAGGCAAGCACATTTGGTGTAAACTCTAAAGAACATGGTGTAGATGTGGTGGGAAGTTCTTCATTGGTAGTTATGAGAACATTTACAAGGCAACGAAGATCACTTGACATGTACAATCCACCAATTTGTTTTTTTGCTCTAACTTATTGATAGTGATTTGAGCTTTGTGAAAGAAGCTCACTTCCAAAGAAAAGAAGTCTTGGATGAATACTATGGAAGAGGAGATGATGGCATTGAAACAGTGCAAGACTTGGGACTTGGTAGATTTGCCCAAGGAGAGGAAACCCATTGTCTGCAAGTGGGTATTCAAGAAGAAATTTAGAGCATATAGATCACTTGAGAGGTTCATGATGTGTTTTGTGGCAAAAGGTTATTCCTTGGTAGAGGGAATTGACTTAGGTGAGATCTTTTCTATAGTACCTAGGTTAAGCTCCATTAGGATGTTGTCCATAGTTGTTGCATATGATTTTGAGATTGAGTAGATGGATGCAAAGCAATGTACCATGAGGACACGTCCCCCCCCAAATCCCACATTTACAGGATGTGGGGGAGATGTCCCCCCACCACTTCGCCACCTCCGCCATGACGTCTGAAAGACTCCCAGGAGTCCCTTGATCATTCTGGGGACGCCTAGGCATCTCCCGCGGTCGATAGGCAGGAAAAGTTGAAAAATTAAAGAACATATAATTTTTTTGGTTTGGGCACCCAAGGCTGAACCCTAATGGCCAATGGGCCCCACCAAAAGACTAGGAGACTTCAAGGAGTCTCCCAACCGCCCCAAAGACTTCTAGTTGTTGCAAAAGGAGGAATAAAATCATGAAAACCACATTCGCCATGAAGGTTTGTGAGGTTTTGAAGGCTCTACCCCTAGAGCCCTACAAGGGGTGTTGCCCTTGGACCTCGTTGGGGGCTTTTCCCCTAGACCCCCACAAAGGGAATTGCCCCTTGACCCCAAATCTCCACCTACTATTGTTAAAGTTCATTGCAATCATTGCCATGTTTTAAATGTTTATTAGTTTAAACTTTACTTAGCATGGCAAAGTTTCATTTGCAATTCTTATAATTATTTCTGATTTGCCCCCAAACCTCTACCCACCATTGTTAATGTTCAATGCAATCATTGCCATGTTTTTAATGTTTATTAGTTTAAACTTTACTTGGTATTTCAAAGTTTCATTTGCAGTTCTTATACTTATTCCTTACACATCTTTTCATAAATAATTTTTGAAGTTCTATATGTATTTGTACCACACAACCACACAACCCCCCCACTTCGCCCCCCGCCGTTCCCAAACTTAGGCCCTTGGTCCCCTCATCCCTGAAATCCGTCCCTGCGTCCCCCCGTCAAGAAACTTCGTGGAACACTGATGCAAAGGCAGTATTCTTGCATGGTGATTTAGTCGAGGAAATCTACATGGTACAACCTAAAGGATTTGAAGTGAAAGGTAAAGTGAAACTAGTTTGTAAGCTAAATGGGTCATTGTATGGATTAAGATAGTCTTTATGTGGAACCAAAAGTTTGAATTGTATGTGTGTGGATTGAGCTTTGTTAGAATTAATGTTGATCATTGTGTTTATTACAAGAAGGTAGGTGATCACAGTTTGATTATTGCTTTGTATATTGATGATATGTTAATCATTGGAAACAATAAGACATTAATTAAGGAACTTAAAGCTCAATTGTCTAGTTAGTTGGACATGAAGGTCTTAGGTGCTACTAGATATTTACCTTGTATAGAGAAATGTAGGGACACATCTAACATGAAAATGTGGCTAAACTGGAGGAAGTATCTTGAAAATGGATTGTGAAGTTTTGGGATGTAGGATAGTGAACCAATAAGTACACCTTTATTAGTTGGTACAAAATTGAGTTTGGAATAATGTCCTAAAATTGTAGAGGCTTTTGAGGACATGAAAAATGTTCCATAAGACCAGACATTGCCTAAGTAGTGGGAGTTATAGGGAGGTTTATGTCTAAGCTAGGTAAGGAATATGAGACACAAGTAAAATGAGTATATTGGTACTTGAGAGGAAGTTTAGATTATTGTTTGACTTATCATGGTACTAATGATGTGGGTAAATTGTTGAGCATACAAGGATTTGTGGATTTTGATAAGGTTGGAAATTTGGATAATTGGAGGTTAACTAGTGGTTATGATTTTATTCTATTTGGTGGAGCAATTACATGGATGAGCAAGCGGCAATGATAGTTGTGCTATCCATAATTGAAGTAGAAATATGGCTACAACACATGGTTGTAAAGAAGCAATGTGCTTAAAGAGATTATGTGACAATATTTATTTTATGTCATATGAATTGTGATTCATAGAGTACAAGTTTTCTAGCAAGAAATCCTATTTTACCATGCTAGAGCCAAGCACATTGTGTGCAATGTCATTTTATAAGGGAAATGGTTGAGATCAAGAGAGGCTAGATGGAGAAGATTGACACTCAATTAAATGTTGATTCTTTGACAAAATTTGTAAGTACTACCAAGTTCATGTGATGTAGGGATGAGATGGGTTTGTCCCATTTCCATACATGAGGTTAATTTTTTGGATTGTTGATGCAGGAGCATCTGGGCGGACAAGTGATTAGCATCACCAAAAATATTTCAGTTTGGTTTTGTTGTGTTGTTTTTGCTTTTCTCCAAACAACTTAGTTTTGGTTTTGTGCATTCACTTCATTGGTATCAAGATAAAATTGACACATTCTTATGGTTTGCACATTATCTTTGTCTCTCTCCAATTTGAAATCATATATATACAATTACATTATCTGCTTGTGAGAGGAAGAGACGTTGACAACAATTGGGAAACTTACCAGGTCGTGCCAAGGGAGGTGAAACGATGGCAAAAAAAGGTAACAATTGATCTTACCACGTAATGGAGATTTGAGCAAAATCGATGTATGAAAAAGGGGAAAAGAAGATAGTGCAAATTGCCTTGTCAGTGAGCAGTGCACATCATAAGGAAATAAGCAGGGAATGTAGAAAATAAAATAAAATGTAAACAATAAAATGCAGACAAGAAGAGTAATGTGAAGGGAATGAAAGGTTGAGCTCTTTAGAACAGATTTGGAAATAAAGGCAAAGTATAGAGACAGAGAAGAGGCGGCAAAGAGTGAGTCATCTGTAAGGAGTTAAGGAGAGAAATCGAGGATAATAGATGAGGAAGTTGCAAACGGTGTGGAATGTGAGAAGACAATGGGAAGAAGATAGAGAGCAAAACAAAATTAAATGAAAAGAGTAGCAATGTGAAGTGGCATGAGGAAAAGAGTGGTTGCCCGAATGTGGAGTCAAGGGAAACATAGCCATCAAACAGTGAGTATATACCTGTAGGTTATGGTTCTTAATGCAAAGTAAGGAGGCGACAAAAGAAATTGCCAGGAGAATATAGAGGACGACAAGAAAATGTTGTCTGGAAGTTGTTCGTGTATTGTATTTCATGAATTTGATTTAATAAAGTTATTTGTTTATTGCAATTGAGAGTTTATGTTGAAGCAATTGTAAATCGATTTTAGTTTCACATGTAATCGTCAAATTTGGGGCAACTCGTCTATGGAATTTGGTGTAATCTGAGGTTTTTGTGAGAATTTGGAAGTGTGTGTTTTCGTCTTCATCAAGTGGTATCAGAGCCAGAGGTTTTGAGCATGCGAATAGAGCGCCAAGGGAGAGGCGGTTCGCACCAATACCTGCGGGTGAAGAGGGAAGTGAACAAAGGTTTCGGGGGCACAAACAAATTGCTGAATGTGAGGCAGCTTGTGACGGAACCTGTGGATAGTAGAAGCCCGAGTGAAGTCCAAAAGTATCGTTGTAGGAGTAGAGAGTCTTGGCGGTTGAGGGCTGGAAGATGTAGAGTTGGAAGCGCGAGTGAGAAGCTCAAGAGCATAGTTGCAGGTGAGCGGAGTCTCGAACGGTTGAGAGCGGAAAGCGCAGAGGAAAGTGTTGTGTGATGGCAGATTACAATAGACGAAGTGGAATCTTTGTGAGAATCGAGGTATGATTGTAGCGTGGAAGTTGCAAGGGCAGAGTTGCAGTGAAGACATGCTAGAGGAGGGCATGAAGAGAAGAGGAAGAGCATTTGGCGGAGGAGGTCGGGCTATTTGGCGGAGGTTGGGCTGTCAGTGACGAAGTGTGTTGGAGATTGTTGCAGTCTCGAAGAGTGGTTCTATCACTCAGCTCCACCTTTGTGAGCCCATGCTCACAAATTTTCTTACTCGGCGTGTCTGATGCAGGAGCATCCGGGTAGATGAGTAATCAACATCACCAAAAATATTTTGGTTTGGTTTTGTTGTGTTTTTTCTTTTCTTCAGACAACTTAGTTTTGGTTTCGTGCATTCACTTCATTGGTATCAAGGTAAAATTGACACATTCTTATGGTTTGCACATTATCTTTGTCTCTCTCCAATTCAAAATCATATATACACGATTACATTATTTGCTTACTTCATGACCATCAAAGGTATTATTGACGTTAATGACTTTATAAAAAGACAAAGAGAGGTAAAATTAGAAAAGAACACAAGACGAATATATGAATGGACTTGGGAAGCTAATGAGACCATTAAATGGACATTGGAAGATGAAGAGTTCGGGTAATATGAACTATAGGTGGAGTCATTTAAATTAAAGAGAGAATGCCAGGCAAAGAGGGGTGCGGCCAAAGGAGATAGAGGGCCGTAAGGGGTAAGGGAGATTATGCAGGAAGCCCCAAATAGCCGCCCCAAAGGTAGTGAATGTCTCAATATTGAAAGCTCAGCATCATCAACGATGAATACGAGACTAGCTTTTGCAGATTTTGAATAGAAAGGAATTGATTGTGAAGGAATTGTGGCACCAAGAAAAGGAGAATATGACCCAAATTCAAGTCAACAAAGGGTGGGTGAGAGGAAGAGATGTTGACAGCAATTGGGAAACTTACCAGGTCGTGCCAGGGGAGGTGAAACGATGGCAGAAAAAGGTAACAACTGATCTTACCATGTATTGGAGACTTGAGTAAAATCAATGTATGAAAAAGGGGAAAAGAAGATAGTGCAGATTGCCTTGTCAGTGAGCAGCGCACAACATAAGGAAATAAGCGGGGAATGTAGAAAATAAAATAAAATGCAGACACAAAGAGTTATGTGAAGGGAATGAAAGTTCGAGCTCTTTAGAACATATTTGGAAATAAAGGCAAAGCATAGAGATAGAGAAGAGGCAACAGAGAGTGAGTCATCTGTGAGGAGTTAAGGAGAGAAATCGAGGATAATAGATGAGGAAGTTGCAAACGGTGTGGAATTTGAGAAGATAGTGGGAAGAAGATAGAGAGCAGAACAAAATTAAATGAAAAGAGTAGCAATGGGAAGTGGCATGAGGAAAAGAGTGGTTGCCCGAATGTGGAGTCAAGGGAAATATAGCTGTCAGACAGTGAGTATATACCTGTAGGTTATGGTTCTTAATGCAAAGCAAGGAGGCGACAAAAGAAATTGCCAGGAGAATACAAAGGACAACAAGAAGATGTTGTCTGGAGGTTGTTTGTGTATTGTATTTCATGAACCATAAAGTTATTTAATGAATGTGGAGTCAAGGGAAATATAGCCGTTAGATAGTGAGTATATACTTGTAGGTTATGGTTCTTAATGCAAAGCAAGGAGGTGACAAAAGAAATTGGTAGGAGAATACAAAGGACGACAAGAAGATGTTGTCTGGAGGTTGTTTGTGTATTGTATTTCATGAATCTGATTTAATAAAGTTATTTGTTTATTGCAATTGAGAGTTTATGCCAAAGCAATTGTAAATCGATTTTAGTTTGACACATGAAGTTGTCAAATTTGGGGCAAATCGTCTATGGAATCTGGTGTAATCTGAGTTTTTTGTGAGAATTTGGAAGTGTGTGTTTTCGTCTTCATTAGTTGTATACTGCACTCTTTTGTCATAACTATCAAGCGGGAGAATGTTGCGTCTCAGGTCTGTTATTCACCCGAGAGAGTTCTTGAAGAAAGAGTTTATCTACAAGTTGGTGAGCAACTATAGAATGCAATGTGGTATGATGTGGTGAGTTTAAGATGTACAATATGCATGTTGGTTAATATGTAATGTTGTGGTAGCAATTGCAAGACATTTGGAGGACAACTCACTGTTGCATATCAAATTTAGTGTTATTGGAAACATGAGGTGTACTTTCCACGGAGTTGGAGTTCATGCGGTGCAATCTAGGGACATGGTAAGGTTTGGGAGGATGTTATGAGGTACTGTAGGCAACTAGAAATGGCCAAATGTTTGTATATGTTACTACAAGCTTGGTGCTGGTAGTGGTGGCTATACAAGAAGACATGCACACATTGATAGTGTATAAATAAGCAACTATTGACTCATAGTGTGCAGAATTGGCTACATAACATGATGATTATCCACGTGGAGACATCACAATTAGTGATATGTGCAACATGTTGATGCCATGGTACATTTAGGATTATAAATATTCCACTAGTGGGTTGGATAGTTAGATGGTTTGCATTCCATGTTGATGCCTACATGTATATTCTCATGTGAAGGTGCCAAGGTTGGACAAAAGTCTAAGGTTTGATAGAAGGTTGGCTATTTGGAAGGTTGATTGCATAAGAAGGGTATGTTGTAATACTATAGATTGAGACATTGTAAGAGACATGTCGTATTGAATTTCTAGCTCCTGAATAATATAATGGTTACTATCTTTTGGTTACAGGTTTTCCCCTATAAGGTTTTCCACATAAATATTGGCATCTCATGTAATCTTGTATTGTATATTGTTCCATGTACTTTTGTTAATGTTGTTAGATAGATTGGTTAATAGTATTTATTTATTTTTATCACTTAATCTTATGTTTCTTTATCCCAACTTATTGGTCTACAATTGGGACAGTTAATCCTCAACAAGGAAGAGACATGGGTTGTATGGGGGAGCTTAGAGTATATATGGCCAAATGTTTGTATATGTTACTACAAGCTTGGTGCTGGTAGTGGTGGCTATACAAGAAGACATGCACACATTGATAGTGTATAAATAAGCAACTATTGACTCATAGTGTGCAGAATTGGCTACATAACATGATGATTATCCACGTGGAGACATCACAATTAGTGATATGTGCAACATGTTGATGCCATGGTACATTTAGGATTATAAATATTCCACTAGTGGGTTGGATAGTTAGATGGTTTGCATTCCATGTTGATGCCTACATGTATATTCTCATGTGAAGGTGCCAAGGTTGGACAAAAGTCTAAGGTTTGATAGAAGGTTGGCTATTTGGAAGGTTGATTGCATAAGAAGGGTATGTTGTAATACTATAGATTGAGACATTGTAAGAGACATGTCGTATTGAATTTCTAGCTCCTGAATAATATAATGGTTACTATCTTTTGGTTACAGGTTTTCCCCTATAAGGTTTTCCACATAAATATTGGCATCTCATGTAATCTTGTATTGTATATTGTTCCATGTACTTTTGTTAATGTTGTTAGATAGATTGGTTAATAGTATTTATTTATTTTTATCACTTAATCTTATGTTTCTTTATCCCAACTTATTGGTCTACAATTGGGACAGTTAATCCTCAACAAGGAAGAGACATGGGTTGTATGGGGGAGCTTAGAGTATATATGGCCAAATGTTTGTATATGTTACTACAAGCTTGGTGCTGGTAGTGGTGGCTATACAAGAAGACATGCACACATTGATAGTGTATAAATAAGCAACTATTGACTCATAGTGTGCAGAATTGGCTACATAACATGATGATTATCCACGTGGAGACATCACAATTAGTGATATGTGCAACATGTTGATGCCATGGTACATTTAGGATTATAAATATTCCACTAGTGGGTTGGATAGTTAGATGGTTTGCATTCCATGTTGATGCCTACATGTATATTCTCATGTGAAGGTGCCAAGGTTGGACAAAAGTCTAAGGTTTGATAGAAGGTTGGCTATTTGGAAGGTTGATTGCATAAGAAGGGTATGTTGTAATACTATAGATTGAGACATTGTAAGAGACATGTCGTATTGAATTTCTAGCTCCTGAATAATATAATGGTTACTATCTTTTGGTTACAGGTTTTCCCCTATAAGGTTTTCCACATAAATATTGGCATCTCATGTAATCTTGTATTGTATATTGTTCCATGTACTTTTGTTAATGTTGTTAGATAGATTGGTTAATAGTATTTATTTATTTTTATCACTTAATCTTATGTTTCTTTATCCCAACTTATTGGTCTACAATTGGGACAGTTAATCCTCAACAAGGAAGAGACATGGGTTGTGTGGGGGAGCTTAGAGTATATAATAAACAATTTTTTTCTAGGTAGTGTGTGGGTTTGAAGAGGACAAAGATTTATGACCAAAGATATGTTGACTGATCAAATAATGATGAGAAGAGGTGAATGTGGAATTTGGTGTAGTGCTATTTGTTTCTTTTAGACTTAGTGTTATGTTGGGACTACCTAATAATTAGGGAATATTGATTTGGAAAGAGCAACTAGAATAGGGATGTTCCCTTCAATGTTGTGCATGAAATTTTGAGAGACCTAGATATCCTTGTAAATGTTCTCTTAATCCAATATAATGCCGATTAGTAGTTGTTTTCTCTAAGGTTACTAAGTTTTGAATCTAGATTAGGAGTTGAATTGAATGAAAATATTGATAAAATCCCATACCTATGTTCTAAATGATGACTATATTGGCACTATGAACTACCATTTTGACCTTTGATTCTCTATTAAATACTTTTGATTTTCTAGTTGTCCATGTTTTTGTTGTCAAAATTGTCTTTATTGTGATTTGCTTTTAGAGGACCTAGTTGTGATGAGCACACAATTATACTAAGAGGGGGGGAGGGGGGGGAGGTGAATTATTATAATACAATCTTTTACTTTTTCAAACTAACAACCACAATAATATCAATTGCACAATATCATTCACATAAGGTCCAACAATTATGCAACAAAAGAAGAACACGATTCACATGGAAACCCTTATGGGAGAAAACAACAATGCTTTTATATAAATCCTTTTTACAAGCTTTGTAGGCACCAACCTATTGGAGGCACCAACCCCCACTACTAAGCACCAACTTAGCAAAATACACCAATCTCTTCAATTTGTAGGCACCGACCTACTAGAGACACCAATTTCCACTAATATGATTTGTAGGCACCAACCCACTGGAGACACCAATCCCCACAATTGAGCACCAACTTAGCAAGAGACACCGGTCTCTTCTTTTGGGAAGCACCAACTTCCAAATCAAAGTTCCACCTTCAAAATGTTGCTCCTTCAACAAATGGACATTAAGATCAACGTCATTTATTCATTTCATTATTTCCTTCTTCTCATAACATAACATAAGTGTACTTGAATGATCACAAATGCTTGCATATTCTTTCCTTATATTCACCTTACCTTTTCACATATATATCCATTATAGATCTCTCATATATGTTTTATAAATCTGCTCAAATCTGACTCAACACATTCTTGTATATTCTCTCCACGCTTGATCTCTTTGAATGTTCTTTCTATTCACCTCATTGTTCCACTCAAATCATGCATATTCTCCTCTTTCAAATCTGCATATTGAATGATCTTCTGTATCTTATTCATGCATAAATCTGCTGGTGTATTTGGCATATCTATTTTTCATTCCCTTCTCCACAAAAACTTACTTCCTTTTATATCTTCTTGCCTCTATAAAGAGATGCATCTCTTTGAATTGAGATGACCCTTTCAAAGGACATCACCTTTATTAACTACCTTTTATGCTGATCGCTGCCTTCTAAAACATAGTTAATTATCTTCAAAGATTGCCTTTAAGATCATTGCTTCCTTTTCACCCTTTCACATAGAGTCGCTGCCTTTTATCAATGTTAATTGCTGCTTTTTCTCTTTAATAATCGCTGCCATCTGAATAAATTCCAATCGCTTCCGTAATACTTGTTTGCTGCTCTTCATAATGGTCACTACTTTTCATAATACATTTGCTACACATTAATGAAGCTATCTTATATTTAGTTTGGGTGATTATATACCTATGTTTGTTCATAGGTGCCAAAGGGAAGTCGGCCCAATTAAACATGAGTTGGCCAGCATAATATTTATTTAAATTTCCCCACAAGAGGCGAACACTCAATAAGGTCCGGCCAGCATAAATGACTTAGAAAATAAACATGAGTCGGCCCATGCAAGGAAGATGATAAGTTTATAATGAGGAAGGTTGGCCTCTCATGCAAATCATAATATAAATGTTTCTCTCATAGTTGGCCAGCATAAGTGTAAATATAATGTGAATATAACAACCATAAGCTTGTCTTTTGGTCTACTCACTTATCTTTATTAATGCACATTTTTAATGCCTCAAAACTTGTCTTTAATCACCTTCAAATAATGTGATTTGCTCTTGAAACGATTAGTGGCCTTTGGCCTTATTTGATGTCCTTCATTCGATGTTCTTTATCCTTTGACAGCAATTTACCCTTTGACATCAATGACAATAAACTTGCCAACAATCTCGCTGATACATCTTTGACATCAATGGCTATCTTGGACAACAAATTCCTTCTTGACATCAATGACGACAATCTTGCTCATTCACTTTGACATCAATGATAATATTCTAACAAGTTGTTTGTTTGTTCTTCAATTTCTTTGGATATGCAACTATCATTCCTCCATTTCTATCTTGTGAAGGCCTTGCCAATGGAATTTATTAGTCCTCCATTGAAATGCATCATGTTATAAAAAATGATTACATATTGTAATAGCTGGTAGGCATTGATGAAGAGGTGGTAATTGTTTCAGCCATAGTTTGTAGACTTGGATTCAGAGAGTACTTTGCAATCCAATTTTTTTTGACTCGACAAAAACTTGGCAACTTAAAATAGTACATAAATTTCTTTAAAAAAACAATGTTTTTGCAAAATTTAGTTACAAAATGTATTAAATGAGTCTAAAAAATCACGGGGAAGTGTTTTCTATTAGATTTGATTTTCAAATACAAATGAAGTACAAAACCACATCATGTGAAGCTTGTTACAATAGCTAATTGATAACTACTATGAATTTATGATGATTGTCTTTGAAAATCATCATAAATTACATATCTAGGAAAGTAAGAAACTACAAGTTTTTACAATTTCCTCTTCCCTATTCTAGTGAAAAATTGGCTGGTAGAGGGTTTAATCCTTGCACTCAATTGCAACATCTGCCACATCAATGTCATCCAATGACAATCCAATCTCCATTGCTTCAGCTGCAACCACATCTTCCATAGCTTGCCTCTCAAAATCAGCCATCTCATCCTCTGTAAACAAGTAGAGCTTATCATTTTGTATAGTCTAGTCACTATAAGGATCAATCTCATGCAAATCAATAGGCTGTTTTGATTTGTTCTCCACCTTTCTTGTGTGAAGTTGAAGGTTGTATTGCACAAAAACTAAGTCATTGAGTCAAGTTAGTATGCTTCTTCATTGGAATGGTGTCAAATAAACTCCGGTTGCACTCACAAACGAAAGCACTGCAAAGTTGAGATAGAAGTTAAAGGGCTCACTTATGGAGATCCGGGGTATTTCTACTCCAATCTCCCGACCAAAGACCTATGAATAAGATATTCAAGAGTATGTAAGTAAGCATTATTTGATTAATAATTGTAATTTGTGCAGGCAGTTAAAATGATCTTTAAATATTTAAAAGGCACTTTGGAGTTTGGGTTGTGGTATCAAAGAGGTGAAAATTTCACCTTAGCAACATACACTGATGCGGATTGGGCTGGAAGTGTGGATGACAAAAGGAGTACAAGTGGAGGTGCATTCTTTCTAGGCAATTGTCTTGTATCATGGTTGAGTAAGAAACAAACTTCAATTTCCTTGTCTACAATAGAGGCGGAGTATATTGCAATAGCCTCTTGTTGCACTTCGGTTCTTTGGATGACTCAAACATTGAGTGATGTCAAGGTGGAATGTGATCGTCCCATATCCATAATTTTTGATAATACGAGTGCAATCATATATTGAAGAATCCTGTTATGCACTCTTGAACCAAACACATTCCAATAAAATATCATTTCTTAAGGGAGCAGGTGGCAGACCAGCAGGTGAAGTTAGAGTATATCGCTACACAAGAACAAATTGTAGACATCTTTATAAAGCCCCTTCCAAAAGAGACTTTTGAGTATCTTAGACCAAAGTTGGTAGTGATATCCTCTTCATCTAGTCATTGATAAAATGCATTATTCAGTGGGAGCTCTTCACTGCACTATCTTACAGCTCCAAGGATTCCTTTGCCATTGATGTCAAAGGGGGAGAAGTAGAGAAAGGGGGAGTAATAAAGATAAGGGGAGTATTATGTTCTTACTACATTCACAAATTATTTTTATGTAGGGTTGCCATCAATGACAAAGGGGTAGATTGTTAGAATATTGTCATTGATGTCAAAATTGTTTGAGCGAAATCGTATGATGGTTAAAGGCCAGTAATCACTATCCAAAGTAACTCAGGTAAAGGATGAATTCAAAAGACCAAAAGACAAGTTTTTTGAGGCATTAAAAGTGTCTATCAATGTATACCAAAATACAAGTTTATGGCTGTTTAAGTATGCAGGCTGACTTCCCTTCATATTGGCATATATACAAGGCAAATTTTATTTGTATGCCAGCCAACTTCTTTTTGTTTACCCTTGGTGCCTATGTTATTGGTAAATAAATTTAAATTATTATTTGTTTTGGGCCAACCACACATGCTGGCTGACCATACATTGATCCAAGGCATATATATATATATATGAGATTCCCCAAATTTTTAATGCTAAGGATGGATTAGGAGCAGTGATTAATATATCTCATAAGGCAGCAATTCCATTTACTAAGAGGCAGTGATTCATTATGAAAAGGCAGTGCGTATGTTTATAAAGGTAGTGTTTCTATGTGAAAGGATATACAAAAGCATTTTGAGGATAAATAAAAGAGTTTAAAGGCAGCAATCATCACTTAACAAAAGGTCATGTCTTTCTAAAAGGATATCACTCTTCAAGAGGATGTCTCTCTTCATAGAGACATAAGGATATAAATAGAATAAGAAGTGTGTGTGGAAGATAAACTGATAAATCTTATATACACCAGTAGTTTTATGTGAAGAGAAAGTAATTGAAGACTATTCAAAGGCAGATTTTGAAGGAGAAGTATCAAAGGAAAAACAATATTTCATATATCAAGAGGTTGGTGCCTCTTATTGAAAGAGATTGGTGTCTCAAATTGAGTTGGTGCTCAAGTGTTGGAGATTGGTGTCTCCCAGCAGGTTGGTGCCTACAAAATTTGTAAGAGATTTCTATATAAGCAATATTTTGCCGTGGTTTTCTCTTGAAAGGGTTTCCACGTAAATCTTGTGTTCCTCTTGTGTCTTTATTTTGTCGATGTTGTGAATTTGAAGTTATTGTGGTTAATTTGATAAAGTAAAAGATAGTCTTATACTAATTCACCGCCCCCTCCCCCTCAGTATAAGTTTCTGCTAGACAGCATGATCCATCTAACAGTCAGTTGTTGTTGGTGCCATGTAGGAATCTTTGGAAGAGGTTATGTCTTGGTTGAGACCCACTGCTGTGTTATGGTTACTATCACATGTTTGGTATGCTGTATATGAGTATTATACCTTCAAATTGGAAAGGCCATGAGCTGAACCTTGGCACTTATCTGTGAATAGTTAAGAGATCTTTTAGACAAATTGGGAGGTGGAAATGATATCTTTTGGGGGAACTGGGATATGGAAACTTTCATGATACATTTTATGATGTCCAGTGTCTACTTATTGAAAGGGAAGTAGGGGAAAGATGATTGTACATAGTCATGAGAAAGTAATGGAAAGTGTTCACCATGAACTTTCTCATTTACAACTGCCAATAGATAATTTTAATGAGGTTTGCATGGAACCATATGATAGCCTTGAGCATCTATATTAGTGTAGTGAATTATTTCGCCCAATTTATCAAAATTGACCATTCATAAAGCTTCTACCAATTGAAGTGGGCATTCACATGATCATCTCTAAGATAAGGACGAAGAAATGGAAAAAGTGGTGCATGTGAGAGCTTCTATTTGCTCCTCTAGCTTTGGGGAGAAAGCTTCATATGGAAGAGGGCATGTTGTGTTCCTAAACACAACATATTTTGTTATTTAGTGTAAATAAGATTTATTGTTATAAAGCTCATATTATTTTCGTATGATGCTATTTATATAAGTGGTGTTAGGCAGATTATTAGTAAAGGGTTGGTGGTATGTAGAACAAGCTACTAGAAGCTTAATTGAATCTAGTCAAAATTGTTTTATAGGTAGCTTGTCTGGGAAGCTACCATTTTTTCTGTTTATCCACTTCATATAAACAAATCCATTTTTCTTGGAAGAACCAAAATATCACCAATTTTGTGAAGTTTGTATTGAAACTCTTCAACAATGGTCAAATCGTGAGTTAAGGATGCCTTTGGCACAAGTTTAGTGAAAAAACTGCTGCCCAGATGATCTAAGTAGAAAATTGTTGCGGCGTTTTTCCCTTTAAAATAAAATGAAAATCTTGAATAGTGGACCAAGGTGGATTAGAAATGCATCCATCGTCCTTTCTGCTAAGATGCTACCTCATCTGGAAGAACTGAAATGAATAGCATATTTTGGGGTTTCTGATATTTTGTGTAATATGGTTCCTTAAAAGATTTTGTTGTGGTTTGCTGAGTTTGCTTGCCAGATTAGTTGAATTTTGATTTGATAAGTGATTTTTGCCAAGTCTTATTGAAGTAAAATGATCATGAAACAAACCATAAATTTCGTTTATGGACCTATCTGTGATGAGCCTTGCTGGCTCTCAACTCAAACCCCAGTAAACTCTTAAATCTTATTGTGTTATTTTAGTTTTTTAGAGAAAAGTTCATAGACAGAAGAGAAGGGGCGCAGCATATATAAAGCTTATTGTTGATGTTTTGCAGCGTCTCGATTATACTTCCAGCCTTGCACAACTTACAAGAAGAATGAAAAATTGAATGTAGCCTTTGGCTATTCAATTTTATATGCTTGAGACATCGAATTATAACAAGGCCGACTTCATATAAATAATTGATGATCTTAATTGGGCCGACCTTACCTTGTATTTTGTAATTTAAGTATTTAATAAGGAAGGCCGACCTCCTTGTTGAGTTACCTCATCTTGTATATATACAAGGTCATGTTTGTCATTTGTTTATCCATTCCATGAAGAGGGAGTTCGCACTTTAGCAGCAGTCCGCCATTTTGTAGTAGCAGTCCGATTTCAAAAAGAAACATATTCAGTTGTAATTACTTCATCTAGGAGAGGTGCTATTATTCTATGTATCAGATTCGCCTATGTGCTAGGCTTGAGTTGTAAGCAGAATTCTGCTACTATTGTTCATCATATAGAGAGACTATTTGCTGGGTTTTTCTCCCTCAAGAGGAGGGTTTTCCCAGGGTATCTTGTTGTGTTCATTGTCTTATGTGTTGCATTTTTTTGTACTTTTTTTAATCTGATCTAAGAAACACTAACATGGTATCAGAGCGGGTTGAGGATCCGATCAGATTTGTGAAAGAATGGCAGTGAATCTATAGTCACCTTAAATGACGAATAGCCAAGGTTATACTTGAGAAGAAAGTCATCAATCTGGATTGTAGTATTCGCGGAATGTCCATGGGTTTACTGCGCATCAGGATCTCCATCAAATCTATGGAATTAAGACGATGTATGTGCACTAAAGATCATTCAAATAGTGGTGGGATTGCTGCCTTGGCAACTCTTGCAAGTTTGGAGGAAAAAGGTCATTTTTATGGAACCTGTAGAATGAGGCTATACCAAGTATTTGAGCACTGTCTTGCAGCATGCTTGCAAAGTGATTAAATTCATCACCTCTTGCCAATATTAGAGGTTGGACGCAAGTGTGTTGGGGAATAAATGAATTCTGAAGTATATCGATTTAATTCCCAGGCACAGCCATCTGGGAATTATATTAATATGGAGGTTTTGGCTGCATAGCAGGTCTGACCGATCATTCAATAATAGTTGGTGTAAGGGCGACTACATATTGGGTGGGCAACATCTATCTACTCTTGGAGAGTCGCCATCTAGGCTTCAGTCCATTCGTCGTGCTGCACGTGTAAACATTTAGCCTTCGTCTCTGTGTCTGGCGATCCAGAGCATCGAGACCCTATATTCTCGAGCAAGTGTCATCATTAGTTCATAAGGCAGACATTCTCCCTTTCCAGATCTCCCTGGGCGAGGTCATTGGCAAGCGCACGAATGAAAGCCATCATTCCGTCATTCGCGTGAGGTGATTCAATTCGAAGTATCATCCAGGTCATGCGGTATCGAGTCTCATCCATGATTCCAGGTGCGACAGATTCCATTAACGTCTTGCGGTGAGTGGTTCTGTCATCTATCGAGCATCAAATCTGGGAGCCGGGAGTGCAAGTTCCTTCCAAGGTGACATTCATACACCCAGTTGCTACCCCCGCGCCACTGCAAGGAGTCATGCATATGGTCAAGATATACTCCTGAACATTGGTCGGAGATTCACCAGTTGACTATATTCTGCGCCAACTCTATGATCCGCGTATATTCTTGGAACTACCTATGAATTTCTTATTACCGATTATTTTGGGTCAAATAAAAGTAAGAAATTGGAAGCCACTTTATATAATAAAGTGGAGTCGATATAAAGGAGTTGTATTATAATAGAAGCCTGTCTAAATATGATCCGCAGCTGGATATATGATCTAAGAAAGAAAACATCTAACAGTGCTGAGGAGAAAAGCGTCTAACTGCAAGGAATTCAAATCTACTAAAAGATAAGTATTGCCTTATGTTTACATCTTTTTTTGAAGTCTAGGGTAAAAAATTCAGTGTGTAGATCTGATAATGCTTGTTTGATCCTATTTTCTCTTAAAATTGTGATCCAGTGGATGAGATCATTTGATGTCATCTTCATTCATCGTGTTTTGTTGCATCTGTTTCGTAATCTGGTGGGTTGCAGCAGGAAACAGAGTGCATCGTAAATTTGAACGAAATTTGAATGCAAGAGCAGCGCATCTTACTATGTTCAGCATTTGGATCCTTCAGAATATTTAAAGAGATGAGTATTCTTTGGTTGCTGAGTTATATCATTTTTTAATTTATTCTTTGGATCTTGTAATTAAGAGAGATAGTAGTTTCTCTTGAATTGTGTTGTGTTCACTAGCATAAGATCTTTGGAAAAATTTCATTCATGATATAACTTGTACAATTCTAATCTTGATATTTCTTTGGATAATTATGGACTATTAGTAATCTCTATCTAAAATGCTTCCTGGACAGGTTTAGGGGGAAGAAGATGATAAGAGATTACTTAGTGATGAAAAGCTTGAGGCATCTTGTGAAGAAGTCATGTCAACCAAAGAAATGATCAAGAGGGAGTAAACACTAGAGGGACTGAGTTGGTGGCTAGAGGGAGTACATCTCCAGAAGTCTTCTTTGCAATCTCTAAAGCCAGGATCGAGAGGGAGTCTCAGTATCAGTGTTCCTTTGTTTAATGAGTTCTTCTTTGAGAGAAGTTCGAGGTGAAATCCCTTGATAATGCAATTCTCTATTGAGAGAGAATTGAGGTGCAAACCCTTGATAATGCAACTCTCTGTTTAGAGAGAGTTGAGGTGCAAGCCCTTGATAATGCAATTCTCTGCTAAGAGAGAGTTGAGGTGCAAGCCCTTGATAATGCAATTCTCTGATGAGAGAGAGTTGAGGTGTAAGCCCTTGATACTGCAATTCTCTATTGAGAGAGATTTTGAGGTGAAAGCCCTTGTTTCCACCCTCTGGGAGAAGCTATGGTGGATGTCATGTGTGTGACTCCATGACAGCATCACGTGAGGGAATCCGTGATGATTTTATTTATACCATCTATGGAAGTAGCCATAATGGTCAATATCACATTGAGGTGATATTCTATTTTGTTTTCATTCTAATATGATGTGTCTTGTGCAGGTGGAAGTACCATCCCTAGTTGAGAGGGAGTGTTGATGTTTTGCAGCGTCTGGATTATACTTCCAGCCTTGCACAACTTACAAGAAGAATGAAAAATTGAATGTAGCCTTTGGCTATTCAATTTTATATGCTTGAGACATCGAATTATAACAAGGCCGACTTCATATAAATAATTGATGATCTTAATTGGGCCGACCTTACCTTGTATTTTGTAATTTAAGTATTTAATAAGGAAGGCCGACCTCCTTGTTGAGTTACCTCATCTTGTATATATACAAGGTCATGTTTGTCATTTGTTTATCCATTCCATGAAGAGGGAGTTCGCACTTTAGCAGCAGTCCGCCATTTTGTAGTAGCAGTCCGATTTCAAAAAGAAACATATTCAGTTGTAATTACTTCATCTAGGAGAGGTGCTATTATTCTATGTATCAGATTCGCCTATGTGCTAGGCTTGAGTTGTAAGCAGAATTCTGCTACTATTGTTCATCATATAGAGAGACTATTTGCTGGGTTTTTCTCCCTCAAGAGGAGGGTTTTCTCAGGGTATCTTTGTGTGTTCATTGTCTTATGTGTTGCATTTTATGATTGCTTTCTTTCTGCATATCTGTTCTTAAAACAACAACACTTATAACTGAAATACAGAGCAATTTCCTACAGAATGGAAATGCAAAAGATGTTATTTTATTGAAACAATGAGATCATGAATGATAGACATACCAGAATGTTTCCAGTTTTTTTATTTAAAACAGTAAGCCAGCTCGCCAGCCAAGAAAGCTGAAAACTGACAGTAAAGAATGTCTGGCCTCCGAATTTAGGTTCTCCTACCTCGAAACTGGATACAAGTCTCTGAAAATACTAGACGCCAAGGATGGAAGTCAAAAAGCAACCCAAAGGAAGGCGTTTCAACCAAACCCTTCACACGCCTCTCTAGAATGCACAATTCCCACTGCAAGTCATACGACTAAGAAGAAGGATGAGTAATAACCCTGTTGGATGCCACTGATCTGAAGAAGAAGGCGCCACAAGGAAGAAACTCCTTTTCTTATTGCAATCAACAGTAAATCTTTATTTAATACTCTGTCTGAATCATGCAGAACCTCTGAATGAAGCTCTCAATTGCACTGATTCGATTGATCTTTCACAATCTCAAGAGTGCTCAACACTGAAGAGATATCGTTCTCCAATGGACAAAAAAATGCTCAAACCCTATCACAGGAGAAGCATAGGAAGAAGCCAAGGGCAAAGTCAAAATATTCAAAGATGAATTTCTCATTGCCCAAAATGCCCATATATGCCAAAAAGGCACGACTTCCAAGAAAGATATGCCACTTTTGATATTTAAATCTTTTAAATTATAATTTAAGTCACTTTTCAATAGTTTTTGACTTAAATAAAGTGGGCGCACTTTATTAATTTAAGTGATTAAAATATTAAATCACTTTTAGAGAATATTTAAGTGATTTAAAAAGTATAAAGTCAATTTGACTTTATAATAAAATATTAAGTTAATAAATAACTTAAATCACTCAAATAGGCATAACTTCCACCAATCTTCATAGAATCCCGTGCCATTAGAAGCTGTCGACTCTTGAACTGCTGACGCCTGCTGTGAACCAATACTGAGCTTTGAACACGAGAACGATCAAACTCTCCAAAAAGTACCACTGACCCTCTAACCAAACCTGTTAGCCTACGAGAGTCTGAGTAATAGGCTAACCACCATCAAACAATATCACGGCAAAAAGGGGGACATTACAGTCCGCCCTCCCTGAAATTGCTTGTCCTCAAGCAATCTCAACAACAACGAATACACCACTCTACCAGGATCCCAAGGATAGTGTCGTGTAATGTCCCTACTGTCATCAAATGTCCCCTGAAACTTCCATATCAGATCAACTGGATCATCATGTAGTACTCTGTCAATCTCAAGACCATCTGTCACAGGAGAGAGGAACTCACAAGAAAGCAAGTCAAACTACTGACAACACCTGCTCCCTACAACTGCACGTGATATGCTATCATCCAACATGTCTAACACATGCATACCGTAACTGTGCATCTGAAACTGATCATGTACATGAAGAGTGAAAGTAACACTGTGAATACTCCTAACCATGTACACATTATGTAACTCCTCAACGAGCCCTGTCTGAAATCTCGATGCACTGACAGAATTTCCGATACTACAATCAATGCTCACCCCTAAATCAAGGTTAAGAGTAGAATCATCATCCACCTCAAAGAGCGGATTATTATGAGATAATGAAACATCTGCCTCGAAAAGAGGACTGTTTACAAACTGAGCCTCATAACTGTTATGATCCCAATCAAACACCCTTGGCACCCTAGAAAAAGAAGTAGAATCATAATCTTCCTCAAAACTTTCCTGTTCCATCTTCTCACTTTCCTCACTGACAAGAAAGATAGAACGCATGCTCCCATCCGCCATACTAGCTTGCTGGTCCGTTAAATCAGCAAAGTCATCATCCTCATAAAACCACTCCATTTGCCTATTTTGACCTTTAGGCTTGAGGGGACAGTCATGATTAAAATCATACGGGCCCTTGCAATAAAAGCAAAGCTTCTTCCTGCATAAATCATTGATTGTCTCTCTCATAGTTTGAAAACTCGGCCTCGGCGCGGACTCGGCAGCCCAAAATAGGACTCGGACTCGGGACTCGGCACGGACTCGGCAAAAAACTCGACACGGAATCGGCAATTTTTTTTGAAAAAAACCATGTTTTAAAGCTGAGAAAGCAGCCTCCAGCTGCAGCAAGAGTCCAGGCACAGGACTCGGGAGTCCAGGCACAAGACTCGGGAGTCCAAGCCAGGGACTTGGCTCGCGAGTCCGCGCCGAGTCGACTCGGCCAGCTTGCAGACTCTCGAGTCCGCAGAGTCCGCGGCGAGTCCAACAGAGTCTTCCAACTATGGTCTCTCTATCCAAAGGAGCTGCAAACTTCCTTTTATCATCAACAATTTCTGAATTCTTAGATTCTACTTTGCTATCACTGTAGGATGAAGATGCTTCTACATTTGAAGTGAACTTACCACGTGAGGTTGTAAGTTCCATGCTACGAGCTTTTCTCATAGCCTCGTGCAAGGTAGGTGGATCAAATGCCTTGATCCAACCTTTCATTGGCTCATGGAGACCTTCTACAAAAAGAATGACAAGTCTCCTCTTTGAGATTCCGGTAACCATGACTGAGAGCTTCTAAAACTCACCAATATAAGACTCCAAGCTACCCAACTGCTTCAACTGAGGAAGGTCGCTGAAGTAAAGTTCTGGATCACGCCTGTCAAACATCTCAACCAATCTATTAGTGAATTCCTGGTAAGAAGTGATCCTATCATGATGGAGTGTGACCATGCCATGGTGCCACCAGTCATGTGCCACGCCATCCAAGTGAAGTGCTGCAAATCTTATGGCATCCTCTTCAGCCATTGGACGTAGTGTCAAAAAAGTGTCTAGTTTGCTCACCCAGGCACGTGCTGTAACTCTGCCACTGCCATCATAGTTCGCTAAGGTAAGCTTATTGGTAGCTTGTCGTAGATCATTATGTTTGTATCTAGGCCTCCTGTCATTCCTGTTTCTAGTGTGTTCTCTTTTCTGACTCATAAAACGATCAAAGTTAAGGTGATCCTTAACTCGTGGAGGCATTGCATCCCATTCATCATGCATAGCTAGGATGTTGTTAGCAAAGTTTCCATCACCACCTTCTTCCACTTCCTCTTCCTCCTCAGCGTCATTTCTGACAAAAGTAGGGCGTGTGGCTCTCTCAAAGGTGCGTGTTGGAGCAATATACCTGTGATGCTCTCCATGTATGCTACCTACCTGATCTTGATCAATATTCGGCCTCCTCTGAACTGTCAAGTTTTGCACATTGGTGCTAAGTTGCTGAAGGATGTTTGCCACCTGTTCTTGACCTGCAACAAGGCCTCTCAGTACATCTCTGGCCTCTCTGTCTTTGTCATTAAGACAATTCCTGTTAAGACCTTCCTCATCCTTGTCAGCCATGTTATCAAATTCAAAATCCTCTTCCTGTTCGTACAATGGAGGTGCCTAAAAAGGTGCAAATGTATTTCGCTGAATTCCAGGGCCCCTGCGTGTGTAGTGCCTGTCAAACCTGTTATGGTGTGGCCGCATAGAATTGTTTTCCCACAAGCTGGCAGGATTAATAAGCTCTGATACCACTGTGATGAGCCCTGCTGGCTCTCAACTCAAACCCCAGTAAACTCTTAAATCTTATTGTGTTATTTTAGTTTTTTAGAGAAAAGTTCATAAACAGAAGAGAAGGGGCGCATCATATATAAAGCTTATAACTGAAATACAGAGCAATTTCCTACAGAATGGAAATGCAGAAGACGTTATTTTATTGAAACAATGAGATCATGAATGATAGACATACCAGAATGTTTCCAGTTTTTTTATTTAAAACAGTAAGCCAGCTCGCTAGCCAAGAAAGCTGAAAACTGACAGTAAAGAATGTCTGGCCTCCGGATTTAGGTTCTCTTGCCTCAAAACTGGATACAAGTCTCTGAAAATACTAGACGCCAAGGATGGAAGTCAAAAAGCAACCCAAAGGAAGGCGTTTCAACCAAACGCTTCACACGCCTCTCTAGAATGCACAATTCCCACTGCAAGTCGTACGGCCAAGAAGAAGGATGAGTAATAACCCTACTGGATGCCACTGATCTGAAGAAGAAGGCGCCACAGGGAAGAAACCCCTTTTCTTATTGCAATCAACAGTAAATCTTTATTTAATACTCTGTCTGAATCATGTAGAACCTCTGAATGAAGCTCTCAACTGCACTGATTCGATTGATCTTTCACAATCTCAAGAGTGCTCAACACTGAAGAGATATTGTTCTCCAATGGACAAAAAAATGCTCAAACCCTATCATAGGAGAAGCATAGGAAGAAGCCAAGGGCAAAGTCAAAATATTCAAAGATGAATTTCTCATTGCCCAAAATGCCCATATATGCCAAAAAGGCACGACTTCCAAGAAAGATATGCCACTTTTGATATTTAAATCTTTTAAATTATAATTTAAGTCACTTTTCAATAGTTTTTGACTTAAATAAAGTGGGCGCACTTTATTAATTTAAGTGATTAAAATATTAAATCACTTTTAGAGAATATTTAAGTGATTTAAAAAGTATAAAGTCAATTTGACTTTATAATAAAATATTAAGTTAATAAATAACTTAAATCACTCAAATAGGCATAACTTCCACCAATCTTCATAGAATCCCGTGCCGTCATAAGCTGTCGACTCTTGAACTGTTGACGCCTGCTGTGAACCAATACTGGGCTCTGAACACGAGAACAATCAAACTCTCCAGAAAGTATCATTGACCCTCTAACCAAACCTGTTAGCCTACAAGAGTCTGAGTAATAGGCTAACCACCATCAAACAAGATCACGCCAAAAAGGGGGACATTATACTATCTGCAATTGACGACAACATTTTGTATCCACAAGGCAATACTATGAGATCCTATGGTCATAGTTGCTATCCATACCAGTAAATATACCATATCATACTTTTTTTTGTGTGGACAGAAATCACTCATTTGAAATACCTGAAATTGTTAAAGGGTAAGAGCTTCTTTTGGACATATTGGAGAACAGCTTCCAGGCAGAGAATACAAATGCAAACTACTGATTCCTTGCGCTTAGTCCTCAAGTTGTTTATTTTTCTCCACATTTGTGTATTTTTCTTCACTGTATTTAGTCCTTCCTATTTATTTCTTAATTCATTGATGCAAGTTATTTTTGAGAGTTATCAATGCTTGTGGGTTCAAACAATTAAACGTTTCAGTTTGTCACAGTAAGCTCTAATGGTGATTTTGTTTATCTAATGGCATAGAAGTAATTATACAAGGTTGTAAATGAACCACCTGGGATTGTAAACAAAGAGAGGATAACATTTTTGTTCTTTTCTAATTTTTCTGTTTTTTTCATGTTTTGGATTCTTTGAAACAAAGAATTTGTTGTTATTCAATGGAAATCATAACTGTAGTGTGATACGAGAGATTGTATCCAATATCTAGAATTTTGTAATTGAACATATCTTGTTTGACAGGTTAGTTTTATGTAACCAGTTAGGTGCTTATATTGCTAAATCATAAATGCGTTAGAGATGTTGCAAAATTGGGTCATTCGATGAAGTGATGAGCATATTTGGTTTGCCAATTTAAAATTGTTATTTTGGGGCATATCCTATCTATTGAAAGTTTTCTCATATTTTGATAATGAGTTACTGTTCTCATGCATTGCAGGAAAGGTGCTCCAACTACACCATTGATTAGTGTGGCAACAACAAAACTAATTGCTGAGGTGTTTGAGCGAAATGGTTTTCCTAGTGCTATTTTCACCTGCATCTGTGGTGGGGCAGAAATTGGGCAGGCCATAGCAGAAGATACAAGAATCCCATTGGTCTCATTTACTGGAAGTACTAAGGTACCCATCAACACTTAATGTCTTTGTCTTCATGATGATGATGTCTGATCTATCTCTAGATTTTGTGAGGCTCATCCAAGTTTTGTTTAGATGATTGGTGGGTGTTTTTGTTTTAGTTGTTTTGTAGACATTTACATTGACTCCATCGTTCATGTGTTGACATAGATTTATGTACACTCTCAGTTATCACTTAAATTAATCTATGGACATACATATAATTTCATTCTTCTACCAAAAAGCATTTTATCTTTGCTCATTTTTAACTAGTGCAAATAAACAGGTTTATCCCACAATTTAAATAATTTTCCCAAACTTACTTCTGTCACTTATATCTTTTTTTCTGAAAGGTTCCCTTTGTACCCTTATAACAGCTTTGGAAAATGTTTATATGAGTTCAATTGACACAAGTGAAAAAGGAAGCAATGATATTATTCTTTTGTATATTCATTACTCTTTAATAATTTCGTCTTGTTAGAACTCTACTTATGTACCAAGATATGGCATCGTGAATGGCATGATTGGTGAAATGCAAATCTAATATTTAATGTCATTTTTTTATGGCCTTTTTTTGATTCTCTTCTTAAAATTTAAAGTTATTGATTTTGAAAGCAATTGGTATTGAAATCTTAGTTCTTGGATTTGTCATTGAATGGGCAAAATCTATCAGTATCTGTAGTGTGCTGTGGTCATTTTGTCCAATGTTAATCATATATTTGCAATGTACTTTGGCCTGTCTTAGGTTGGACAAATTGTTCAAAGGACAGTTCATGCTAGATTTGGGAAATGTTTGCTTGAGCTCAGTGGTAATAATGCCATTATAGTGATGGATGATGCAGACCTAGCACTAGCTGTCAGTTCTGTCTTGTTTGCAGCAGTTGGTACTGCAGGGCAGCGGTGCACCACTTGCCGACGGCTGGTAAAGTGTTAAGAACGATAATTTTAACATTCCAAAAATGATGTTGGTTTATATATGACTTACAATATTAGCTTGGGGTGTCTACAGCTGCTGCATGAGAAGATATACCAGCAAGTGATTGAGCGGTTGGTTGATGCATACAAGCAAGTTAAAATAGGAGACCCTCTGAACAAAGATACCTTGTTAGGACCATTGCATACCCAAACCTCAAAGATAAATTTTGAGAAAGGAATTCAAATGATAAAATCTCAGGCATGTGTACTGTTCTCCTTGGTTCTGTACATATTTGATCACATCCCATTTTTTAAATTATATTAGATTTTCTACTTGCCTATGTTCTTTCTAATGGAAGCTAAATCTTTACCAGGGTTTCTAATTGAATGTTCATGGGTGGCTGATTTCTGGTGGTTTGAACCTTTTACAATCTAGTCATGTACAAATTAAATCACATGAAAGTTGAATCTAGAAAAGTGCAGGATATATTTAATAAAACTTTAAAACCAAATACAAGACTCTTAATAATTTTTTTTTGACTTTACATTATATATGTTATTCAAATCAAGTTGTTCAATAGATACTTGTTAATGTTGATAATTCAGCCGGTCTTCACTAATACATGGGCCGACCTTATAATTAAGTTATTCAATGTACTTATTCTGGCCGACTTTATTTATTATTAAATGTTTATCATAAGGCCGACCTATATGAAGAGGCGCCAAGAAGGTATATATACAAAGTCACCTTTTGATGTTGATACACATTCGAATACACACAAAGAAGTTCGCTATTTTGGCAGAGCAGAATTCGCAGTCATAGAAGAAGCTCATACTTGGATTCGCATACCTAGAAGAAGTTCATACTTGAACAGCAGATCATCATTTTGTAGCAGCAGACCGATTTCAAGGAGAAACATATTCATTTGTATCTTTGCATCTAAGAGAGATGCTATTATTCATTGTATCAAATTCGGCATTGTGTTGGGCCTGAGTTCAAGCAGATTTCTGCTCTTATTCCTTCAATATATAAGAGATATATTTGTTGGGTTTTTCTCCCTCAAGAGGAGGGTTTTCCCAGGGTATCTTGTTGTGTTCATTGTCTTATGTGTTGCATTTCTTTTGTTCAATTGATTAAATAATCTGATCTAAGAAACACTAACATGGTATCAGAGCGGGTGTGAAAAAGATCGTGATCAGATTTAGTTCGCAACACTTATTCTTTTTCAGTCTATCTTCCAAATTTCTCAAGATGGTGAACGGTCCGAAAATCGAGGATAGACTCGAAGGGATCTCGAACTACATATCATGGAGATTCAGGTTCATGCTAACCTTGGAAGAGAATGATTTGGCTGAGTTTGTGAAAACAAAAGTTCCCGAACCTGAGGGGGAAGAAGAGAAGCTGTAGTGGAGGAAGAAAGACACTAGGGCAAAGAAAGCATTGGTTGATTCCGTCAAAGATCATATTGTACCAATTATCTTCAAGTTGGATACAGCAAGAGAGATGTTTACAACCTTGGAAGAGATGTACGAAATCAACAACACCAGTCGTGCCCTTGCTCTGAAGCAACAACTTCATCATGTGAAAATGGAGAAAGGAGAATCTGCTATTACATACTTCATGAGGATTTCAGAGATAAAAGATCAGCTCTCCACTATTGGACATATGATTGATGATAAAGAACTGACTATGCTTGCTCTCAATGGTCTTCCGCTTTCATGGGAGGCATTCATCCAAGGAATCCGTGCAAGATCCGAACTTCCTAAGTTTGATCGATTGAGGATTGATTGCATTCAAGAAGAGTCAAGACTAACAGCAAGGGGGATTGGTCAAAGCTCTAAGAATGAAGAATTACAAGTTCTTACCTCTCATTCATCAAACAAAGGAAAGGCCTTAAGAAAGGATTCTTCAAAAGGAATCGAGAAGATGGAAATGATGATGCTCCTACCTTCAAAAGAAAACCAGACATGTCCAAGATTCAATGTTTTCGTTGTGATAAGTATGGTCACTTTGCGAGGGTGTGCCCTCAACGACCTAAGCTTCAAGTTGCCACTGCAGATGTTGAAGAAGTCACTCCACAAAAGGACTCCAGTAATTATCTATTTTATTCAGCCTTGTCTAGCAATGTTTCTACGGACTCTTACACTTGGTTGATTGACAGTGGTGCTTCTAGACACATCACCGGATTCAGAAGTCACCTTTCAAACTTAATGGAAAGCAACTCTAGTGACCAAGTTGTTATTGGAGATGATGCTAGATATTCTGTAAAAGGGTTTGGAAATTCCACTCTTCACTTGGATTCTGGAATTTCTTTGGAATTGAATGATGTACTGTTCGTACCAGGGATAAAGAGGAACCTTGTTTCAATTTCAGCATTAGAAGACAAAGGTTATCAAATTGCCTTCTCTAAAGGGAAAGTTCTTATATGGGCAAAGAACTCCAGCTTCAAATCTGCTCAAGTGATTGGAGTTAGACATGAATGTCTCTACATGCTGTGCACTCGTCCTCTTCAAGCACTTGTGCATAACAGTACCAGCGTGTGTGAACTTTGGCATCGAAGATTGGCTCACATTCACTTTCGTGCTCTACCTATCATGGAGAAGATGGTCACCGGTCTTCCGAAATTCGATCAAGAACATGAAGGTACATGCAAGGGATGTGCCCTAGGCAAAAACACAAAAGGTATGTTCCATTCCAGTGAAAGTAGATCTAAATGTATTCTTGATCTCATTCATTCTGATTTATGTGGTCCAATGTCTATTGCATCATCTAGTGGTTTCTTGTATTATATTATTTTCCTTGATGATTACTCTAGAAAGACTTGGATTTATTTCTTGAGATCGAAAGAATCAGAAGAAGTATTAGTAAGATTCAGAGAATTCAAAGCGCAGATTGAAAATCTGTCTGGGAAGAAGATCAAAGTATTAAGATCCGATAATGGTGGAGAATACACTTCTGGCACCTTTCGAGATTTTTGTATTGAAGCAGGGATTAAGAGGGAGTTCAGTGTTCCCTATAATCCACAACAAAATGGTATTGCTGAAAGAAAGAATAGGTCTATTGTGGAAGCAGTGAAAGCTATGATCCATGATCAAGACTTACAAATCTCTCTTTGGGCTGAAGCATCAAGAACAGCCGTCTATGTTCAAAACAGGAGTCCCCACAGGATCTTAGAGAATAAAACTCCTGAAGAAGCATTCTCAAGCGTGAAGCCTGAAGTTAGTCATTTGAGGATCTTTGGCTGTCCAGTCTATGTTCATATTCCAAAGGAAAAGAGAACAAAGCTAGAACCTTCTGGGAAGAAAGGAATTCTTGTAGGCTACAGTGAGACATCAAAAGCTTACAGGATCTACATTCCATGACAGAAGTCTATTGAGATTAGTAGAGACGTCACATTTGAGGAAGATGTTGCTTATAGGAAGTCCAAAGGCACTCCGATGGAGGTCGATGAAGAAGAACCTCCTCAAGATATGGAAGTTGACCATATCCCAGAGAATCTGAAGGAGGATACAGAACCTAAAGAACATATTGATCCAGCTGAGCCTTTGGATCCTACTGATGGGCCTCTAGACATTGTGATTGGAAAGAAAAGACCTCTTTGGGCTCGCAGGACAATGCAGGAAGCAGAAAGGTTTGTAGCCCCAAGAGGAACCTTCAGAGAAAGCAAGAGACCTCACAAGTTCTCTAGCTATGTTGCCTTCATGAGTCAGATTATTGAGTCAGAGCCTTCAAATGTTGAAGAAGCTTCTAGTCAACAAGTATGGAAAGATGCCATGATTGAGGAGTATCAGTCTATACTTAAGAACGATGTTTGGGATATAGTCCCTAGACCCAAAGACAAATCTGTGGTGTCTTCTAAGTGGCTCTTCAAGATCAAACATGTAGCTGATGGGAGCATTGAGAAACACAAGGCTAGATTTGTGGCTAGAGGGTTCTCACAAAAAGAGGGAGTTGACTATGAAGAAACTTTTGCTCCTATGGCTCGTTACACGTCTGTTAGAACCATCATTGCTATTGCCGCATCTAGAGGATGGAAGATTCACCAAATGGATGTAAAGACAGCTTTTCTAAATGGCATAATAGAAGAAGAGGTTTACATTGAGCAACCAGAAGGATTTGAGGTACATGAGAAAGAATCTCATGTCCGCAAGTTGAAGAAGGCCTTGTATGGTCTTAAACAAGCTCCTCGTGCTTGGTATGAAAGAATTGATCAGTACCTTTCAAGTTTGGGTTTCTCAAAGAATGATGCAGATTCTAACCTCTACTTCAAGGTAGTAAATGGTGAAGCATTGATTTTAGTTCTATATGTTGATGACTTGATCATTACTGGTAAAGAACATCTAATACTAAAATGCAAGAAGGAATTAGCTTCAGAGTTCGAGATGAAGAATCTAGGTCTTATGCATTACTTTCTTGGCTTAGAAGTTTGGCAAAAGCCAGATGAGATGATTCTAAGTCAAGGCAAGTATACTGTTGACATTCTCAAAAGGTTTGGTATGCTTGACTGCAAACCTATGTCTACATCCATGGAGTCTAATTTAGATAAGTTGAAAGAAGCTGCAGCTAGTTCAGAACCAGTGGATTCTACGATGTATAGACAGTTGATTGGTTCATTGATGCATCTAGTTAACACTAGACCTGATATCTGCTATGCAGTGAGTGCACTTAGCCAGTTTATGTGTGAACCAAAGCAAATACATCTTGTAGCAGCTAAACATATCCTGAGATATTTATGTGGCACAATTGGATATGGGTTGAGATATTCTTCAAACGTGGATTTGGAGCTACATGGTTTCACTGATTCTGATTGGGCAGGATGTGTCTCAGATCGGAAAAGTACCTCTGGTTGTTGCTTTAGTTTGGGGACTACTATGATCTCCTGGTGTAGCAGGAAACAGTCTTCAGTGGCCTTGAGTACAACTGAAGCAGAGTATATAGCAGCTTGTGTGGCAGCTCGTGAGGCAGTGTGGCTTCGTAAGCTCCTTGCAGGATTGTTTGGTCAATCAATGGAGCCTACTATCATACACTATGATAATCAAAGCTGTGTGAAGCTTTCTGTCAATCCTGTGTTTCATGATAGAACAAAACATGTTGAGATCAAGTACCACTATATTAGAAATATGGTGCAAAGGAAAGCTATACAGTTGAGGTATATCAGCACTGAAGAGAAAACGGCAGACATTCTCACCAAGCCTCTCTCCAGGATGAAGTTTGTATACTTCCGAGAGAAACTTGGTATGGTGGAGAATGTAGCCTTGACTGAGAAAGAGTCTCAGTAATCAGTGATCCTTGTTGAGAATGCAACTCTCTGCTGAGTGAGAGTTGAGGTGCAAGCCTTTGTTAATACAATTCTTTGCTGAGAGAGAGTTGAGGTGTAAGTCCTTTATAATGCAATTCTCTGATGAGAGAGAGTTGAGGTGAAAGCCCTTGTTTCCACCCTCTGGGAGAAGCTCTGGTGGATGTCATGTGTGTGACTCCATGACAACATCACGTGAGAGAATCCGTGATGAGTTTTTACCATATATGGGAGTAGCCATAATGGTTAATATCACGTTGAGGTGATATTCTATTTTGTTTTCATTCTAACATAATGTGTCTTATGCAGATGGAAGTTCATCCCTAG